>BLKR01000930.1:0-375434 GCA_011170035.1 Teleogryllus occipitalis
CTCGTAGACTGCAAGCCTGTGTTAGTGATCTGTTGAGACCATACGTTAGACACCCACATTTTCTACAAACATATTTTTTTTGTTTTCAGTTCATTTTATTTCTCCAAGCGAATTTTTGCATTTGTTATCCATTCAATTTTGTTGTTTATTTAACTGTGTAAAATATATTTTTTACGCCATTACATTAGTTAGAAGGGAAAGAGTAGTAAGATAATGTAATGTAACAAAGCTGAAACAGAAATTATTTAAATTTGATCCGTTTTGTCATGCAAAAGTCCATAATAAAATATTTTTATTGCATTTAATAAAGAAACAACGTATCTAATAGAAGTAGTCCTTTTTACAATATTTAATTGTTTGGTTTTTTAAAAGAATAAATTGATTTAGCGCGGAGTCTCTCAGACCGCATGCTTGTATTAGTGTAACAAAAAAGTTAGGGTTGATGATTTTACGTAGAAGTATACTCCCATTGAGTCACTTCGAGGCTCAAGGGTGCAAATGACACGCCCCGCGCCATCCGTTCATCGCTTCCCCGAATTTGCCGCCGTCGCCGCCGCGGCGTACCCCAGGGACCAGGCCACGGCGACGAGAGCGACACCCACATCCAAACGCCGCGCGCCGCACACTCCATCCCTGCGACCTTGGCGGTTTTTAACCGGTTAATGCGAACCCTTCCGCCCGGTAAGCAAGGGCGCGGCGATTGCACCCTTGGTAATTGCCCCTAACTCGGCCGCAACGCTCGGACGCGCTCTGCGGCCAGGGGCCTCGCGCCTCCGCACAAAACACCGATTTTCCCCCGGGGCCCCGCCCGCATAAATCCCGGGCCAAACGCCTCCTTTTTCGGGAGCGGCCCGGCGACTCGCCCTCGGGAGCGGTGATGTACGCGCGAGGTGAGGCGGCGGCGGAGGCGGAGGCGCGGGCATCGACTTGTTTGCGCACCGGAAGCAGCCACGTTCGTCTCTCGCCACGGAGCGTAGGACCGCTCGCCACCCCGGGGAGCGAGTGGGGAAGAAATAGCCGGAGGAGAGGGAGAGACAAATAAAGGCACTCCAAAAAACATGTTGGCTTGTCAACGCAACAATTATTTTCTAGTTAATCCAGCTAAGAGACTTTAGGTTGGAGTAGAACCTAAAGTCTCTAAAAACTAAAGAAGAATAAAGGTTGGTTGGTTGGTTGGTTGTTTTAGCGATTCCGGGCACGTCAACAGCTTTGGACGTTAGTCCCGTTAGTGTTGTGCATGTTTCGCCCCCGGGAGATTGCGGTGATCTATTGCAAGAAAGATTTTTGCAATTTACAAAATATGTGGGTTTTGCCGGAAATGTGACCAATATTCGACTCATTTTTTCGACAAATTGAACACGACTATTTTCAGATGTGTCTTTACAGAACAGATATCACTGAGAAGAAAAAAATATCTATCTTCATTATTGTGGTTGTAGCAAGACGGCCCAAAAAAATTGCACTTCTGCAATTTTCGATTGATGGATTGATTGATGTTTTCGTGTTTCCGGGCGCGTCAACTGCTTTGGTCATCAGTACCGTAAGTGTAGTGCATGTTTTCTCTCTCGAGAGATCTTTCTCCGCTGGATGGCGAGATCCGGCGCCGACCTATCGTCGGCTAGCGGGGTTTTCTCCTAACTAGGACTCTCCCACTAGCCGGACACCATCCCAATCGGGACAAGCTCTAAGCTCCCGACAGGTCTCCCGGAATATGTGGTATAGTGTAGGGCATGTTAGTGTAATTGCATGTGTGTAAGGAGTGAGGATAGGGAAGGAAGAGGGACGAAAGATCGTGCGCGGTTCGTGGCCCGTTTCGTAGGATACTGCTCGGGCATTCGCCTGGCGTTGATAGGAGAAACCACGGAAAACCACCGATAAGAGCAGCCGGCCGCTAGAATTCTCCTTCAGACAGCGACTGAATTCGACCTAGCTGCAAAGCTAGTGACGAAAATCCTGCCGCCGTGGGGAGTGGGAACCTAGGACCTCCCGGTCAGAGGCGCTGCAGTGATATCAGTTGATGCACTCTGCTACCGCTGCCTGTAATCTTCCTTGTTGATGTGTCTAATGGAATACAAAACTCACGCAAGCGCTGGATGCCGGCGGATTCGCCCAAAATGTGCTGGACACGCTTCTTCCATGGGCAAGCACGGCGCGTCCACACTTTTGAGTTCTCATCGGAACGAATTAATCATTTGCAATTGCACTTATAAGGATCGAACTTGATCGCTCGTGGTAGGTTCAGATTTAGTAACATCTACGTTTGTTCGTCTCCTTCGCAGACTTGGACGTACTAATCGCGCACTTTTTCATGATACTCCAGAGCGGAGAGTGCGGGGAGAGGCGGGTTCTGTCTAACGTCACGGAGTGCAGTGCTGTTAACTTCATTGACAGAAAACGCAACGTAATAGCGCGCCTTGGACTACATAACAATGAGAAACAAAGCAAGATTTTTTAAAATTCTGAAGAATAAGTTATAGAAACTCTTGTCTAACAAGAACTATATGCACAGGTAGTTAGAGAGACAGAGTGAAAATTGAAAACCCCGCATTGTTAAAGATGAAGATGGGCAGCACTGCAAACTGAACTGTGAGGTTCCGAGTGAACCTCATAGTTTCTACCGGGCCGTGCTGAACCGGGCTGAACCAGAACTAGGGAGCTGGAGGATTAAAAAAACGTGCGCGCATAGTACTTTGTCTCTGATTGATTGATTCTGAGAATAATGTCTTATTGGACAGGACGCGTTCTGAACAGAATAAAACGATCACAACACAAAAAGTTTAAAGAAAAAAATTGAAGCCGTTTTTGAGAAAATTTTGTTTTTTAAACTGTGTTTCTCCGAAAATTACACAAAAGTCTCTCATATAAAAAAATTTAAGGATCTAATATTCAAGATCCTACTTCAGTTAGAAAAAATCTTTCTCTTCAGTATGAAGGCGTAGAAAGTCACAGAAAGTGTTTTAACTCTTTTTTTCGAAATTTTCGAAAGAGATCCAAGGAAAATCAGACCTGCCCCATTATTAGCCCTTTGCACTCGTAGGCCATGTGTGACCTGCCACCCATGAATGCAATCCGCAGGCCGAGGTTTCTAAGCTTTGCGAGGTCCTACAACTCTTACGACATGTCCAAGATGACAATGGAAAATGGCGGCACAGCTCCAAGCCGATACTCGTTATTCTCCCAATCCAGCTCGTTCTCATATTATTGCGTCAACATTGTTTAAAAATTCAATAGTAGCCCGGATCAATTCAACAATGAAAACTTTAATTTACATACCAGGAAAATACACGGGCATTTGTGACATTCCCGACGAGTTAATTAGGGATTTTGGTGTGAAATCTGAGACATGCTCTACGAATTGGAGGGCATGTTACATGACGCATTACAAACTAGTCGCGCGACTTTTCTTGACGTCTGAGCTCCCTAGTGCTCAACACAGCACGACTCGGTATGATCTGGTCAGAATTTTGGTCTCACACGAAACGGCACGGCAAGATTGTCAGGCTGCATACCTCTGCTTTCGAATGAATTCTGTTCTCGCGTTTTCGCTGTTATTGTTGTGCCCTGTGATTTATTCGATTCGGAGTTTGGTGATTACGATTACGATTCGATTGTTAGAAAGTGGAGACATTGTTGATTGGAGGTCTCGCTTTCTTGTGAAAATGAAGCTCATGGAAGACGGGCGAAAAAAAAAGTACGTATAGATGAAATGGCTGTAGGTGCTGGTCACACAGTCATTCGTCTTCCTCCCTACAATTGCGACTTAAATGCAATTGAGTATGGGCAAAAACTAAAAGGTATTTTGCGGAACACAATATATCCGGGGACATTTCAGCTACGCATCTGCGTGAATTAACAGCCAGAGGGTTTGAAGCTGTAACTGTTTCGGACTGGGAAGGTTACAGCAACCGTGTAAAACATATAGAAAAAGAATACTGGCAAAAAGACGGAATAATTGGAATTGTAGTGAATTACATTGTAATTAATACTACAGAGAATTCAAGCGATGATTCACATTATTCAGAAGATGAAAATTAAGTACGTACACTAATATCTTATCTCCTTAATAAGCAATACTATCATTATCTAATTTCATTTGTGGTTGCTAATAATTACGTTATTATTTGTTCTATTTTATCGTCTATAATGTCCTGTTGTATTAAGGGTGAAAGAGGCGCGAATAGTATTAATAATGTTACAGTTGGCAACTCCCGTCGGATGTGACGTAGGGAGAAGTCTCCTCTCCCCGCACCCCGCGCTGGGAGACGTCAAGAAAAGTCGCGCGACTAGTACTGATCCGAGGTAGTAGCTAATATTATCATCTCGGACATACCGTACGAGCTGCTGGACGCGTGTTATGTTCGTTGCTTACGACTGCAAAGGGTTAGGCGTACTTTCCTCTACCCGGTAAAAGGTTTAATCCAAAAAGAAGCGACTTTTTTAAATTGAAAATGTCTTTGAACTTTCTGGTAAAGTACTCTCAAATATTAAAATATACATTTCAAATTTAAGGGGCTGTGACTTGAGCCGGATCGATCGGGGAATATTAATTTCGGTGAAAATCCAATAATCGGTTTAGCCGCTAGCGTTGTTCAGGGACAGACAAATGGTCGAAATGACAGACAGAAGAAGAGACTTTTGCTGTAAACAATTTTTTCTGTATCAGGGACTCACAAAACGTGGGTTCTGACTACAGAACGTGTCCGAGTAATGTACTACACATGGGAACATTAATGGTCCGTTTTTTTGTATAAAGGATTACAATTTATCGTTCTAAAATATCGTCATTTTACGTTGAAGTATTGCAAAACTCTCTCCCCATAATACGTATGAAGTATGCGAAAAAGTAAAAATCACTTAGTTATAATTTTTTTAAAATCAAATTTCATTAAAAATATTCCTGTTTATTTAAAAAAATACCCTTCATTCTAAGAATGGAGAGTCAACGATCTGGAAAAAGTTCAGCAATAATAGCTCGATACGAATTACCAAGCTATTGCGGTACTGTGACTGCAAACGTGAGAAAGCGAAAACCTTTTTTTTTAACAGTTGAACGTCCACCATACTTCTCGGAACGCACTACTGTTCTAACGTCAATCAGCAAAATGTGAACTTAAACGTGGACAGACGTGGTTGTAAGAGAACGGGAGTTTCTTCAAAGTGATTACGCAAGCCGTCGGTTCCGAATGTTTTGGAAACACGACTAAGCTTGATTAATTGATTCGGTAACACTCAGTATGAATTATTATTTTCTAAGACTCATTGGATCTTTGCTGCTTGTGGATGTTCTGTGGGGTGGGACATTTTAATTCCATTCCTCATTCTTAGAAAATTTAACTCCAAAAAAGGTAAAAGATTTCACTCTTTTTGTTTTCTGACCTGCATATCTCCATGTTTCTCCTTTAGCAGTCACAGAACCAACCTTCTCAAAAGGCATTTCCTTGATCCACGGTGTTTTGACCGTTGATTGATTGATTGATTTTTTCATGTTTCCGGGCGCGTCAACTACTTCGGTCATTAGTCCCGTTAGTGTAGTGCATTTTTTTCTCGGGAGATGGCGGAGATCTTCCCCCGCTGGATGGCGAGATCCGGCGCCGACCTACCGTCGGCTGCTGGGGTTTCCCTCCAACCAGGACTCTCCCACCAACGCACCGCCACAGTCGGGACCAGCTCTAAGCTCCCGACCGGTCTCCCGGAAGATGTGGTAGTGTAGTGCATATTAGTGTAAGTGTGTGTGTGTAAGGGGAGAGGATAGGACTAGGAAGAGGAAGGAAAGGTTGCGCGCGGTCCGTGGCCAGTTCGGTAGGGTACTGCTCCGGCATTCGCCTGGTGTTGATCGGAGAAACCACGGAAAACTACCGATCAGAGCAGCCGGCCGCTAAAATTCTCCTCCAGACAGCAGCTGAATTCGACCTAGCTGAAAAGCTAGAGTCGAAAATCTTGCCGCCGTGCGGAGTGTAACCTAGGACCTCCCGATTAGAGGCGCTGCAGGGACATCAGTTGATGCACTGAGCTACTGCTACCGTTGTTTTGACCGTGAATGACGTGGCTAGGCAGAAGATGAGTCATTTCCAAGTCGTTCTATTCGTATGTATCACGGCTGTGACTGCGAAGTGTACCCTCCTCCCTGTCGCTCGCAGTGGCGCGAAATCGCAGCCTTGGGGGCTGCCACGTGCGGCGCGCAAGGTGCGGTGGGGAGGGGGAGCGAGGAGGGGGCGGGGCGCGCTGGGACGCGGCCAAGACGCGCCGGTAATAGCGGCGCTCGCCCACACAACGCGGCGCGGGCGTGGGCGGGGCGCGGGCGGGGCGCAGGCGGGGCGCGGGCGGGGCGCGGGCGGGGCCCGGGCGGCGCAGCGTGGGTCATATAACGGACGGCGCCGGGTCCCGTACCGATTAGTGTATTCCCATTACAATCTGCGCGCCCTGCCCTCCGCATCTCCCCGCCCCCGCCCCCGCTCCGTCGCCCGCTTCGATGCTCCCCTCGTTTTCTCACGTTTGGGGAGACTGCAGCGCTCGCGGGCTCGCAAAAGTCGCTTTCGTTGTCGCTGGGCCGACCTCAGATTCGCTACTCGCCTTTTGGGTATTCTCTCAAAGAATCTGCAAGTTTTTAATGGTATTTCTTTCATTGCAGGTAATATTAAACTCGGCCAACGACGCGGCGTTTCCCTGACAGACACGAAGACAAGGTATTAATATTGTTTGTTTATTCTCGTTCTAAGTATTAACTCATGAGAAACAAAAGTTCTCTTTATTCATTTGGATCAGGAGCGGTGGCTCATTGCACAACTTGTCACTGCAGTCCCTCTGCCCGGGAGGTGTTAGGTTCGAGTACCGGCGGTGGCAGGATTTTCTACATTAGCTTTCCTTCTAGGTCGAATTCAGCTGTCTGGATGAGAATTCTAGCGGCCGGCTGCTTTTATCGGTAGTTTTCCGTGGTTTCTCCGATCAACACCAAACGAATGCCGGAGCAGTGTCCTAACAAACGGGTCTCGGACCGCGCGCGATCTGTCCTTCCTCTTCTTTGTCCTATCATATCCCCTTACACACACACTTACACTAACATGCACTACACTAGCACATATTCCAGGAAACCGGTCGGGAGCTTAGAGCTTGTCCCGGCTGGGGCGGTGCCCCGCTGGTGGGAGAGTCCTAGTTAGGGGGAATCCCCGCTAGCCGACGGTAGGTCGGCGCCGAATCTCTCCGTCCAGAGTGTTAACGAACCAACCAAACCAACCAACCTACAAGGAATACCCGCAACTGCATCTTTCAGACTGCGCAGCCCAGCAAAGCGCCTCACCTGCCACTTGCTTCACGTTTCCAAATGTACAATAATATTTTTCGACGATTCAGTGATAAACATGCTACATCTTGAAACTTCCTGGAAACTACCTTTGTTATATAATCTGTAAAAACCTTGTGCCGGTATCTTCCATTTGTAAACATCTAAAAACATATACCAATATATACTGAGGAGGACGTCAGCGCAAACTGCGTATTTGCTCACCAGTCACTGAGCTCACATCTTTCGACTGCTCCAGCTTGTACAGAGTTGTTACCAAATTAAACGTTGTAACATCTTCTTGTGTTTTACTTCAACACTGGTCATCCTGTGGTATCGAATCTGGTATGTAGCAGATCGTCAGTCTCTGTCTCAACTGCCTGCTGGTTTGCATATTTAACTCGTGTATTTGAGGGTGAGAAAACGACTATTTACCACATGACTTTTACTTGATGACGTCGCTTAATGTCATTTGCTTCATGGTTTAATTTTCGTTTGGAAAGTAAGTGTAACTAAATAACAACATTGCATCGAAATATTTGGAATTAAATTAAAGCATCTGGAAAGTGGTACTCAAATGCAAGGCAAACTACGTAGTCTGTGGTGAGAGAGATCTTTGTGACTGGCGACGTCTGTATGCATCCGAGAAGCTCAAAGTAGAATCGTTGTTCTGTTACCGCAAGAATCGCTTGAATATCAGGAAACTGCACTTGGGTCCAAAGAATTTTAAAAAACCTTTGTGTCGGCATCGCTTTCCTGATCATTTGTTATGTGTTCTGGGAGAGCTGACTGTTTAGAATCATATAGATAGTGAACTTCTTTCCATCGATTGTAGAAAGTATTAAACGGTTTTTTACAATTTTTGCGGTGTTGTGAGTAAGAGAGAGTGGTGGAGGATGACGCGAATCTGAGATAGTAGGGGTATGCTCCAGATCGCACGGGTCTGCAGGGCGAAACATATAGCGAAGTTTTTTAGAAGAGAGAGAAAGTAAATTGTAACACAAATAATAGGAATACTCGTATTCGTGTTTTCTTTCCAAGTAAAGGAGTTTGTTTATTTCTCAGCCAGTCCTCTAAAACGGTGGTTCAGGACATCAACTAATGTCACTACAGTGCTTCTGACCCGAAGGTACTAGGGTTCGAATGTCGACGGTAGCAGGATTTTAGATACTAGTTAGATTGAATTCAGTCGGTCTCTGGAGGAAAATTCTAGCGGCTGGCTGCTCTGATCAGTAGTTTTCCGTGGTTTCTCCGATAAACACCAGGCGAATGCCGGAGCAGTACAGTAACAAACGGTCCACGGACCGCGCGTGACCCTTCCTTCCTCTTCCTTGTCCTATCCTCTCCCCTTACACACTCTTAAACTTTTTAGGTCCAGCCTAGGAGACTGTGAATCCAAGTTAGGCAAATGGTATCCCCAATTTGGACTGATTTCTCTCATTGTTCTCTTCATTCGGTTTTGCGAGAAGCAATGTAGTTAAAATATTATATTTTATAATAAAAATACATTAATTGTGAATTTAATATTTTGTTTTAATTTAATTTTCGATGAGAACATATGAATGATCAGTAAAAATAATCTGTCCAAATTTGAAAACTTCCGATACATATACGTTGCTAGCGAATAAAAGCGTTTCTGTGAACACGATGTGTGTCCATTATTCATTACCACAGTTGATGCACGTAATATCAATCTTTGAAGAATACCACATTAATAACTCACTCTTCTTGGAATGAGAGGGCAGTCCCAAAATTCATTCATTTGATCTAGTTTAGAGAGATATTTCACTGGTCAGATTTTCAAAAACGCTCTTGAAGCCACGAAATTACTGGCCAATTTATGTATTATTTTTCGCGGAAGCCCGTAATGTATTATCTTTGGTGTCGATTCAGGTAGCATGCACATGATGAAAAACGATATCATATAAAACATCGGAAGCTCTTATCTACATCAATTTCATGAGATTATTCGTGTACCGCAAACTAAAATATTCAATCCTGCCCTGCTCACTTAAAGATCAAATCGATTTGTGTACAGCGTGTCAACACTTTTTGTTGGTAATCCCAGATAGAGGGGGTGAGCTGGAAGTGGGCTGCTCATAAAATAATGCTGGAATGTGGGTTGGCGGGGGGGGGGGGAGGGGCGGGAGGTGGTGTTTGCCGAGCGGGGCCGACGCGTGACGCATTCCGTGCGCAAACGTGCGCGTGCATGGACGTCACGGAGGCAGACACGCGCCACGCGCGTGCGGCATACCCGATGGCACCACGCGCCCCCCTCCTCCACCCTCCGCACACAGCACTCAGGGAAGCACATCTCGAACTTTAGCCAATGGTGGAATTCAAGTTGTGGAGGGCACTGGGATGAACGATCAGCTTGCTGGTTGGTTAGTGATTCCGGGCGCGTCAACGGCTTAGGTCATTATTCCCGCAAGTGTAGTGCATTTTTTCTCGAGAGATGGCGGTGATTTTTCCCTCGCTGGATGGCGAGATCCGGCGCCGACCTACCGTCGGTTAGTGGGGTTTCCCCCTAACCAGGACTCTCCCACCAGCGGGGCACCGCCCCAGCCGGGACAAGCTCTAAGCTCCCGAACGATCTCCCGGGATATGTGGTAGTGTAGTGCATGTTAGTGTAAGTGAGTGTGTAAGGGGAGAGGATAGGACAAGGAAGGGGAAGGAGAGATCGCGCGCGGTCCGTGGCCCGTTTGGTAGGGTACTGCTCCGGTCTGGTGTAGATCGGAGAAAACACGGAAAACTACCGATCAGAGCAGCCAGCCACTAGAATTCTCCTCCAGACAGCGCCTAAATTCGACATAGCTGAAAAGCTAGTGTCGAAAATTCTGCCGCCGTCAGGACTAGAAACTAGGACCTCCTGGTCAGAGGCCCTGCAGTGTCATTGAGATACCGCTCCCGATGATTAGCTTACTTTCTATCCAACTACGGAACTAGTAAAGAAAAGGAGTCTTTGGTGGAGGAATGAAACGTTAACGGACGAGGTGACGATATGAGCTGAGCCTGGCCTGTTAAAATGTGTATGTCATACGTTTTCGTTCGTTCGATTGATTGATTGACTAGTAATTAGAATAGAATAGAATAGAATATTTATTTTGCTACTTAGAAATACATAGAATATTTCCGGTGGTAGCGTTTTCTAAGAAATTTCTAAAAATACACCAAAAAACAGCATCAAACAACATTAAAATATTAACATGTTACCAAATACAATTTTACAAAGTTAATCTATTAACCATATTTACTTAGTCTAATTTTAAAACTTTTGACATTCTGAGGGAAAGTCTCCAGCACTGCAGCAGGTAATTTGTTCCAATTTTGTATCGTTCTGTTTACAAATGAGAATTTACCTACATCTGTTCTCTGTTTTCTTTGCCGAATTTTGAAACCATGATCCTTCCGCGCGATGTAAGTTGGTTTAGATAGTCTTTCCCGTACTTCACCCCACGGACGATCCCCTCTTATTGATTTGAATAATGCACAAAGACGCGATTTCTCTGTGCGTTTTTCCAAAGGTTCCCACGATATAAATTCAGAATTTGAACGTCCTCTCCTAACAAATTTTGCAGCATATTTTTGTACTTTCTCGAGAGATTTTATTTGCCCTAAACGATAAGGGTCCCAACATATGGAGCCAAATTCTAATATCGGACGTACTAGAGACGTGTACCCTAATTCCCTTGATTTTCCACTTCCTTTTCTAAGTATTCTAATTACAAAGTGTAATGCCTTCCACGCCTTTTTCACTACATAATTTACGTGTTCTGTCCAACTCAGATCCTCGTTTAGTACAATTCCCAAATATTTACAGCATTTGGCCCTCGGAATATCCTGATTTCCTAATTTATATATGATATCGTCTGTCTTTCTAGAACGCGCGAATCTAATAAACTTGCACTTGCTGGGATTTAATTTTATTTCATTTGTGATAGCCCATGATTCTAGCTTATCTAAATCAACCTGCAATATTTCTGTATCACTTGTGTTCTTAATTTCCCGATAAATTATACAATCATCTGCAAAAAGACGTATTTTTGATTGAATTCCCTGCCAAATATCATTAATATACGCTATAAATAACAACGGACCTAGGACACTTCCCTGTGGCCCTCCGGACGTTACTTCCGCCCTCGAAGAGAAATTTGACCCGATTCGCACCCGTTGAGTACGCGAGCTGAGAAATTCTCGAATCCAGAGAGCAATTCTTCTGTCTACGTTAAGCTTACTAATTTTTTGTATTAATTTATCATGGGGAACGAGGTCGAACGCTTTTGTGAAATCTATAATAATTCAATGAACAATGGAACCTTCATCAAGAGAATCAGCAATGTCCTGACTGACAGTGACTACCTGACTCTCGCATGAATATCCTTTTCTAAAACCGTGTTGCCCTTCGTAAATGATGTTATTCTTATCCCAAATTTCGCGTAAGTATTCTGCCACTAAATGTTCCATTACGAGCGCGTCAACTGCTAAGGTCATTAATACCGTAAGTGTAGTGCAGGTTTGTATCGCGAGATGTAGTGGTTACATTCCTAGATGGATGTGAGGTCCGGCGCTGATCAACTATTCGACTTGCGGGATTTTCATCAACCAGATATCTCCCACCAGGACTCTCTGCTCTCGCCGGGACAAGCTCCCGACTGGTTTCCTGACATGAATGGTAGTGTAGTTCGTGTAAATGTGTTTATGTAAGTAAGGGAAAAGGATACAAGGAAGAGGAAGGAATGATCGCGGTCCGTAGCCTATTTTTTAGGGTACTGCTCCGGCCTTAGCATGGTGCTGATTGGTTAATTCACGGAAAACGACCGAAGAGATTAGCCAGCCGCTAGAATCCTCCTTCAAACAGCGGGTGAATACGACCTAGCTATCTTGAACTCACCTAAGCCGGTTTCGTACACAATACTCAGTGGAAAGATTCTCAAACTTTTACCAATGATGTTCAAGATCGGAGAACGGAGAGAAACGATCAGCTTGTTTTGTATCCAATTTCAGTCGGCATGGTAGTGTAAGTAATACAGAACGTAATTAATGTAACTAATACATAATTAACGAAACAGAATTAACATAACTAGTATAGAAAGTCAGTCTTTGGTGAAGGAATAAAACGGACAAGGTGACGATAAGAGTCGAGTCCAACGTATTAAAATGAATAAGCCAAGCACTCTTTCGTTCGATTCACTTATATTATTTTGTAGCACGAATTCATGGAAACTCACAAGTACATAGGCCAAGGATTATTTTCAGTTTGGCAGTCGACAGCAATGTTGATTGTTTTGATGTGTTTTGGTTATTTGAGTGTTTTGGCTACTTTGCAGAACCCAGTTGTTTTATATAACCAGTTGTTTTATATGTTCAATATTTTCAAAATAAGAGTAGTTTTGACGTAAAACAGGAATTTTTTTAAAATATATTTTTTTAAATTGAAGAAAATGGTACATGTCCTGTTTCGATGAACTATTTGTATTTTCAGAAACTGCAGAATAATTATCAATGCAAAATAGCAATATTGCCAACAATATATATATATATATATATATATATATATATATATATAGTTTTTGTTATATGAAATCTATTTTAATAATTAAGTACTTTAAAATAGGTCGTGTACATTTTTTTAAAATGATTAATTTAGCTCCATTTTTGTAAATCTTCAGAATATGCGAATTCGAATTTTACATGCTTCATTTGATAGAGAATTTCAGGAGATACGAGATTGCAATATATATTCTAACGCTGCCCCGCAACTCGGAATTGAAATTCTGAGAATTCTCTCTCTTTGTTGGGAGATGTGTGTGGCTGTACGAAGCGCAGGTTTAATCGTCGAATTTGAGGTTTTGATATTAGCTTTAAAATAATTGGTTTTCGCTCGTAATGTTCTACGATTTTAAATGAGTTTTACAGATGATATTTCCAGCTTTCCTTCCAACAATGCAAAAGCATTTTAAGAAAACTAATAGCGCAGGTAAAAATAATATTGAAAGTAATAACAAAAGTAAAGTAATATCGTAAATCGTGGAATATCATAAAAAATGACAATATCATGTCGATACTTTGTAGAGAGTTGTTTGAAAGGTAATGAAAGATGTAAGCAATTTGGTAATAATTGCAAGTGTCTTCAACATATACTTTCCCATAATGGAGGTTGTTCTCATGAAGGGACTAAAACCATTTCCATTTTTAACAGCCAAACAGCCAAACGAAGCGTGACATCGCGATAAACTAAAATTTTCCTGGCGAGTTACTTGTACCTCGCGGTTAAAGGTTTGGCGATCTCTGACTTGTACCTTAATGCCTCCGTTGAGAACAACTTGGAAAATATTGGGAGTGGGGAGGGAATTTACATTTATTTTTGGAATGCTTGGGAACCATCGCGACATTAAGAGGTCGAGTTAATCCAAGAAAAACAAAATCGACCGGTGGCTTAATGTCAAACACGTTTAACAATCCGAATATCCGTTGGCATTAATGAGAAGAGAAATGGAATATAAAGAGAAAGAAATACATTTTAGCATATGTTGTGAAAGAACCTTTCGGGCAAGGGTTTTCCATAGACAACAAATATTTGGTGTTAATCTGTCGAATATTGTAACTCGAGACCGTCTCAATAATTTTACACATAATATTTTTTTTACAATTCGCGTATCAGATAAAACTGACACGGCTAGTTTTATTTGAAAAATAAATTGACACTTTTTTCTTAACCCGGGAGTGCTCGCATTAGGTAGACTTGCGCCAGTGCCCGCAATGTTTCTCTCAGATAGAGCTGCAACTTCACGTAAATGCGAATGATCTGAAGGTCTATTTACTTAAATTCATATATTATTCAGCTTGTACATGTCCCCCAATGCAATTTGTACTGACTCTTATTCTGCAGAATTCTTGTCTGAATAAATATGATGAGAAAGGTACACATTGACAAAGTACACGTAAATATTATTAAATATCGTATTATCCTATTAAATAAAATTAAATACAATTTCTACAAATTATTTTGGGATGTTCTAAACAAATATATATATATATATATATATATATATATATATATATATTTTAATTTTTAAAAAAAAAATATTTAGAAAGTCTTTTATCCATTTTGCAAGATTCGCATTTTTTCCTACAAATGTCTCCTAATCATCTTCTTTCTCTTTGGTTGTGACAGTCGTGACTGTCGTCAGTTGTGACAATCGATTGTAGATAAGGCAAATTATTCCATTTTCTTAATAGACACTTGTCATAGACCGGCTGACAATAAAGCCATGATAGGTACCGCTCAGGCCAGGAGTTCACAAAGCACTGGCGCCAATGCACCCAACGTATATGACAGCGCGCAGCGCAGCGGTTAAGTTTTCAACATGCTCACGGGAAGTGATTCAGCGAAAGGAGAAAAATACAAGGCCAGGCGATCTCATAAAAGTACAATGAAGAAATAAATTGAAAATAGGAGTAGGGAGTAAATTAAAAATAAAAAAAAAAGGAATACACGAAATATCAGACATCTCAAAAATTCAGAAACACAAAATGACCGTGGCTTGGATCTAACAGATCTATTGCGAGCACGGCCGGGTTAAAGGTTGTTTGTTTCCAACAGACGTCGCTACGTGTTTCCACTATGCAAGGCCTGCTCCCCCTCCCACCCGCCGTGTCTGCTCCCGACGCGGTAACTCGTCACTGTCTGCCCGTCGCGGCGACTCGTCAAAGATCAGCCACACGGCGTTGGCCTGCGTCTCGTTTTTCCTTTTAATTGGGCCCAGCGCCACCGACGGCAAGCTATTAAAGCCAATATGCGCGGCTTTGTTCCGCAGCTATCGATTAATTTCACGTGCGTCGCGCTAATTAATGGTCACCCGTCATTATTATTTTTGTGTGGAAAAATAGGTTCTTTGAAAAATCAGTTGTTTGTTTTTTCTCGTTAATGGGAACCCTTGCCACCGCGCTGCTCCTGGCGACGGCCAAGCGATCTGATTGCCTGTTACGAGCCGCGAGGCAGGCGCGGTTGACAGCTCGTTGCTAGCGGCAGTGCGATGAGAAACGAGTGACGCTTTTCGTGCAAGAGATACGTAGTTGGTTGAGGTTATCAGGAACACGCTTTAAAACAATTTCACCTACAGAACCAAAACACCGAAAAAACCACGAAAAAACTCAAATAAAAGTAGTACTACGGATTTGGAACAAATATTTAATACAATTGTTAGTGGAATGATTAATAAGGTTTTGGATATGTTGTGATCACGTATTTTAGAATTTAAAAATAATCTGCAGTATTAAATGTGACTACTTTCTGTCATTCAGGTGTGCAGTTATTCCTTAGCACGTAGTATTACCGCATTAGGAAAGTAAATATCTTTTTGATCACTAATGAAAATTCAAATTTCCGTTCCTTTTAGAGAACGACGTCTGAATTTTCCAGTTGTGTAATAAGAGAATTTTGTAATAAATGTATGATAGTACGTATATAAAGTAACACAGGATTGTAATGAAGTTGTAATTTTTATTCTAGCCATTTTCATTAAAAAATAATTGAAGCTACCAAAGGTATGAGACTATAAGGGATAGAAAATAAAAAAAATACAAAAGCTTTGATTACATTTTTTGGAGAACAAGGTGGATGTTTAGAAAGAGAGTGGATATTTTACAGGAAAAGGAAATCAGTAATAATATGAATAAGCAAATACGCGTGCAAGTTCATTGGAAACATGTGCCAAAGATGTACTATGAAACACGAAATAAATGTAGAAATAATCGAAATTACTTCAATAAATGCTAAAAATGATGTATGTAAAAATGAACAATCGAATCTAGTACATGATAAAAAGGGCATATTTCAGTTATTAATACAGAAAATCAGACAAAAGCCTTTAGAACACTGACGCAAAAAGCATTGGTTAAGATAAAAACGAGAATAGTTGTGTGAAAATGTGTGAAAGATGTTCACAGAGTATTGAACAAAATTTCATCAAGAATCATTTTAAAAAAAGATTACAAACGACGAAATCTTGTTTGTCGACTGTGGCTCTACTATTCAATTTACAACTTAATAATTGGAATTACGTATCATATTGTTTTAACCTGCAACCTTAATTACAATATTTATTATTTCAGTTATTTAATCTTGTTGTTTACTAAGGCATATGTATTATACATTAATTTTAAATCCACTTGAATACTTTTTTAAAAATTTCCTTTGATTTCAAGCACAAAACTACTCATATTTTAAAAAATGAACATTGCTTTATTTAAGGATCTATTTTTAGATTTCATAAAGGAAAAATCTCTGACATGAATTTTGCTATATTTACCATAAATAAATAACCATCTCATTGCGCGTGGCATCACGTAACAAATGAAAGGAATTGGAAGTATTAACGTGAAACCTCATTTGAAAATTATCTTTCTCACTAAATTGATTTATAATCATCTAATAGAAAAGTTAGAAAGCATTTCATTTAAAATGTATTCTTTCTTGTGTTTAAAAAAATTTGAAAACGAGTGAACCTCATTATCCATTTTTACTCGAAAGCAAAAAAATATTAAAAAAATAAATCAATGTCTCATACGAAACACACATTTCATTGATTTTTGAAGATACGTCAAAAAGAACAAATCGACGATCTACGTACGTAAAGCTTACCAGAAGCAGTGGCGGTGTACACTATTAATATACCAGTTCACTGGTTAAGAGAACCTCCTATGATGTAGTACTGCATTAAGTCACTTTAAAGTTGAAGTAAATATTACTGCAGGGTTTACCTCTTACCTGAGTAGAGTGTTACTAATATTGCACGCTTGAAATTCGAGCACCCAAGATAGCTCTCATTAATATTCGGAGAACCAGCGAGACAGCAGTTCAGGAAAGCAAGAACATAATTCCTGTTCATATATTTATCAGTTTTAATGAAAAATCAATACTCAATAATCTTGACTGACTGAGATAAAGAAGTATGGAGTTCACAAATATATTGTGTTGCCTGTCATAATGAAATTAGTAAACATTAAATTCAAATGCAATTTAAGTGCCCAACATTATGTAACTTTTATACACCTATGTTACACAATAATTTAATTTGATACAACCATTGATCATACAAGTGATCAAACAATTATTATATATATAATAAAATATTATTTTAATTGAAGATTAAGTTATGCAAAAAATATTCAATTTATATGTCAAATGAGTCTATAAGATACAAAATGATATGCTTAGGCACTATTTTAGATAAACGTATACAATAACGTAAAAGTTCATTATTTAATAGAGTTCAAAACATCGGGGAAAGTATAACACACCACGGAGCATGAACAGAAAATATAATTTACTGCGTATTGAACGGGGTGAAACGTACGTATTTTTTAAAAATTTCAGAATTGGGCAGGAAAACTAACACATGACTGCTTTTTGAAGTTCGTATGTTTCTCAGTCGGTATTGTAGTGACTACAATACAGGCTGCAAAGGTAGTGGGAATATGTTATGTATTTCAACGGGTTATAGCATACCAGAAAATAAGCGGATTTAGTGAATGTAACCCAACGAAGCGACATTATCTTTTCTCATGCTTACTCTTTGCACGCTGTGAGAGAAAGAGAGAAGCATGATGAAAAACTGGTGTAGTTGACCTACGCATTTATCGCAAAAAATTGAAAAGCCAGAAAGATCTTCCATCCATCAGAACTGTGTATTCACGTTGGTCGATCTGCGGTAAAATTTATTACACGTAGTTAGCAAACATGCTACGAAGAGATTTCAAACTGCAGTTTTCTTTTTATAAACTTTAGAAACGTGACTTGTACTAATATCATACGGATGCCATAGAGGAACCCTTATGCACTGCGGGCACCAACCGCCGCAATAATCCTATAAAATAAAGCATGTATGAAATTGTTATTATGCAAGAATGTGGTCAAAAGTAATACTATGAAATACAGTTTACACAATTGTAAAAATAAAAACATAACCCTGATAATGATTAAAACTCGATTCGTAATCAGCTCCTCTTAACTGCAGAAACGCAATATATGCACTTCTCCATAACGATGCACCATAACCTATAATTGAGAAGATGAAGGTTCCAGGGGAGGAACAAACCCGCTCAAAGAGGGCGCGCGCTACAGCCCCAGCGGGACCGCCGCCGCCACCTCGGCGGCCCGCCCCCTACCCCGCCCTCCCCTTGCCACGCCGCCCTCCTGCCCCGCCCTCACCCTGCTCCGCCCTCCCCCCTGCCCCGCCCTCCCCCTGCCCCACCGCCATCCTGCCCCGCTCTCACCCTGCTCCGCCCTCCCCCCCTGTCCCGCCCCCTGCCCATCCCCCCCGCTCTGCCCACCCTGCCTTGCCCTTCTCCGCCCTCCCTCCGCACCTCCCTCCCCTCCCTCCCTCCCTCCCCTCCCTCCCCCTCCCCTCCCTCCACCCTCCCTCCCTCCCTCCCTCCCTCCTCCCTCCCTCCCTCCCTCCCTCCCCCTCCCTCCCTCCCTCCCTCCTCCCCCTCCCTCCCCTCCCTCCCTCCCTCCCTCCCTCCCTCCCTCCCTCCCTCCCTCCCTCCCCTCCCTCCCCTCCCTCCCCTCCCTCCCTCCCTCCCCCTCCCTCCCCTCCTCCCTCCCTCCCTCCTCCCCTCCCTCCCCTCCCTCCCCTCCCTCCTCCTCCCTCCCTCCCTCCCTCCCCTCCCTCCCCTCCTCCTCCCTCCCCTCCCTCCCTCCCTCCCCTCCCTCCCCCTCCCTCCCTCCCTCCCCTCCCTCCCTCCCTCCCCTCCCTCCCTCCCTCCCCCTCCCTCCCTCCTCCTCCCTCCCTCCCTCCCTCCCCTCCCTCCCCTCCCTCCCTCCCTCCCCTCCTCCTCCCTCCCCTCCCTCCCTCCCTCCCCTCCCTCCCTCCCTCCCTCCCTCCCCCTCCCTCCCTCCTCCTCCCTCCCCCTCTGCCTCCTCCCTCCCTCCCTCCCTCCTCCCTCCCTCCCTCTCCCTCCCCTCCCTCCTCCCTCCCTCCCTCCCTCCCTCTCACCCCTCCCCGCCATTCCCTCCTTCCCTCCCCGCCCTCCCCGCCATCCCCGTCTCCGCCACTCCACGCCCTCCGCCCTACACCACTCCTCCGGCCTTACCTGCCCCCAGCACCTCCCCGACCTCCGCCTGCCCCCAAACCGCCCCTTCCCTCCCACCCCTCCCGCCGCCTCTCCACGCCCCCCCCACTCTTCCCAACGCTCTGCTCACCCTAACCCCCCTCCCGCCGCCTCTCCACGCCCCCCCCACTCTTCCCAACGCTCTGCTCACCCTAACTTGCCCTTCTCCGCCCCTTCCCGCCCTCCCCGCTCCGCCCGGCCTGCCTTGCCCTGCCCGCGCCGCTAAGTAGAAGCGAAACTGCACGGCGCCGGCCCTTAACCTCTGCGGGCGCTGCTTGACCAAGCCTCTCGGGGCCTCTAAACCTCCGCCCTCCACCGCCCCCGCGCTGCCTTCGCGGTCAGTTCACCGCTAACGATGCCCTGCCGCCCTCGCGCTGCCGCCGCCGCTGCCGCCGCGCCCGTGACGAATAGGCGGCTGCGCACCGCCCCCCTCCCCGCCCCGCGGTGCGCCGCCTGCGTATGTTTATTAAATCTGCGGCCTGCCGGCAGGGTTCGGGATGCGCGCACAAGAGCAATGATCGAGACGTCCCCTTGACTGAAGATGGCGACGCGTAGAGGGCCGTTATACTACGGAAACCACAATGGATACATTCCGTATTTTGGGTAGTGGTTATTAAATGCCCTGTGCAAGTTAACACGTCTTCTACTTCACTGAAGATGGCGACGCGCAGAAGGGCGTTATACTACGGAAACCACAATGGATACATTCCGTATTTTGGGTAGTGGTTATTAAATGCCCTGTGCAAGTTAACACGTCTTCCACTTCACTGAAGATGGCGACGTGCAGAAGGGTGTTATACTACGGAAACAACAACGGATAAATTCCGTATTTTGGGGAAGTAGTTATGAAATGTCTAGTGCAAATTAACTCGTCGTCCTCTTGACTGAAGATGGCGACACGTAGAAGGCCGTTGTACAACGGAAACAACAATGTATAACTTCCGTATTTTGGTTAGTAGTTATTAAATGCCCTGTGCAAGTTGGCGCGACGTCCATTTCACTGAAGATGGATGCAGAAGGCCATTATACTACGGAAACAACAATGGATAAATTCCGTATTTTGGGTAGTAGTTATAAAATGCAGTGTGCAAGTTGCCCGACGTCCACTTCACTGAATATGACGACCATTATACTACGCAGATATACCTTGCCCGACGTCCACTTCACTGAATATGACGACACGCAGAATACCTTTATTCATTGCTGCTCAACATTTCAATGTATTTTACAACTTTTCAAGCCATTTTCAGCCATACTGATTCTTGTGGTTGGAATATTTTCTGCAAACATCATTCAATTTCTGGTATTTAAATGATGGCAAACACTTATTTAAAAATCTGAGAAATTGTTGAGAAATAACTTTAAGACGTAAAAATGTTTCGACGCACTGCGCATTCCCAATAGCTAATCCGTGAAATTTTGCGAGAGTTAATTCTATCTCGCATGTGCGTGAATCGAAAGTTTATGGGCTGAGATTCTATTAGATCCAACAAAGGATTGTAATCGGCTGTCCCGAAACCGGGAGCCAAACCTAAATGCGAAAAGTACTTTATGCGGCATTAGGTATTCATTAACAGTGGCACAGCAAGGTTCAGTAATATCCAGCGCGACGATGCAACAAACCCGTCCACGGCTACGTGCAAGATGGGATTTCCGTCACATGAACTTTGCCCGAGTTGCTTTACAGCCCGTTAGAACCGATTCAATTGTCCACTCTACCGTGGTTAATTGGTGAAGAATTTTACGCTATTTTCATTTAAGTTTTGCACTTTCATTTTGCAAGTTTTCGAACTTGGTGACATGAAATTTGTGTTTAGAGAGGTAAATGATTTGAAAAGGTTAAGTAAAAACGAGAATTCGAAAAGTTTCAAAATCTGTAGTCAGACTTTACCGCAAATTAGCACTAAAATTTAATTCTCAAATGCAGTGTGTTGAATTACGAAACTTTTAAATAAGAAGTCCTTGTTTTCAAAAGAAACATCAGAATAGTATGATACGTTGCCACGTATACATTGTTGTTGCTGGAATTGTGATTTATACGCATTTGCATATTTTTTCTGTTAACTAAGACATACCGTTTCAACAAATTGTATACTTTTTGAGGCATTTAGAATCAATTTAAAACATTTTTATTTCGCATACATTCGCATATATCACCATAATTGCATATTTTTGCATATTTATGTCACATTTGCATATTTTTGTTGCATATTCACCCCTCATCCGCGAAAAGAAGCCCAACATTTACTGCTCCGTCAGCGTGTCAACGGATCTAACAGTTCTCTCGCCACATGCTCTGTGGTCACTAGATATTATTATAATTTAGAGGATAAATTTTTGTCGCAATACCTATGTATTTTTTATTTTGAGAAATGTACATTCACTGCATCTTCCATTATTTTACTAAGAAGCGAGTGTTCTTCAAATTTAAGCACTTGACTTAACGTTTGTCGCTTGTAACAATTTATATGGTTACTGTACCTTTTTTTGATGTACGTATATTTTTCCACTTTACACTTTGTATTTATTTTTACACTTACATATTATATTACACTATTTCCCATATTTTTCTTTTTTCATTCCATGTATTACCAGAAATATTAACATAATTATGCGCATATTTGTCTGCTTTATTGCATATTAAATACAGCCCTAGTTATTACACGCATGATGGAATTTTCGTGTCTGAACCTGTTTCACTTCCTCCCTCGGACTGGGAGCGGTAGCTCAGTGCATCAATTGATGTCACTGCAGCGCCTCTCACCGGGAGGTCCTAGGTTCCCACTCCCCACGGCGGCAGGATTTTCGACACTAGCTTTTCAGCTAGGTCGAATTCAGTCGCTACCTGAAGGAGAAATCTAGCGGCCGGCTGCTTTGATCGGTACTTTTCCGTGGTTTCTCCGATCAACACCAGGGGAATGCCGGAGCTGTACCCTACCAAAAAGGCCACGGACAGCGCGCGATCTGTCCTTCCTCTTCCTTGTCCTATCCTCTCCCTTACACTCACACACACTTACACTAACATGCACTACACTTCCACATATTCCGGGAGACCGGTCGGGAACTTAGAGCTTGTCCCGGCTTGGGCGGTGCCCCGCTGGTGGGAGAGTCCTGGTTAGGGGGAAACCCCACTAGCCGACGGTATAGTCGGCGCCGGATCTCGCCATCCAGCGGGGGAAGATCGCCGCCATCTCCCGAGAAAAGAACATGCACTACACTTACGGGACTAATGACCAAAGCCGTTGACGCGCACGGAAACACGAAAAAATCAATCTATTACGCATATTTTCCTTTTTTAATGCCATGCATTACCAGAAATATTTACATATTTACGCGAGTATTTATCTATTTTGTTGCATATTAAATACAGCCCTAGTTATTACACGCATGATGGAATTTTCGTGTCTGAACCTGTTTCTCTTCCTCCCTGGGCCTTGGCTGGTCAGCAAAGAGCGCGCGCCTTCCGCGGTGAGCGCAAGCGAACGCAGCCGGGGGGGTAGGCGAGCTGAATTAACGGCGGCGTCGTTAGCAGACGGACGCGAGGGGGCGGCGCCGGAGCCCTCGCCTCCGGGGAGGGATTTCCGGGCGTTAGCACTCGATATGACTGAGCGGCGGCGCGGAGCCCCCGGCCCCATCACTCGCGACACCTCCCACGCGCCTCGCAATCGCCCTCGCCCCCCACACACGCTCCACTCACGCGTCAATGCTAGGCGCCTTGTGGCCATTTCTCACTCCGGCCCCGGGAAGGACGGAAAACTAGATCTGGCACAATTGCTGTCATTTCCTCCTCCGGGCTGATGCAACAACGAGCCACACAACACGTTATCCTTCCGATTTCATCTGTCCTTGCATGGAGGCAGAAAAATCTTAAAACAGACACACCTTTCCAAAACTACTCGGAGAGCCTAATGTTTAATGGCACCTTGCAGCCAATTCTTACTCCGGCCAAGGGAAGGACGGAAAACTAGATCTAGCCGAATTCCTGTAGTTTCCTCCTCCGTTCATGAAAGAACGAGCCAGACAACAGGCTATCCTACCAGTTTCATCGTTTCTCGTATCCATTCCTTGCATGCGGGCAAATATATCTTAAAACAGACATATTTGCAAAGCTACTCGGCGAGCCTAATGTTAAAGGCGCCACTGCTAGGCGCCTTGTGGCCATTTCTCACTCCGGCCGAGGGAAGGACGGAAAACTAGATCTAGCCGAATTTCTGTAGTTTCCTCCTCCGTTCATGAAAGAACGAGCCAGTCAACAGGCTATCCTACAAGTTTCATCGTTTCTCCTATCCATCCCTTGCATGCGGGCAAATATATCTTAAAACAGACATATTTGCAAAGCTACTCGTCGAGAATAATATTAAAGGCGCCACTGCTAGGCGCCTTGTGGCCATTTCTCACTCCGGCCGAGGGAAGGACGGAAAACTAGATCTAGACGAATTGATGTAGTTTTCTCCTCCGTGCAAATGGAAGAACGATCCAGACAAAAGGCTATCCTACCCGCTCCATTGTTTCTCCTATCTATTCTTTGCATACAGGCAAAAAGATCTTAAAACACACATATTTGCAAAGCTACTCGTAGAGCCTAATGTTAAAAGGCACCACTGCTAGGCGCCTTGTGGCCATTTCTCACTCCGGCCGAGGGAAGGACGGAAAACTAGATCTAGCCGAATTTCTGTAGTTTCCTCCTCCGTTCATGAAAGAACGAGCCAGACAACAGGATATCCTACCAGTTTCATCGTTTCTCCTATCCATCCCTTGCATGCGGGCAAATATATCTTAAAACAGACATATTTGCAAAGCTACTCGGCGAGCCTAATGTTAAAGGCGCCACTGCTAGGCGCCTTGTGGCCATTTCTCACTCCGGCCGAGGCAAGGACGGAAAACTAGATCTAGCCGAATTTCTGTAGTTTCCTCCTCCGTTCATGAAAGAACGAGCCAGACAACAGGCTATCCTACAAGTTTCATCGTTTCTCCTATCCATCCCTTGCATGCGGGCAAATATATCTTAAAACAGACATATTTGCAAAGCTACTCGTCGAGAATAATATTAAAGGCGCCACTGCTAGGCGCCTTGTGGCCATTTCTCACTCCGGCCGAGGGAAGGACGGAAAACTAGATCTAGACGAATTGATGTAGTTTTCTCCTCCGTGCAAATGGAAGAACGATCCAGACAAAAGGCTATCCTACCCGCTCCATTGTTTCTCCTATCTATTCTTTGCATACAGGCAAAAAGATCTTAAAACACACATATTTGCAAAGCTACTCGTAGAGCCGAATGTTAAAAGGCACCACTGCTAGGCGCCATTTCTCACTCGGGCGAAGCGAAGGACGGAAAACTAGACCTAGCCGAATTACTGTAGTTTCCTCCTCCGGGCAGATGGAAGAAGGAGCCACACAACAGGCTATCCTTCCCGCTTCATCGTTTCCCTATCTGTCCTTGCATGCAGGCAAAAAGATCTTAAAACATACATATTTGCAAAGCTACTTGTAGAGCCTAATGTTTAAAGACCCCACTGCTAGGCATCTTGTGACCATTTCTCACTCCGGCCAAGGGAAGGACGGAAAACTTGATCCGGCTGAATTGCTGAAGTTTCCTCCTCCGTGCAGATGGAAGAAGGAGCCAGAAAACAGGCTATCCTTTCCACTTCATCGTTTCTCCTACATGCCTGCATTGCATGCAGGCAAGAAGATATTAAAAGAGACACACATCTCAAAAGCCACTCGGAGAGCCTGGAGTTTAAAGACGCCACTGCCAGGCGCCTTGTGGTCATTTCTCACTCCGGACAAGGAGAGAACGGAAAACTAGATCTAGCCGAATTGCTGTAGTTTCCTCCTCCGTTCATGAAAGAACGAGCCAGGCAACACGCTATCCTACCCGCTTCATCGTTTCTCCTATATATCCTTGCATGCAGGCACAAAGATCTTAAAACAGACGTACATTTCTAAAGTCACTCGCAGAACCTAATATTTAACGGTACCACTGTTAGGCGCCTTGTGGCCATTTCCCACTCCGGCCAAGGGAAGTGCGGAAAACTAGATCTAGTCAAATTGCTGTAGTTTCCTCCTCCGGCCAGATGGAAGAACGAGCCACACAACAGGCTATCCTTCCCACTTCATCGTTTCTCCAATCTATCCCTTGCATGCGGGCAAAAAGATCTTAAACGAGACACACATCTCAAAAGCCACTCCTCCGGCCAGATGGAAGAACAAGCCACACAACAGGCTATCCTTCCCGTTTCATCGTTTCTCTGGTCCATCCTTGCATGCAGGCAAAAAGATCTTAAAACAGGGGCACATTTCTAAAGTCACTCGCAGAGCCTAATATTTAAAGGCGCCAATGTTAGGCGCCTTGTGGCCATTTCTCACTCCGGCCTAGAGAAGGCGGGAAAATTAAATCTAGCCGAATTGCTGTAGTTTGTTCCTCCGGGCAGATGCAAGAACAAGGCACACAACAAAATCTCCTTCCGGTTTCATCTGTCCTTTCATGGAGGCAAAAATGTTTTCAAATAGACACGCATCCCAAAATCCTCTCGGAGATCCTGGAGTTTAAAGGCGCCACTGCTAGGCGCCTTTCTTACATTTCCGGAGAGAAAATTTACGTTTCACCATGGAATAAAATGTTTAAATCCGGTTTTTCATATTGTCTTTTAGCTGCCTTCCGGACAATTCCGAGCAATCATATTAACTGAATCTGATTTTGAAATATTTCTAGTTTTCAAACCATTATTCAAATGTGCACGTGTTTGCTTCATTTTGCGATAAGGTACTTCGTTTATGATGATGCACATCTAGTTTTATTAGTCTTTGTACCTACAATGTTCAGTATACATCGCAGTGTAGTACCATAAGTTGCATAACTACAACAATCCTTGGTGTTGGCTCAGACATCTTACTCAGTAATACCGAGTCATCTTCTGGTCTTCCCTTTCGACGTTAAAATTATTCGTTACTGCCCTAAATCTATTATCAAAGAATTTGAACTATTTAAATAACAAAATTACTCGCAAATGCTTCAGACAGACATCTTTACTTAATACTGTTTCAAATTACAACAGATTTTTTCTGAAACTTCAACTTCGAACTTTGTTCTACCTGCTGAACTACTAATATGGCCAGCTAGCCTTACATGTGCTCCCGACGACGACCAGATATCATCTGCCAAAACAGCCTTCAAGAACCATGTCACTTCCGTTTTCATTTGTTTTCTAATTTTTGTAAGTATTTTTTCTATTTGTGGTGTATTGTCGTTTTCCGTCACCTATGTCGACTCGACGCGTACGCCTTTATTAATGTGTGTCACCATTGCTTGTCCATCTTTCTTGTATTTTGTTGTGACGCTTCCAAAATAAGTTCCAAAATGAAAATTGATATTCTATAAATGGCCACGTTCCAAATCACAACTATTTTATTTTTTCTTAAGAATCTTCAATGTCCATATTTATTGTTCACAATATTTGATCTAATACTTCAGTGTTCAACATGGCTACCCAATGTCCTCTTTGAAAATGTATTAGACTACTTCTTTATTACCAATATTTCAAAATGAAGTATTATTTCGTATTTGTTTACTCAATATTTCCCGTGAGATATATGGATATGTCTCAACAGATATTAGAACAGAAAGTAAACATGACTTTTTTTAAAATAATTTTTAAAAAAATTGATAGAGCCTTATCATTGAATTAAACACAATTAATGAAAAATAATTTATTACTATCCATTCAATATTACAATTTTTTATTTAGCACCGTATTAAATTTGTTATTACATCATAGTAAAGCGATTTACATTATCTGCGTTACAAAGAATTAAAATACTTTTTTGTCCAAATCAAATATGTAAGTCTTATTCATTTTAAGTTATCGTTTCACATCCTCATCTATCAACAAAAAACATTTTCTACATAATACAAAAGGCAATATTACTTGAACTATATGTAAGAGTCCGTCATCTCGCCAATTGCTCTTTCAATTTACGCACTATGGTTCCAATTGCGTATTGTCGTAGGCGGTCCCCACTCACAGAATGACGGAATGGGTCTCGCCCCCACTTTTCCTAATTCTCCCCATTTGCACTCTTGTGGATCGCGCGCGACTCCCGAGGTCGGTGAAAGTGCAAAATGCTGTACAGGCCTGCGTTAGAGATTTAGATATGCAGGTGTCTGATATTGGCCGCACGAAAAACACATACAACATTGGATAAATATTCCTTACCCAACACTGTAATCAGTGGCGCGATTCACGGAACAAGCTCGGATTATTTATGATCAGGGCTCGAATTCTGATATCTCATGTTTTCACTGGTGTTCTAAAATCTTATGTCAATTACAATTTTCGTTATAACTGGGTATTTACCTTTAAAAGCCTTTGTTTTTGTTTTACGGGTCGAAATTTTAAAATTGTATATTTTCGCAATATTATTTAAAATATGTACCGCGTGTTGTAGCTTGTCTTCACTATCTTGCAAAATAACTTGGTCGTCTGCATTGCATAAGGAGTTAAAATAAACATTTTATCTAGATGAATTCCTTTATCTACTTGTACTTTCCATGCTCTGAACATGTCGTCCATATAAATATTAAAAATTGGTGGCGAAAGGCTGCAACCTTGTCCCACTATGTAGATACTACTTAGGATGCTATGTTACTTACGAAAAAGTTCGGCAATAAATTAAATAAAATTAGAAATATAGGTGGAAACTTTCTCTGGGATTTAAAAAATAAAACACGTAAAGATATAGGTATAAAGCTTTTTAATGGTATTGCTGTTCCTAAACTTTTGTATGAAAGTCAATATAATTTAATTTTGAAAAGAGATAAAAGTAGGTGAATCCTACTTTTGGCGGTGGAATTGAAATTTTTAAGAAATACTCTAGGAAAAAACCCTTCTAGATAAAAAATGAATGTGGATATAAGAGTTAAACGTCACACCTCTGTTGGACAAAATACGTACTAATAAGAAGAAATAGTGCGATTATTTGGAAAGGTTGCCGAATGAGAGATTGCTGGCAGTAGCTCTTCAATATATTCCAAAAAGGAAGAAGAGATGTAGGCAGGCCAAAGAAAAAGTGGAAACCGAACAGGTTGAAGCCTAATCATCGTTGGTAGAAGAAGAAAAAGGAGAAATACCGTAGTATATATTACTCACACTATTTTGTATGGAGTATGTATATATACATGATGAAAAACAAAGGAAATATACTTATTATTACTATTGATAGAGTTCACATCAATGAAAATTTATTACTTACAAGTTATGTTACATCAATGAAAATTTATTACTTACAAGTTCTGTTACGCATATAATTCATATAATTCATTTTAATACCTAATTCTAATATACTAAAATAATATTCAGAAAGACTTAGTAATGAAATTCTGAATAATTCTACTAACTTATTGAGGCGAGTCATAAAGCATGTTTCACAGTAAATTATTGTTATTTATTATGTAATATTACGTAAGATTAACGTCGCAAACCCACCTAAATTCATTTCAAGAGAATAAAGTTTATGGGTTGATTTTATATTCATCTATAAACTAGTAGCACAGCGCCATTTAAATATTGGTGGCAGTGCAGCACTTCTGCATGAAGTACAATACGTGAGGCGGTCGCCCATTACTGCGCAATTATATACACCCTCTCGAGAATTCTCTTCAGAGCAAACCATTATCCCCGCTTCCTTACGTCCCGCAATTACAATATATCACCGCGAAACACAAGCTTATTACAATAAAGCGCTGGCTGACGGCGTAGTTCAAAGATTTTTGCGCATTTGCGCACACAAAGCGCATCGCGAGCAACGCGCGCCCCGCGTCGATAGCAGCGCGGCGGGCGGCGCGCGGCGCAACAAATTCCGAAGCGTAACCAGGAGGGGGTGGCGCTGGGACCCCTCCCCCCTTCCATGCCGCGGAGGGAGAGCAGTGGGTCGCATTGGAGGCGAGTGGCAGGCCCAAGTCCACTGCATTGGTTCACGGACTTCCGTTGCCGATTGAGTCGAAGGACTTGGTAGTGCTTGAAGGTGTTAACTCATTTTTTAGTACCGGGGGCGGTAGCTTAGTGCATCAACTGATGTTATTGCAGCGCCTCTGACCGGGAGGTCCTAGGTTCGAGTCCTCACGGCGGCAGGATTTTCGACACTAGCTTTTCAGCTAGGTCGAATTCAGTCGCTGTCTGAATGAGAATTCTAGAGGCCGGCTGCTCTGATCGGTAGTTTTCCGTGGTTTCTCCGATCAACACCAGGCGAATGCCGGGGCAGTACCCTTCGAAACGGGCCACGGACCGCGCGAGATCTGCCCTTCGTCTTCCTTGTCCTATCCTCACCCCTTACACACACACTTACACTAACATGCACTACACTAGAACATATTCCGGGAGACCGGTCAGGAGCTTTGAGCTTGTCCCGGCTGGGGTGGTGCCCCACTGGTGGAAGAGTCCTGGTTAGGGGGAAACTCCACTAGCCGACGGTAGAACGGCGCCAAATCTTGCCATCCAGTGGGGGAAGATCGCCATCTCCCGAGGAAAAAACATGCACTACACTAATGGAACTAATGACCAAAGGAGTTGACGCGCCCGGAAACACGAAAAAATCAATCAATCAATCACACACAAGAAAAAAATATTTATTTTACATCAGCTAATTTCAAAATTTCACTATATTGCCAAAAATGATAATAAAGTTAACATACTATTTAAAGCAGTATTTCTTTCATTCATATTGGCAAACAAAGTAAAGTAGTAACCGTTTTTAGTGTCTATTTACACATATATCTGTAAGAAATCAGAATTACTTCAGTAAGAGTATTGCGGTTATTCTTATATTATTCTGAGAATCGCAGACCACTGAAAGTTAAAATTTAACGGAAAATTACTGTACTTTATACTTTATAATACACAGTTCTAATAGAAAAGTATCAGATATGTTTAAATTCTGCTTTAAAATATTTCGTAGGTTGACTTTATTAAATTTATTGTGATGTTTCTGTATACAACCTTTCGCTTGCAACTAAGATGGAAAACATGATTCGTAGAATGATGTACAGCTCTGATGGATTCAATGAATCTCGAGAAATCAGTTGCAAACCATTTCGACGCTGCGATGCGGTTCTGAGGCGTCGCTAGTAGGTTTCACTCGCCGGCGGTATAATAGTACATTATGAAACGATGATGTAATGATGGGTATTAATACACGAGTGTGATATTATGATAAGAGCATGTACTTCACACGAGTGTATTAAACCCGTTACTTCGAGTTCATGCGGTAGTTTTTCTACGACTTTTATAAGATAGACTTTTGCATTGGATTGTTACGTAGCAGTCGACAAGTGAGAGCCCCCTCACCTACCCGGTACTGCGCTGGTCAAATAGGATCAACGTAAAATTACGATCCAATTTATTTTAAATAATATTCTACGAAAAAATACTAATAATATAATGAATTAAAACTGACAAGTATAATATAATATCAAATGTAATTTTAATGTACACAATCGAAGGAAACATTAACTAGAACGACTCTCAATGAAAAAGAAGAGTCAAAACATCTTTTCAATTAGGAAAAACAGTTAATCCATTCCCGCGAATTAAATCACGTTATTCTAAAGATTTTTTATATCCTCCTTCGTTGTATCTTCTCACAGTTTCTATCATTTATTGTAAATTTTTTATGAGTAATGTATTATTTATAAACATAGTTTCTTTTTAAGATCATTATAACTCTCAAAAATTAAAAAAAGTCTACATATCATAATACATGTCATACATCTACATAATACATAAAAAGTCTACATATCGTAATTTGTTTAGAGGTTGCTATTTAGTTTCTCCTCATATTCTGTATGTTGTTCATGTAATTTTTCATACCCTTAGAAGACAAATTTTTGTCGAATAAGGATCAATAAATATTATAAAAAAAATTAAAAAAAACAAACTTGGTTTGTGAACTTCTCTGTGATTGGTCAAGAACCTGTATCATAATGAAATCTGCATCGTAGTGAGCATCATTATGCAACCGGTTGCATCCATCAAATGACAGCATTCTACAATGGGAGTAGAAAAAAATGAATAAATTCCGCCCCGTTGGGCGTTCGGCTCTTTTCGGGCCAGTGTGCTTTCCCAGCGCTACCCCGACGCGATGGGGCGCGCGCGTGCACGAGTTAAGTCTCGCCCATTAGCATGTTAAAACAATACGTCAGGCCGCAATTACCCAGCTGCAGTGGTAGCGCTCCCAAGTTCTCTTCAACGCCCCCCTCAACCCTCCCTCAACCCCCCACCCCACGACTCTTTGCTGGCGCTCTGTACTCCTCTGCTCTCCTTTGCTTATGTGGCTTCTTCTTTGAACACTACTTTTGGGCCTCTGTACGCACCTGTTTTTCATCGTATTACACTTCGGTCAGTAATCCGTGAAATACTGATTAATATTTGGTTGTTAGTTCGAATTATAAAATTATGAAACGAACCTTTTTTTATACTATTTTCACTCATGTTATTTGCTTTCTCGAGGCACTGATTCTTTCTGAGTTTTGAATTTTCCTGCGTCGTGAACTTCATTTCGGCTCGCATATTTCATTCACCATTCCTGTAACTGAATCCGAATTGAAATTTTTGAATTGATTGATAGATTGTTAGTGATTCCGGGCACGTCCTACGGAGGTGATTATGCCCGTAAGCGTAGTGCATGCTTTTTCTCGGGAGTTGGCGGTGTTCTTCCCCCACTGAATGGCGAGTCCCGGCGTCGACCTACCATCGACTAGCGGGGTTTTCCCTCATCCAGGTATCTCCCAGTATGGGGTAACAAGAGAGCAAGCTCTAAGCTTCTGACCAGACTCCCGGCATTTGTGGTTTTTCACTGCATATTAGTGTGTGTAAGCGGATATTGTAGGACAAGGAAGAGGAACGAAAGATCGCGTGCTGTCCATGACCCGTTTGTACCGGTCGGGAACTGGTCGGGTACTGGAAGGGTACTGTTCGGGAATTCGCCTAATGTGTTTTAGAGAAACCATGGCAAACTACTGATCAGAGGAGTCGGCCACTGGAATTTTTTTTTCCAGGCAGCGGTTGAGTTCGACCTCTTTAGCTTATGTTGAAAATGCTGTAGTCTGGATTCAAACTGTCGTATACTGCGCTACAATAAATGAAAAGCAGCTTTGAGCATTTACATTTTTTCATGGAAATATACACAGTAATAGCCAGGTCGAATACAATCTGTAATCTTCGGGGTACAGCGGACCGCCGTTTCCGTCCAGCCACAGTCAGCACCAGGGTTACTACACGGAAAAGCCGTCTACTTGGCGAAAACGTCGCTCCGAGCTCGTGTGAGCTGATTACGTCTCTCTGCTAGGCGAGTGCCTCCACCACGGCTATCATCTTTTTTTTTATTTTTTATTTACACATTTATTAATTTTGGAAGGTTTACAGTTCGGAAGGTTTATCGTTCAGTACAATTACTTTACAGATGTATTTTTATACTTATTCTAGTAAAAATATCTAAGCTAACTTAATCCATACATCGAATAGGATACTCTAGGGGAGAACCTCGGGGTTAAGAATCATTGTTGGCTAAAATTTTGAGGAAGGCTTGAAAACGAAATCTATTTTCTATTTGAGTGTGGGTTGGATTTTTCAGTAGTATGTAATAGGATGCTGCTGGTATGTCTGTTAGGTTTTGGTAGAAGTTGTGTGATATTTGTGGTATTTGGTTAATAATAATAATAATAATAATAATAATAATAATAATAATGTCTTTATTAGTGGTGAGGCTCAGGCCATAGGGCCTGCTCTTCCGCCTAACCACAATTATTGTATTGATGTTTAATTCTGAATTAAGTTTTTATTGCTTATGAACCGGGGGGCATTTGTGATTAATCTCAAAAATTTATTTTGCGTGGGACCATCGTCTGCTGGCGACCGTCAACTTGGCGAGCGCGTTTCTGAGGGCCCGGCTCTCCGCCGGCCAACCCCGTCACGGCTCCGATGCGGCGGGCGGGAATCTTCCCCTTTCACACCAGACAGAGGTGGGAGGGGTTGCCTCCTCTCTGGTGCGCTTCCCCACGCGCTGCTGTTTCGCAGTGACGTCATATTCGACGCCTACTCACCCTTGACCACTGTCCCGCCTCTAGCGGGGAAAAGGGAAACTTCCGCACTCGTGATGGATTTATTTATTTATTTATTTATTTATTTATTTGTGTTTCCGGGCGCGTCAACTGCTTTGGTCATTAGTACCGTTAGTGTAGTGCAAGTTATTTTTTTCGCTGGAGATGGTGGTGATCTTCTCACGCTGGATGGCGAGATCCGGCGCCGATCTACCGTCGGCTAGTGGGGTTTCCCCCTAACCAGGACTCTCCCACCAGCGAGGCACCGCCTCAGCAAGCTCTAATCTCCCTACCGGTCTCCCGGAGTATGTAGTAGTGTAATGCATGTTAGTGTAAGTGTGTGTGTGTAAGGGGTGAGGATAGGACCAGGAAGAGGAAGGACAGATCGCGCGCGGTCCGTGGCCCGTTTGTGAGAGTAGTGTTCCGGCATTCACGTGGTGTTGATCAGAGAAACCACGAAAAACTACCGATCAGAGCAGCCGGCCGCTAGAATTCTCCTACATATAGCGACTGACATATAGTGTCGAAAATCCTGCCGCCGTCAGGACTCGAACCTAGGACCTCCCGGTCAGAGGCGCTGCAGTGACATCAGTTGATGCTCTGAGCTACGTGATGGAGATACACTACAGAAACCGTAGATATTCCCAATCAAAGTCTCTTCAGAATGAACGATAAGGCTGATTCTTAGCTAAACTCAGCGCTGTGCATTTGTAAGAGTCAATAATTTGTGTTCATTTTTGCATCTCACCATTTATTTTCATCAGGTGTGTCTTGTACCCTGCCGTACCGGTACTACGTCATTTCCTTTCTCTCCGCATTCGGTTTTTCCCTCATCGGTCGTTTCTTGTGTTGGATGAACGCACCGCGATCTCTCCCTCTAGTTTGGAGGCTCCTCCGTCGCCCTTGGGGGTGAGGGGGGGCACTCTCCTCGTCCTCGGTGGCTGGAACCCTCCTCCAGCCGCGTCATGGAGCCTCCAGGCAGTACGGAACCTCCCCCCCCCCGGCCCGCCCCTCTAATAATTAACACTGCCATACTAGGCGCGATATTTATGTAAACCCCGTGGCAGAGCGCTTCTGTGAAAAATGACGCCCCGAGCGTCGGATCCGCCGCGCCGCGCCGCGACGCGGAGTGTGGGGGCGGGGGCGGGGCGGGAACTCGTTTTCAAATGGCGCGCCGTGGGGCATGGCGAGGGTCGGGCGGAACCGGCGCTGCAGGAGAGGGGAACGGAGAAAGGGCATGGAAGAAGGACGGTAATTAGCGCGGGAGAAAGAATGTGATGAAAGGTGGGGACGTGATTCGGTTGGTTAGCGGCATGAACGCTCCCACCTAGCACACGCCCGCCATCGCTGCGAGTCAATGGCTGCGAGCTGCTGCTCCCCCTCGTTTAGCGCGGGAAACCGTCTTTGTCCGTTGCACTCGCAATAATAACAAAAGTAAAGTAGCCCATTTCCCATTTCGTACCTTTTAATTAATACATTCGCGACGTTGCTTAAATTTCCACCTTCCGTTTGAAAGCACACGTTTTCAACATCCAAGTTCCGGGTAGTTTTGTGAGGGGAAGGTATCATTCATGAGATTTTCCTTCGAAAATGATTTCCCTGTTGTCACTATTTCTGTAAAGTATTAAGGAGGAGAAGTTGTATGTAAACGGAACATGAAGTTTATTTATATTTTTTGGGGGGGAGTAAAAATACATTTCAAAAATAAAATATTTAAATAAACTCAATTTAATTTGGGTGACTTTCTCTACGAAAGTAACATTTAAAAATATCATGATCCTTTAATTCATTAAAACGCTAACGTAATTTACGTAACAAAGTTTGATTCATATGATAAGATAGTAATAATTGGTAAATGTATCTTCAAACGACCATCTTGATCGCCCGATAAAAATATTACTTTTAATCAAAGTAGATCACATAATTTCAGTATATGTGGCAGCTTGTCACATCATTCCAGCATCATGCAGGACTGCGGTCCGCTTGACTGCTTATACTTATAAAACATCAATGAGTGCACGGCGAGGAGCACGTAGTTACCAATACATTTTATGATTAACTTTTTAGGTACTGCACAATGCTCACCTCCAATTATCGTTGAGAATGTTCCCATTAAGCAACTCAAATCCTATGATTTACGTTTAAAACGACATTTATGGCATTTGTTCCTCAACAAATATAATACTAAAACACCTTTAAAATCGATCAGTAGAGGAGATGTTGGCAGGTAAAACTCGAAAGAAAAGTTACATGTAACAATATCTTGTTATAACAATAACGCTTTTTATTTGAAGCCATATTTTGTATCATTGTGTCGATGAAAGGAGCATTCACCAAGTCTCGCTTGTGTAGGGTGGGTAGATAGTGCCGTTGTAGTGCATCATATGCCACATTCAGAGGTGTGTGCATCAAGGCCTGGGCCATTCACGGACGTGTAGCTCGATAGAACGGTTGAATTTGCAGCGATTCTTATCGGGGCGTTCTAGGTTCGACTCACGATGATGGTGGATTTTCGACTCCAACTACGAGTACATAGCTAAGTGAAATTAAGCCACTGTCTAAAGGAGAATTATTTAAGCGGGCGGCTGCTCTGATCTGTAACTGTCCGTGGTTTCCTCGATACACACCAAGCGAATTTCGGAGCAATACCCTAACAAATGGATCATGGACTGCGCGCTATCTTTCTTCCCTTAACCTTGTCCTGTCCTCTACCCCTGCTGTAACACAAACATGCACTACACTGCCACACATGTCACGAGAGCAGTTTACTATTAATAGCTTGTCTTGTTTGGGACGGTGGTCGAATAGTGGGAGGTTCCTGGATGGAGAAAACCTCACCTCCTCGTCTCTTACTTACACAATAATTACACTTACTTACACTTACTTTCGTGCATTACTCTACCCCACATTCAGGGAGACCTAGAGACGCATTCGAAAGCTTAAAACGTCCCGGCTGGGGCGTTACTCCGATGGTGGGAAATACCTGGATGAGGAAAACCTCACCTCCTCGCCTCTTACTTACACAATAATTACACTTACTTACATGCACTACTCTACCATACATTCCGGGAGACCTGGAGACACATTCGCAAGCTTAAAACGTCCCAGCTGGGGCGTTACCCCGCTGGTGAGAAATACCTGGATGAGGAAAACCTCATCTCCTTGCCTTTTACTTACACAATAATTACACTTACTTATGTGCACTACTCTACCACCCATTCCAGAAGACCTAGAGAAATATTCGGAAGCTTAAAACGTCCCGGTTAGGGTGTTACCCCGCTGGTGGGAAATACCTGGTGGAGGAAAAACCCGCAAATCGACATAGGTCGACGCCGGATCTCACCATTCAGCGGGAGAAGATCACCACCACCTCCTGCGATAAAAACACGCACTATACTTACTTGACTAATGACTGTTGCAGCACCTGGAATCGGTAATCTATCAATGAGCTCGCGCAAAGTTGCCATTAATAACTCCGTTGTCTCGCCTTGCCGCTCCTCTCCACTGGCGCAACTAGATGACTGAGGGAGGAGGCGGATGCGAGGCAGGCGTCGTATACGGACGGCCAGCCCAGCAGGGGAAGTGGCAGCCGGAATGGAAGTCAAGGGGAAGCAGAGGAGGCCAACGCCCGGGCGAAGACAGGCGATATTTTTAACGCTCGCCGATGGTAATGGGAGCAAAAGTGGAATATATGGTCGGCCAGTCAACACACAGAAACAAAACAAACAGCAGAAAGCGCGGCAAACTGTTGGCTAAAAGACAAATGAGTCGACTCATAACTTATGCAAGTAAAATAGACTTTTTTTAACCGTAAAAGTAAAACAACTGGGGGAAAAAAAAGGAACGGTCCGGAATTAAGTCATCTATCATGAAATGGGCTTACAGAAGTTTCACCGTGCGTTTCCAATTAAACAGATAAATTCTTCTAATGGGGATTAATGACAGTCTTTGCCAGAAACGCTTTTTTTCTTCGCAAATGCTAGATTCGAAATTAAAGAACGATGAGAAACAAGACACATTGATTTTCAAGAGAATTAAATGCCCGACCTCAGAAGATGATTATATTTCTGTATTTTTGTCAGTGATTTTTCTGAATCATAATTCAGAACACATGAATTCTATATGTTCTTGATATCAACATGAAATTTTCTTCTAAAATATAATAATGCATTTTGCATTTCGAAACATATAAAGAAGGAAATGTTTTGATATCCCTCTCTATCCCACTAGTTTCTTTAATTTTTTTGCTTGAGTAATCGAAAATGTGCTTGTACATAAAGTGGAGTTCTCAGAAGAAACATCAGAATTCTTGAAAATATTTTTTAAACGATTAATTTTATTCCCATAATGTTGAAATAAAACAAGTTTAAAAAAGTGTGTAAGTACAAGCTTTTCAATAACGAATCCACACTTTATTTTTCTATAAACGTTTTTTGTATGTATAGACAATTACGCTTTGAACAATATAAAGCCACTTCTCTTGTTGTTGTTTTTTATTATAAAACACAAAATGAACATAAAAGCTCTTCTCGGGGTTAAAGAGAGGCAGATCAAGGAGGGAGCAGTATATTTTCTTTTCGGGCAAAGGAATTGAAAATAAAACAAATAAAATTGAATTAAAAATTTAATAAACTTCAGTCCTTCGATTTAGCTGTTCATTTAACAAAAATGTGCACATAATCTTACCGCTGAATCGAAATTCATAGTAAGTTTAATATTTTGTAAGTTTAGTTTAAAATTTTGAATTCTATTTCAATGTTGTTTTTAAGTTTTTAAGTGTTCGTTGTACTTTGTTCAAGCGTGTTAACCTTTCCAGATTTTGAATTATTTATTTTAATTACATCTATTAAATATTTCAATAATAATATATATTTTTTGCAAAGAAATATTTTTTCTATATATTAATGAACCATTACATTAGTTGTATGTGTAAACATACGGAGAAAAAACAGTTTTTGGCTAGAATACTGTTTTTATTATTTTCTTTTGTTTCTCCCTGGTCTTTGATTTTATCTTATCATTTTATAACATCAAATATGTTTCAACATTAACACATACATTTAATAATTATGATGTAAATAAAAAATATTATGACAAATGAAAAAAAATTATGATGACAATAAATGTCTCTGCTGATCTTTTGCAATATTGTACGAAATATTGGCGGTCACAAATAAATACGGTCACAAAAGGGTGGACGAAACATTGGGCCTTGTGCCTAGAACGCGGCATCTCCTGGACAGCCAAGTAGGTACTGACTCCGGTACCAGAAGCCTACGCTCTCATATAACGTTAGGTTTTCATTTATTAAGTAATGCAAGAATTTTCAGAGTTTTAATTCGACCGAATATGCAACTGCGGATAATTGTAATTGAAGACAATAAAAATTAGTGATGCTACAACAGCATGCATTTTCTCACATTAGTAACGGTTACGAAAAATTATCAAACAGTAATTTCTGCCTATATTAGCATGTCTCATTACTTGCGGAAAACTAATTAAAAATCGTAGAGCATTAGGTGCGAATACTTCATTACATTTAAGTTAATGCACCAAAACTAATCGGCAATCCAAAACTGTGTTTGATACACTCAGAAGCATTCGAAACATTCAGAAACATTCGAGAAAGCTGAAAAATATTTGAGTTTTTTTTTTATTTTCGAAAATTTAGTATTACCAGTAAAAATTGAACATACGCCATCTTTATAAGTATACTTTACTCTATTCTTACAAGAAGTTTAATGAAACAATTGTGAGCCGTTTTCGAGAACATTATGAGCTACTTCTGAGAAAAGTATGAATTTTGTGGAGTTTAGTCGCCAGTGTTGTTCACAGACGGGAGGACGGACCGACGGACCGATAGACAAACGGATGGACGTTTTGAAAATGTCAATTTTCAGGGGCAGGGTACCCAAAAAGGTGTATTTTCGTTTAAATCTCAAAGTCGATATTTGACAGCATTACATAACATTCTCCTTACCAGTACAATACTCCCTACATATGTACTTATACGAGAAAGTAATTAACGGTGCAAAAGAATGGCACATACTTTCTCATACCATTTAGTTTTCTGTTTTCTTTAACCCTGGAACGGACGTAATAACCATGCGTAATTTCTGATTGATTGATTGATTAATTGATTTTTTCGTGTTTCCGGGCGCGTCAACTGCTTTGGTCATTTGTCCGGTTAGTGTAGTGCATGTTTTTCTCTTGGGATATGGCGGTGATCTTCCCCCACTAGATCGCGAGATCCGGCGCCGACCTACCGTCGGTTAGTGGGGTTTCCCCCTAACCAGGACTCTCCCACCAGTGGGGCACCGCCCCAGCCGGGACAAGCTCTAAGCTCCCGACAGGTCTCCTGGAATATGTGGTAGTGTAGTGCATGTTAGTGTGTGTGTGTAAGGGGAGAAGATAGGACAAGGAAGAGGAAGGACAGATCGCGCGCGGTCCTTGGCCCGTTTGGAAGGGTACTACTTCGGCATTAACCTGGTATGGATCGGAGAAACCATGGAAAACTACCGATCAGAGCAGCCGGTCGCTAGAATTCTCCTCCAGACAGCGACTGAATTCGACCTAGCTGAAAAGTTAGTGTCGAATATCCTGCCGCCGTCAAGACTCGAACCTAGTAATTTCGGAGTCCTCTGTAATTTTAGATATGTTTATAAACTTTTAAGGATACCCATACTTTTCTACGAAAGCTTTCTGTTCGTAATTAGCTGCTTTTATTACTCTTTTTCAGATTTTTTCGAGAAATTTCTTCGCAAAAGAAACGAGACGCTTCTTGTACACTGAGTCTCTCCGCGACTCATTACCACCCAGTTCACCACAGTTCACGACTCATTTGCTCGGAAAGCGGTTAAACATCCAATCACGTATCCAGGTAAGTGTTTTTTAGATTGCTTTATTGACTATACATATTTATATTTTACCAATTAGCCTGTTTCTTTAATTTTCTGTATGACATAGAGTCTATGCATCTGAACTCTTTGTTTTTGTGAAGTAAAATGTACTCCTTTGAAACATATATTAACAATTCTTAAGTTGACTAATATACTCACACATCTAATACATTCATTAAAATGTTATGATAATACATTTATATTGTCATACTATATATCACATTGAAAAATACTTTGAATTATTTATGAAATTGCATTTTATTATTTTAAAATGGCTTCTTGGTACAAAGAATTTATTACCTCTTCGTTATGAATTAGAAGAAAAATTACATGGTTCTAATCAATGTATGAAGCTAGTGTACATTCGTTTTACATTAAGGGGAATATAAATCGATTTTCAGTTTAAAACAATGATTTTTGTATTATTGTGTTTTTAATTTCCTCTAATCGTATCTGTTTAAAGTGAGACATAAATTAGGTTACAATGTCATAGGGAACTGTGTTATTTTATTTTTAAAGGGACATGTGCCCACGCAATTTTTCCGCATTTCCTGTCACTTGAAGTGACAAATTTTCATCTTCCTATTTACTTTATGTTGTTTCTAATATCCCGGGGACTGTAGAATGCGGCGAACCTATTTATTTGCTGCTTGTAAATTGGTAGACACTTCTATATAAGTTCGGTCCAGCTGCGGTTCAGAAACATGTGTACAATACATTTTACACATTCAGTCCAGCTATGGTACAGGCATGATGTAAGATGATATATTAAATTGTTTTTCCGAAAATTTATTTTTTGTAAAATGTAAAGTTCTGTTGAACATACTACATGATTCTTAGAAGACTTGAAAGAAAAGTTGCTGTTGAAAGGTATTGTTTTATTGTAGTAAAGAAAAGCATTCCAGCATGATTTTGTGAGTGCGTTTTTCAGAAAATTGTGATATCGTCTCTGTTAACCGGTTAACAGTAATATAGTACATTCTACGTTCAAACAAAATCAAGTAATTGTGCTAGATTATGGCAGACACTTTCGTGCACCAGTTATTTTGCTTAACTATTTAGTTGAGGCTAGTTTTTCGGTATTGCTTCGCCCTCTTCCCAGCTGCTATCTATTGGCGCCAAAATTACATTTTTTCACATATTCTCAAATTTTTGGTTCTCTAATAATAGAATTGAAATATCGTCCAAATGTAAATATTTATTGAAAGCTTTGAAGCCGTTATTGAGAAAATAGCGGTTCAACGTCTCTAAAAAAATTCAAGGACCAGACATTTTCACTGAAAAGTTTTGAGTTTTCGAGAATCGTCAAAAGAAATCATTTGAAGGACTCCTTTTCATAATGCATTAAAGTATAGATAATGCCCCTAATGTAAATAATAACTACTTGAGAGATATTTCAAAAAACGTACTTTTGTGTAGTTTTTTAGTTGTTTTCGAGAAACTTCATACGAAATCATTTCAATAATGTATACTCACAAATTCAATAAAAATACCCGTAATGTAAATTTCAATGACTTGTGCAATGTATAAAAATATTGGGTATTTTTTGAGAAACCTAATAATACTTTTAAAAAAGCATTTCTGACATGTCTTTTAGTGCATGCTACAGTATCCGTACAAGATTGAATACAAATTATCAAGCCGTTTTTGAGATAATCTTATTTTTAAAATTATTTTATTTCATGAAAAATTAGTCGAAAATATTTATATTTTTGAAAAAAAGTCTCAGCCCTCATTTAAATATCTAACTTTTTCGAATATATTTTATTCAGAGGAAATATCTCCATCTTCAGTATCGTAGTGTTAGGATGTCGGTGAAAAAAAATTGAGTTTTGAAATTTTCGAAATTTATGTATTTCGAAAATTAAACCTGCACCAGTTTTGAAACATCCTTCACGGTATCCGAAGACAACGTTGAATCAAAAAATTCGGAGCCAGTTGTAAGAAAAATTTCAAAATGTCTTTTAAACTCCAAGTAAAGTGAAAAAATTAAAACATGGGATTCGAATTCTAGCAGTCGCGATGCCAGTCACATACATTAGGGAGTGTCACTTCCGATGTAAATCCTGCATAATGTCATACCGCTAGCGTTGACGGATGGGTGGCACAGACAGACAGACGGATGGACGGGACGACAGACGGACACATAGACAGACTGACATTTGGCCGTAAAAGGGTTTAACGGACTGACATTTGGCCGTAAAGGGACCCAGAAAGCGTTGATTATGCCTTCACAACGTGTTAGAGAAAGTAATTTACTATGTAGTATAGGAACAAGCATTATCCATTTTTGGGGTATCAGTGCAAGGAAATAATTTTTTTCTGTCCAAACTCGCCGTTTTTTACTGCGACATTGCATAACTCTCTGTATACTACATTTGTACTATGCGACACAGTAAAAAGCAATAAAATCTATTAGTGAAAGCTTCTATTTTTAGCTCTTGACGTATAATGCTCTATATTACTGAGTATGTTCTACATCTGTGGCTGAAATATTGAGTAAATATATCCAATAAATGTTTACATTTGTCACGAAATTAATAAAATTATAAATCGTTCTGTGTTGAGTACCACGCCTACATTTTCATTAAAATTAATTAAAGTGTACGCCTGTACTTTTGCCTATCAGTGTTGCGGATACATACACATGTGTTTACTGTTCGTTGTGGTGTGTCACACAGTGTCACACCAGTGCGGTGTGTCAACGTTCATGATTTTGTGCTGGAACATTAGCATGTGCTTTTTAACAAAAGCAATTCAGACAGAACCTGCAACATAAATTATTTAGATGGCATATACGTTGCACTAGCATTCAAATAAGAGTGGTTAATATTGGTAATGAAGGATGACAGATGAATCTATTTTATATTTTAATAGGTTATTTGTGCAGCTATAAATAAGAGCGCGTTTAATGAAATGTTGAGCTTTTAAAATGTACAGCAGAGAAAGCCTATTTAGAATTAGTGGTTCAATTTATGAGCTTGAGGATATATTTTAAACGCTTCTCTTCACTAGTTTTTCAGACCGCTATGGTAAAAGGATCAGTTATTATTATGGTAAGTGCGTGAAATAGTAATTTTTAACGTGATAGAGATTTAACTTTCCTTTACTGATGGGTCAAGGGATAAAAGAATAGGAGAAATTATCATTTTGCTCGCTAAATGTAATCTTTTTTCTACGACCAAATACATATATGTATACAACGAATTACGATTTGTTTTATCGACAGGCTTTATGGTTTCATCGAAACCAAGCGCCATTTTCGTAAAAGACAGATGGTTGGTTGGTTGGTTAGTGATTGCAGGCGCGTTTACAGCTTAGGTCATTAGTCCCTTAAGTGTAGTTCATGTTCTGCTCGGGATATGGCGGTGATCTTCCCCCGGCTGAATGGCGAGATCCGGCGCCGACCTACCGTCGGCTAGCGGGGTGTCCCCCTAACCAGAACTCTCCCACCAGCGGGGCACGGCCCCAGCCGGGACATGCTCTAAGCTCCCGACCGGGTTCCCGGAATATGTGGTAGTATAGTGCAGGTGAGTGTGTGTGAATGTGTGTGTGTAAGGAGAAAGAATATAAAAAGGAAGAGGAAGGAAAAATCGCGTGCGGTCCGTGGCCCGTTTGGTAGGGTACTGCTCCGGCATTCGCCTGGTGTTGATCGGAGAAACCACGAAAAATTATCGATCAGAGCAGCCGGTCGCTAGAATTCTCCTCCAGGCCAACAGATAGTCATCCTCTGGAAATGTGTGCGTAAACCGGGAGTGTCCCATACAAACTCACGCGCGCTCGCAGTAACTGAGTCGTACTTTCCATTACTTGCATTGAAAACGAATGAAAAATGGTTGACAATAGTGAAATCGATTCTTGACAATTGTTCGACCGCAAACGCTTCCTTTTATAATCAAACGCGCAAACCGTCTGTCGTGCAAATGCGGTGATGGCAAATGAGAAGGAAAGCGGAAGAGAAAGAGAAGCAAAAATTGTGATAAGGGGTGAGGTCGAGCGAAAGTCATGCAGTTTGATGTCATCTGTTCAGATGTCTTAATAAATTACTAAAACTTTACGCACGTATATTGCTGGGTAGAACCTTTCATTTGTCTATAATTAGAAAAGAACATATTACATTTGACAGTTTATCATTGACCAAGAAAACGCCCGTTTCTAACACCTTTCTAAAGAATGGAAGTCGTAACTTTCTTTACACAGAGAAATGATTTACACTTCAGGATACTGTAGTTAAGAAAAGATTTGCAATCAATGTCGGTCAAGGCGACAGTCTTGTTTTAAAGCACTTAAACCCATAAGTCCGGTCAGAGACTACAGGCAATTGCTCGCAAAAGAACTGAGAGAAACGTGTAGTGACGTGGGGAGTTGATACGTGGGTGCCATGGGCGCCACAATACACATCGCTCCGCCCCCTTCCCCGCCCTCTCCCCACCCTCTCCCCGCCCTCGCCCCGCCCTCTCCCCGCCCCCTCTCCGCCCTCGCCCCACCCTCGCCCGCTCGCCCCGCCCCGCCCTCGCCCCGCCCTCGCCCCGCCCCTCCCCGCCCGCCCGCCCTCGCCCGCCCTCGCCCCGCCCTCGCCCCGCCCCTGGCCCCGCCCTCGCCCCCTCCCCTGCCCTTCCCCGCCCTCGCCCACAGTTCACTCCCCATGCCCTTCCTGCCCGCGCTCGACACAGCCGTATTACTCAGCCGGCATAATTTATAATGCAATTTTCATTTCACGTTTGTCGAGGCCTCGAACAATACGCGTTGTGAACAAAAGCCGTGGCAATTCATCCATCTTGAATGTGTCAGGATACGTCTGGGAAAATTACAGACGCGTTTCTCCACCTGCGATCAGAGCCGACGATAAAGGTAATATTTGAACCTCCGCCACTGGGAGAAGTGACATTTCTGTGAACGCCCTTCTGACGCCAAATGCTTTGCCAGATGTCGAAGAATGTAAATAGTTGTATTTTGATGAAGAATATTTGACATTGGGAAAAATATTTTCAGCTCTTTGCTATTATTATTCCATTGCATTGTACTGCCTCGTATTATATTCATGTTCTTGCTATTGGAATTAATAACTTCTTGTACCTGGCAACATATTAACGAATCATGGGATGTCGTATAAAAATGGAAGAAGAGGAACACTTGCTTTGTCACCTTATTTGGAAATTCACGTTTAATTTACGTTAGATTAATTCTTGTCACTAAGTTGCTGCTTTCCATACCTGCAACCAAATAAGTGAAATATGTAGTCACATTTCAAATTTTTGTTCTAAACAGTTAATTAAAGTAACTTTAAGTACCACCGCACACTGCTCGTTATATAGTATAATGCTGTACAACAGCTACTATTTTGTAACAAGTAAATCAATACACATTTCTTACAATTTTTAATGCATGAAAATTTTCCTACAAGTGCCAATTATCATTATATGTGATGTAACACTACGTTTATTATTTTGGATGATTCGTTCTTCAGGAAAATAATTATTTTAGTATTGACAAGATAGGTTAACTTTTCTGTGCATTTGTTGAAAATTTCTCGACAACACGAGCTGTATATTGGAATAAATTAAGAAGTGCAATTTAGAGCAACCAGAATGTGTGGTTTGTTTTTTGAGGCGAGATTTGAATGCCACATGTAAGTGACGTGATAGTATAAATCACTCAAATACATGTATTACGTTATGAGGGCAGGTTACAACGAATTAGGAAAGAGATATGTTTCACAAAGCTTAAAAGCAGCATACAAACTGTATATTTAAGTCCTCTACGTGATTTAAAAATAAGTCATAGACTCTCCATGAATCCTGGGTATCTTGTTTAATAAAACTGTGTGAATGAAAGAAGCTCATGAAGCAATGAAGTATGGAATTAAATAGTATGATTTGGCGGGAGTCAAAGATTCATGAGTCAGCTTGCTACGAGGCATATTAAAAAAATGTGTTCAATCACGTTGATCGTGGGGTATTCTGTACACAATTGGCGATAAGAATGTTGTCGATAATATTATTCCAGAAAAAATAGTTAAGCTCCCATGCAATCAATACAAATTGTTGGCAATATTACCGTCTCAGAAATAAATAGTGGTATTTTTAAAGGATCCCAAATACGAAACTTAGCGATTCAGATTTTGAAACAGTTAACAATGCGGATCTAGCAGTTTAAGAATCATTTTCAGGTATACGTGTCTGTAGTGTTTTCCGAGTAGTAAAAAGAATCTCAGTTACGAGATATTGCTTCGTGATTTGCCGAATGTCGTTGAAGATAGATAAATTTATATTCGTTAAAAATTCTAGATTTCCATTGGATTTTTTCCTGATTATTTGGGGGGATGAACATAAAAAATTAAAGAAATGTGTAGTTATGGTGAATTCCTATGAAATGTGTAAACTAAAGGAGGGTAAAGCTAGAGTCAAGGCAATAGAACCAGACATTTAGAACAAAGTGCGTTAACAGTTAAATACATTTCAAAAGTAGGGAGATTGTTAAGTCAATAAAAGTGAACATAAAAGTGGTAATGTTGAATCAGAGTTTAATAGTAATGAAGGTAGCGAGTATTTAGTCGTTGAATTTTAAAAATGTTTACGGTACAAATTTCTTTTAAGTGATCAATTCCACATGTGATGTTGAATTATTTTCAAGTTCATATAAGTTGAATCCTTTTACGAATAGTTTGTAAATATTAAGTACATTTGTCTGTCAACAACTAGCAGAAAAAGTAAGATTAGTAATGAAATAATTATGATTTTAATGTAATTAATGATTTTTGTTAGTTTGAGTGCTCAATTTGCCAATGTAGCTTGCCAGTGTAGCAATAGAGCTTGGCTGAAGCGCAATTGTTGGGTCAGTTGGCGCCCGTACGAATTATAATTGTTATCAATTATTATTTTCGAGTAAGCGCACCTTTAAAAATAAATAAATATATTATTGCTTCTCACGGACACACTTTGCTTTGCTGCCATTGGCCGCTTTGAAAGGTTCCTTCGTGGTTCCTTAATTCGCCGCATGATGACACTAAAGCAAGAGGAGACCATATCTTTTTTTTTCCAAGTAGCTGCCGACGTTTTGGTACATATTCTCACCACCGGAGTTGAGTCTCCTTCCTGTATACTTCGTGGTGTCACCTTCCCACCCTTCTGCTTTCACGGCTGGCATTCCGAGGGTCGTGGAGGTGCAAGCCAGCCTGGTGGAGGGGGGGGGGCGAGGGCGGTTGCATGTTATGTCGCAATGTGTCGTTGCAGTCGAGCCGCGCAGCAAAAGCGTTCGCCTGGAACCTATGGCTGAGACGTCAGCCAGAACCCTTTCAAACGAAAATGGCATTTGTATGTTTCATTTCGTTCTCCTTCCTTCGAATGACTTACGCTTGTATTCGGCTTTTCTGATAACCTTGCACAGGAACGTAATTCTTCTTCTCTGGAAATGTTTCCTGCTCTCAATTATTCGTCTTCCTTCGAATGTTGTCCTCAAGAAGTCATTTAAACGCCTTGAAAAGCATTTTGTACTCATGCAGTAACAATTAAATTTCAAATAATAATGAATTGAATACCAGTAAATATATTTCTCAAATATTACCTGTGAAGTTACTTTATTCTCGACTTCATTTTTTTTTCTATTTTTACTCGTTATTCCATTTGATATAAATATAAAACATTTTCATGACATTGTGTTTTAACTCGATTATTTTAACTCAAATATTAATTTTCAAAACTACCAAAATATGAGAGAACATCTCTCCTTTAGAACTTTAGTAGCGGAATTCCTCGTCTGCTCATCTATCTCCAACAGCACAACATCATAGAGACAAACAAACACCATTAATTTCATGTTAGTAAAACTAATAAAATGAAAAGTCGCTGTGTGTTATCTAATATTTTATTGATGGTATTACATTCAGTGTGAAATAAGAAAGCCCAGAATTATCAGTTTTCTTACAATCATTCTCAACCAAGTACATTGCTACATTACAATTATTGTTATTACTTTGTCAAGAAATTCTACGAACATTTGCATTTTAAACTGACTTGTAGTAGTTTCTCATGAGTACGTGAGTGGAATGAATATTATTTAAATAAAGAATAAACAAATAATTCGTGCTGTGATTCTCAAAAATATACTACACGATTAATTAATTTACAAGTTAAAAATGACGATTTTATACGTTTTACACATTATTTAAAACATGTGAACAATGACTCTATTATATAAGATTAATCGATTAATCCATTAATTCGGAACGATCAATCGATGCATATTAATCTAATAAAAAATCGTCGATTAGATATAGATTATTATTAAATATTAACTCATTCCTAATTAGAAGTCGTGCCTCACATACCCACTCATCTCTTTCTAATTTCACTAACAATTCTTGTCGTTTTGTCATATATTCTTCAGGATATTAAATTTCCGTGAATACATGTTAATTTTCAATTTTATTAAATGCAGTATAAGTGCAGTGCAAGTGGCGATCATGTACACGTATTACCTTGCTTACGGTAACTACTACAATATAAGTTAATTTAGGTAAGAAACTCCTAAACAGTAATATTATTCTACTTAGTATTATTGTCACTAACCTCTTATTGTACAAAGCGTCCCAAATTATTTAATTTTAAGTAATAACACGAGCAAATCTGGACGCATGTGGGAATTGCTAAAATTCCCGTCACAAAGAATGCATTATATTTTAAGCACATTAACGCGTGTACCATTTTATTTTCTTAGAGGGGAGGTAATCAAGCTGTTGAAAGGTACTGTAAATTCCAGAAAATTAGGACAATACTTATTTATTTGTCAATTACCACAAATAACCTGAGAATGCTTAAGCCCCCACACGACTGCTTAAGAGTTAAGCTTCAGACATCATCTTCGTCCACACATGCCTCTCTCCATTTCTCCAAAGCCGCGCACAGTGAATGCTAGAGTCGGCAGCAAAACTATTACAGGAGCTAAAACATTTACAACGTACTTTATCGCCCGTACTTTCACGCAAAATTACACGAAAAGTAACCTCATTTTCGAAAAATTTTGCACTGCCTGATTTGAAAATCTGTCTTTAAGAAATAGATTTCATTTAAGAAAAAACATTTATCATCATAATTGTAGTAACAAGACGATGCCAAAAAAATTGAATTGTTTTAAATTTTCGAAACAATTTTGAGTTTTTCATGAAAATGAGACTTGTGCTATTCTCGTAAACGTCTTTCACACTATCCAACAACAAATTTAATAAAAAACGATGGAGTCATTTTTTTTAAATTTGGAAAATTCCCAGGGGCTTCTTGAAATCCAAAATTAAAATATGTTTCAGTTTTGGAGAAAATCGGCTGAACCGTTTAGCATGTTAGTGTTGTTCACAGACGGACAGACAGACAGAGAGACGGACGGGCAGTCAGACATTTTGCTGTCCTTCGATTTTTCTGTATCAAGGACCCATAAAACACAGATTCTTGCAACACAACATGTTTGAGGATTTTCTTTCTAAATACATCAACTGGATTCAACCACTTTTGTGTTACCAGAGCTCTGTAATGAGTTTTTCTGCCGATTTTTTTTTTTTTTTGCGCAGCATTACGTAATTTTCTTTCTACTCTGTAGCGAAAAAGTAAAAACTCTTTGTCGTCAGCATCAGAGGTGAAGACACTATCTACCCAAAGAAAAATATTAATTAGAAGATAAGCATCGTCTTCATCAGGAAGTTTTTACGTTGCTAGGCCGATAAGGGTATTAGCCCACGTTCCTGCCCACAGTTGTGAACTCTGCCACTTTAAATCCCAGGCAATCTTGTCTAGCCTACCCATAGTACCTTTGCAGTCCATGTCCGATTTACATTTCTTGTCCCCTGGTGAAGAGGAGTCATTGAAAGCTAGAGCTTCATTTTAATATATCACAAATGCATAACAATGCTGTCTCTCCTAAATCACTAGAGGCCAACCCCTATCCAAACCAGAGGATATGCTGAGAAGGTACCGGTCGCGGTGGCTCAGTGCATCGACTGATGTCTCTGCAGTGCCTCTGACCTGGTGGTCCTAGGTTCCTGACAGCGGTAGAATTTTCGACACTAACTTTTAAGCTAGGTCGAATTGAGTTGCTGTATGGAGGAGGATTCTAGCGGCCGGCTGCTCTGATCGGTAGTTTTCCGTAGTTTCTCCGATCAATACCTGGCGAATGCCGGAGCAGTACCCTAAGAAACGGGTCACGGACTGCACGCGATCTTTCCTTCCTCTTTCTTGTCCTATCCTCTCCCCTTACACATGCACACACTACCACATATTCCGGGAGACCGGTCGAGAGATTAGAGCTTATCCCGGCTGGGGCGATGCCCCGTTGGTGGGAGAGTCCTGGTTAGGGGGAACCCCACTAGCCGGCGGTAGGTCGGCGCCGGATGTCACCATCCAGCGGGGGAAGATCACCGCCATTTCCAGAAGAAGGAACATGCACTGCATTTACGGGACTAATGACCTAAGCTGTTGACACATCCGGAATCACTAACAACCAACCAACCAACCAACCTACCTACCTGAGAGGGGTAGGTAGAGTTAGAGATATCTATCTATTCAACGGCCGTCAACGAGCAAGAGTCATGTCACGTCACCATTTTTTGTTAACGTGTCAACCTGAAATCTTACATCTTCGCGAAAAAATTTCGTGTTCTGAAAATACCGAACCCCCTAAAATAAAATAACTACTTTATTTCAATTCGATAGCCAAGAAAGCTGTGAACGAGATAATGCGATAATACAAATGTGTGCACATATGTGGGCGTGTATTTACGTGTGCTTGAGAGTATGATTGTGTGCACTTGTGAGAGAGCGGGAGTATGGCAAAATGCAGTGTGTGCATGGCAACACAGCGCGCTTGTGTGTATGTGTGTGTTCGCGCGTGAGAGACAGATATAGAGAGAGAGTGAGAGAGAGTGAAAGGGAGAGGGAGAGAGAGAGGGAGAGAGAGAGGGAGAGAGAGAGGGAGAGAGAGAGGGGGAGAGAGAGAATGAGAATGTAGAAAATGGAAGAGAGGAGGTAATGGAGATACACAGAAGATATTCATTCGCAAACACACGAAAGAAACGCGAGAAATAAATTGAAAGATGAAATGTATGTTTTGTGACAAAAAACGACTGAATATGTAATCCAGTTCTACATCACAGAAAGTGTAAAAGAAAATTCCATTTCATTCTGTGTTACATTCTAGTAATTTAACAGGGAAATTCATTTTTCTCCTATGTCATTAATGCAGGGAAAGTATATTTAGATGTGTATACAGTGAGACTTTATTATTTGACAATGAAAACTTATTACTATGCAAACTGAAATGAATTCATTTACCTCTGCTAGCTACGAATATGCATATGCAACCAAGGAGCAATTTTAACGAGATCGCTTCTTGTTGTAACGCAAATCGAACCACGCGGAAAAAAGTTTTATTTCTCTATCTCGTCGCGAACATTGAATCAATGTTTTACTTTGTATTTTCTCCCACTTGCGCTGCAGTAGTCAGGCAACTCGTGGAAGAGTTTCTCTCTTTTCGAACATTCTCTGCCTCACGCCAGTTCATATTTTTAGATTTATATAAACTTTAATGTTTTTCTTTTGGCAACTAAAAGTTTTCCAATCTTCGCTCATTGCAACTTCATTGCTTCTATAATTATCTATTGTAGACTGTTATTCAGTATTCGGACGCAATTTCGTACTAAGTATAGAAATGTTTGCTCCAACATGAAAATGAATGAAGGAAAAGTTTTCCGTTATTTAGCATTCTGATAATCTGAGATGAATAAATATCGTGTCAAAATAACGAATATATTAATCTTGGAATGCTTGTCACCAATATAAATATAACTGCCAATGGATTTTGTAGAGATCTAAAACATCAAAATTTTGTTTTTGATGTTTTTAATATTTCTCATATTTCGCAAAAAGTGCGCCAAAACTACCAATTTTTAAGAAAATGTTCATGACGTTAATAAAAGAACTGGAGAACAAATTTTATTTTTAAAAAAGTCTCTGGATTCAGTTTTATAGTTGTAAAACGACGCCGAAAAAATCAAATGTTTGTAAACATAGAAAATTTTGTAACAGTAAAAAATCGGACTTCAGCAATCTCTATTAGTGAATTTCACTCTATTATTTCAAGAATTTTTTTAAATTGAGCCATTAAAAAAAATGAAATAGTTCTAGGGGTTTTATGCAAAACACTCCCATATTTTCAAGAATGTTTTTCGAAATTACAGAGCTGTGAATCGCTAGATCGACCGAGGAATATTAGTTGGAAAAAATCGTATGGTGTTTTGGAAACAAATAGAAAATGTAATGCATATAGATTAATATATTGACGAAAAATATTATCAGTATTAATTCATCATCGAAGTGTAGTGTTCTCGAATTGAAGGCCAATGTCATGTTTATTAACAATTGTGCTTATTCTAGTGAGCTATAGAAGACAGTATTAAAGGATGTAGTGGATATGTTTTACCAAGTATAAAGTGCCCAGCATTGTAGGTTTTTATTGAGATGATAATTCAGACTCTACGCATAGAGATGCGGCGTCTCAATGAGCAAGCACAATGTGCACATAATTACCTTGGACACTAGAGGATTAGTTTACCAGGTGTCTGCTTTAATTTTCTTGTGAATTTGTACGAAATATTTTTTACAGTCGCCTGTGATCAAATATCATTACAACAGGTATAAACGTAAAAATATGTTTTTTTAACACTTGGTATATTGGTTTAGTGGTGAGTCGTAGTTGACATTTACATAATTGAAATGATTGAAGTCGTTGTCATTGTCAACAATACAATACAGTATTGTTGACAATGACAACGCCAGTCATTTCAATTTTTCAACACTTATTAATTTGGTATTTTCAGAACTTTCTTTATCAGGATGTTAATGGATTTTGGATTGTTGGTTGTTAGTAATTCCAGCACATCAACTACTGAGGTCATTAGTCCCGTAAGTGTAGTGCATGTTTTTCATCGGAAGTTGGCGGTGATTTTTCCCCGCTGGATGGCGATATCCGGCGCCGGCCTACCGTCGACTACCGAAATTTCCCTCAACCAGGTAACTCCTACCAGCGGGACACCGCCCCAGCCGGGACAAGCTCTAAGCACCCTACCGGCCTCCCGGAATATGTGATAGTGGAGTGCATGTTAGTGTATGTGTGTGTGTGTGTGTGAAAGGGGACAGGATTGGAGAAGGAAAGAAAGGGGAAGAAAACATTGCGCGCGTTCCATATCCCGTTTGTTGGGGTACTGCTCCAGCATTCGCCTGGTGTTGATCGGAGAAACAACGTAAAACTACCGATCAGAGCAGCCGGCCAGTAGAATTCTCCTCCAGACAGCGACTGAATTCGACCTACCTGACAAGCTAGTGTCGAAAATCTTGCCACTGTTGTAACTCGAACCTAGGATCTCCCGGTGAGAGGCACTGCCGTGACATGAGTTGACACACTGAGCCACCTCTCCCGGGTAATGGACTCAGAATTTTGCACTCCTCGAAAGTCGCTGGAACGTGTTAAGGAGTTCTGTAGCTGATCTGGAAGCCCCGCGTCTGCTCACCGAGGCCCGGGTCAGCCGCGCAGCTGGGGACCGATGATAGATTTGGCAGTTAGCGGCGCCATTGTAAGGAGCGCTGCCTGCGCGGGGGGGGGGGGTGACGCCATCGCCGCTGGACACCAGTTGTTATTATGGATGGCCGCCGCGCGCCTTACGTGCTTCGCCAATCTCGATGTCCTGATTCAATTTCCTCGCAGGGGGGGAAGGGGGACGCAACGCTGACCCTTGCGGAACCCCGCGAGGGGCGCTGGCGACGGAGGGTGTTGCATCTCGGCCAGTTCATTACATCTAAGGCCTCGAGACGCCCTCGACCGGATTTCCGATCTTCCGGGCCACTGGCGCCTGCCTCGCCCGGCCCCACCCCACCCCACCCCACCCCGCCTCGCTCCGCCCCGCCTGGCCCCGCGCACTGGGACGCCGCGCCGCGCCGCCTCGGGACGTAGTGGGAGTAGCCGGAGGCGACGGCGGCGATGGCGGCGGTGGCGGTGGTGGCGGCGGTGGTGGCGGTGGCGGCGGCGGGGGCGGCGGGGGCAGCGGTGGTGGCGGGGACGGCGGGGGCGGCGGCGGAGGCGGTGGCGGAGGCGCAGACCGAGTCCCCAAGTCGGTCGCCTGATTACAGGACGGTGACCGGTAGCCCTTCTGCGACCGCCCCGCCCCGCCCCGCGCCCCGTCCAGCCGCCCCCGCCGCCGAATAAACAGGACGAGAAGTGGCGCCGGCTGCGCGCCTCCCCGCCCCCGCCCCGCCCCCTCCGCCCCGCACGCTCGGCCGCCCGCCTTCATTAGTCGCACGCACGACTCGGCGGCGCAGCGGGCGCGGGGCGGGGCGGGTTGGGCTGGGCGGGGGCGGGGGCGGGGAGACGGAGGGGAGGACGAGGTGCGGCGGCGAGGACGGCCGAAGACGGCGCAGGACGAGGGGGCGGGGCTGATTGAGATGCGGGAGCAGCGCCTGCCACTCAGCCGGAAAGACCAGCTATTTGGATGGCCGTCCGGAATCTATTTCTTTTGAATCAGGAACCACTGGTGCACACCGTTGCTTGCTTAATCCCATTTCGAGTCGCAAAGACAGTTGCTACGAGTCTGAATTGGATGTTTGGTGATAAAGTTAAAATGAAGCCAGAATTACAAATGTAATTTTGTCGTAGAAGGGCAAACTGAATGAATTTTAAGCTAAATGAAATTGCAAAAATTGGTACTGGTGTTACGTTCATCTAATGCTGGGTTTTCACCATATTGTTTCATGAACGACACAGACTGTCAATGCAAAAGTGTGTTCGAAAGTAATGTCTGATATTTGTGGGAGCTGAGATTTAAAAAAATAATTAAAAAATCCATCTAACAGTATTTCTTACAAATTAATACATATTTATTTCAAGTTTTATACAAACATGAAATTTTAGTCATTCCTTTGACATCCATGATTTCCGTTCCTTTCCACACAAAAATAATATTTATATTGCAAAACAGAGGTTAACAACCATAAAATTAAATGCCGCTCCCACAACTTAGCCAAAATTATAGTTCTCTGAGGAAGCTTGATATTCGAAAGTATATTTAATAGTCAGGTAGAAGTTATTTTCCTTATCCTTTTGCACTATTTCGTTCACGGCAATAAGTACGAGGCTTTGTCTAAGAAAATGGGCTCAAATTTTACGATTTATGACAACTGCATAGAATTTACAATAATATCATTTTCAACACCTTGTCACCTTGTTTTGCAAAGTACTTGGTCATCATAGCACAAGCTTTCCAATTCCGTCACAAGACTTTCGGTTGAGTTGCAAGCAACGTCTGTAGATCATTTTCTTTATCTGTAGATCGGGGTCGAAACTACGGCCTCTCAAAACATGTTTAAGCTGCCCAAAGACATGGCAATCCGACTTGACGATATCGAAACTAGATCCAAGATACTTTAAAACATTTAAATTCAGATTTTGAAGAGATTAAGGAATGCGGGTGATGATATTTGTACGTAGAGGCAAGTTGTCAAGAAGGAAGAGAATGTTTTTAGACAATATCGGCGATCTCACATGCGTAACCATTATAAAGCGCATATGATTTGTCACTTCAGTCACTGGTCGGTTATTCAGAATTAGGGCACGGATTTACTGAATGTTGGTAAAAATGTGAATGAGCTGGGGGGCATGCTTCTTCTCCATTCTGTACGCATGTTGGACCATTTCAGAACTGTTCAATCCACTGGTATATCCTTTGCCGAAGAAAAACATTGTGCTGAAAGACCTATAGTGGATTTCAGTTTCAGGTACACACCCAGATCATACAAAGCGGATTACTAAAAATCTGTCCTTTTTAGTCCAAACGACGCGGCCATGATTATGTCGCAATAGCGCAAGATAAACTGATGACATGATGACGCTGTAATTTGCCACAAGTAAAGTGAACGGTGTAATCTTATGGCACACGTCTACCTTTACACGATTGTAACATAAGGGCAGATTCTCATTAACTTACCCTTGAAGCTTAACAACTCTCCAAATTATTTTTACAATCGTTGGTGTTAATTTGTTTAGTTCACAAAAAGAGATTTAATGTCTATCGTACTTCATACGAAATACTTGTTACATTTATAAATATTTTGTTGTGAGAAAAAAAATCAAAGATATAAAACATGTTCAAAAACTTTATTAAGCGCGTTTCGGTTTATGAAGATAGTTGATAAGAACAAGCCAGTGCCTCTGTTTTTGCACAGGAGCAGTCACAATACTGTGTCAGTGTAGTAGAAAAAGTTTTCAGTTTTGAGTGTCCATTGTTATGAATTGAACGCCCATATAATAATATTGATGTTTAGTTAATTTATCAGAGTACATTGTAAACAAGCATTAACAAATTGTTTATTCTAGCTTTCTGCCGGAATTGAATGTTGCACTTTCACTTCATTGCGTTCTATAAAAAATACTCATGATTATAAGCATGGACGAGATGAGTACTTGAGAAGGAGAAAGTTTTAATTACATAATTTTCCACGTAACGATTGATGAATCAGAAGGCACGTTTCTAATTGTTTGTTAATTGTAAACGCGAGCTAAATCTACAAAATCTGTGGTGTTTCTGTGCTATATTGTTCTCCGTAAAGAATAATATTGATACTTTAACATTGGACGTCGTAGAAAGTAAGTTCTGATGATTTCTAAGCAGCGACAATATAGACACTGTATACTTCAGAGACTGAAACAGGTTAGTGTTGAAATAATCTGACTGATTTAAAAGAAATTCAGCCTCACGTTAGCGCGCTATTTGAAATAAACTGTCTAATTTGATGATTTATTTCAACGTAATCCGTTCCGAATTGTATAAATGGGCGCCAGGAAAAGATTACGCTGATACTACTATACAAGTCTACATTCAACTCTAATTATAAATAAATTAGTTTCCGGCTACCTGGGTTGATGGGTTTCATAGAAATAATCACTATTGTATGCTAATAGATGATTATCCGATCTGCCATCTATACAGAGTGGTCGAGGAACCTGAAAAGCAAATATATTTCTATCTTGCTACTTCGTTACTAAAGTTGGCTCAATGAGAATCATGTATTCATTTCACAAAACATGGAAATTTATTAAACAATTTTGGTATTTTATAATTTTACCCAATATGAAAAAAAAACCTTCGTCATGACCGGTTCCAACCTTATAATGTCGTATTCGTCTTCGCGCGCTTTTGGACCATCTTCATTCTTCTCCGACGTCGCCTTCCTCAGGTCCAGATACCATATTCTCTCTTCTTTTCTCGGAAGCACACTTCAATCACCGTTCATCAGATCAAGAAAATATCTGCTGCTAGCATTCCAGTCCAATTACTGATAACTTCGCCAAAGCCCTCAATGTTCTTCTAACTCGTTCACTTAAAATATTTTAAGTTTTACTGTGACACTTAGTATTCAAATTCGATGTTCTATCAATATCTATTCCCTAGTAGATGCTTACAAGTCCCCCCAAAAAACTCCTAACATTAATTGGAGCACGATCCGTTCAAGACCACGGCATCAGTCAGAATGAATGCCTATCGTATTCTTTCAGCCCTGCAAAGCTCGTACACTTGATTTACTTTCGTACCTAGCCCCTCCCTAAATTTCTTGCAAAACGAACTAGCCGTCTCCGCGATTGTCACTGCTTTTTCGGCCAATCCCTGAATTCTATACAAAATGACCTAGCCGTCTCCGCGATTGTCACTGCATGAAGATGTTGATCTTGACGACGGCTCACTTACCGTTGCTATGCTAGCATATTCACATAATTTTATCCCCTATAATTTACGCGATTGATAATAAATATTGTACCATATTCAATCACATATTGGTATGTCACAGTGTAAACCCTAAAAGTAAATTTTCGCGGGCTCTTGCCACCCGCTACATACTGCAACTAGACTTGCGCCCCTCCCCGTTCCCTTATGGTAACACAATCTCTCACGAGCAGCGCCTGCGATCAGTGAATTCTGCCGACACGCAGGGGGAAGGAAAGTCCGGAAAGAGAAAAGTCGAACAAAAAGAAAACCACGTTGAAACATTTTATTTAATATCGTACAGCGTATGGAAGGTTACAATCTGATTTTTATAGGTTGCGGCGCTGTTTTCAAGACTAATTGAATTATAATCCTACCTCGAATCTGGAATAAAAGTAATTTCTTTCCGTAACTGTGACTGCCAGTTTTAGTGCCAAATGTCAGGAGTCAACTATTCTTAATCTTCATGTAAATGTAAAAAATCAACCAACTAGTAATTCTTTCAAATGAACTATGTTTATACTTGTATACTCAAAAAGCATGATATCTGATGAAAGAAATAAACATCGAGTTAATAGCACTAAAAAAATCGAAACGCACGCAAAACACTGATATGACGTATTATTTTTCGTATTATTTTGTTAGCTACTACGAAACAATTCTTTTACAAGCAACATTCATTTTCTCTTCATAAAGACAACACGCAACTTTTGTTTTTATACAATACATAAGAAAAGGTGTGAAGCTACTTGTAATGGTTTTATACCATAAAAAACAAACACAAAAACAAGAATTGAACCGTGTCTTTATTTCCACAAAATAGGATTTTTTTCTCAAGATGTCTTAAAAATCAACTCAAATTGCACAAAATTTGAAAGAAAATTTTGAAACAACTTTAAATCATATCAATATTTAAATATATCAGTTTTTGGAGACTTTAAGGCTATTTAACATTGAACCTACCCAGTAGAAACCCCTATAATAACTATGTTTTAATTTACACACGAAATTTGTATTTCCGTTTTAGATTAAAAGTCACAGTGTGATTGAACTGAAGAATTTTTAAATATAGTTTGTTCTATAAAAAAATGGTGAAAATGCGTCAAAATCTGAGAAAGGTTAATTTTTATACTATTCATCTACTAACTTATTTACCGTTCTAAATAGTAATTATTTTAATGAAGTAGTAACAAACTCCACCAATAATCTAGTTGTCTAATGCTACATTATCAACGTCAATAGTACGTTCAAATAACAGTTCTGTAATATTTAATGGGTATCAATTTAACATTGCTCACCGCTAATTCTCGGTCTGCTTTTAATTGAAAAGTAGACATTGGGATAATGCCATACTCACAGCGCAGGGATCTCCGTGATTTCCAAAGTATTATATGTAAGGCACGAAAATTGCACTCAGTGATTTGAAATAAGAATGGAAGTACACGTCAAAGGGGCAAGAACTTTTCCTTCCCTCCTCCGATAATGATGATGATGATGATGATGATGAAATATGATTTATTCGCAAATAAAAACAAGTTTACATAAACAGGTTATAGACTCTATAACCTAACTATGTAAATATGTTTATTTTTGATTTTTGTAAGGCTTACAAAAATCAAATACATTTTATTTATTAACGAACAAATTCCATAATTTATTTCATACATTGAAACATTTAAATATTCTGTTTAATACTTGAAATAAATTTAACAACACTAATAAAAATGTATTTGTTATTTGTATCTTTAAATGATGCCTCCTCCAACGCCGGAACGAATGGCGGAGGGCGGCATCTACCGCGAAGGCGACGAACTAAGTCGGGGCGGCGGAGCTGCCGGCAGGCGGGTCCGGGCCGTTGGACGCAGCTGGCCAGCGAGGTGTTGCGGCGACCGACCGTTACAGTCAGTTGCAGCGGCCGGCGAGAGAAACATGGCGGCAATAACGCGCTCTGCTCGCCGGCCGGCGGCCGCCCCCGCCCCCGCCGGGATGGGCCGGCCGCGGCGGCCCGGCCGGGGCGTCTTCAAGACGCAGATGTTAAATATGGCTCTCTCGCGCCGACGCCTTCGCCCGCTCCAACGCCTCCTCGAGAGCCACCGCCGCCCGCGCCGCTCTCAGAGGGCGCTGGCGAGAGCGTTCTCGTGCTGGCTTTCTTTGAGGCATCTAAAGCTAGCAGCGCCCGAAATCTCAACCAAGCTATACCCATAATTTTAGGCTAATTGTCGGTTAATTAAGTGATCTATTCCCGAAATTTAGGGTCTTTTGGATTTATCAAAATCGTATTTTTCCCCCTAGAAACCAAAATTATCCTTAAATGTTGGATGGGGGTTTTAGGTTTTTGAATTAATTTTGAGGTAGATTTTCTGAATGGGCGCTGCTAGCTTTAGTCTAAAACTAGCAACGCCCACGGTTTTGGGAAGTCCAAAAGAGCTCTCTGAGGGCGCTGGCGAGAGCGCTCTCGTGCCGGCTTTCTTTGAGGCACTTAAAACTAGCACCGCCCGAAATCTCAACCAAACTATACCGATAATTTTAGGCTAACTTTCGGTTAATTAAGTTATCTATTGCCGATAGATTTTTTCGTGTTTCCGGGAGCGTCAACTGCTTTAGTCATTAGTCTCACTAGTGTAGTGCATGTTTTTCTTCAGAGATGGCGGTGATCTTTCCCCGCTGGATGCTGAGATCCGGCGCCGACCTACCGTCGGCCAGTGGGGTTTCCCCTAACCAGGACTCTCCCACCAGCGGAGCACCGCCCATGCCGGGACAAGCTCTAAGCTCCCGGTCTCCCGGAATATGTGGTAGTGTAGTGCATGTTAGTGTGTGTGTGTGTGTGTGTGTGTGTGTGTGTGTGTGTGTAAGGGAAGAGGATAGGACAAGGAAGAGGAAGGACGGATCGCGCGCGGTACGTGGCCCGTTTGTTAGGGTACTGCTCCGGCATTCGCCTGGTGATGATCGGAGAAACCACGTAAAACTACCGACTAGAGCAGCCGGCCGCTAGAACTTTCCTCCAGACAGCGACGGAATTCGACCTAGCTGAAAAGCTAGTGACGAAAATCCTGCCGCCGTGGGGAGTGGGAACCTAGGACCTCCCGGCCAGAGGCGCAGCAGTGACATCAGTTCATGTACTGAGTTCCCGGTGATCATGATCAATTTCCGAAATTTAAGGTTTTTTGGATTTACCAAATTCGTATTTTTCTCCCTAGAGACCAAAATTATCCTTAAATGTTGGGTGGGGTTTGAGATTTTTGAAATAATTTTGAGATAGATTTTCCGAATGGGCGCTGCTAGCTTTAGTCTAAGACTAGCAACTCGCACGATTTTGGGAAGTCCAAAAGAGCTCTCAGAGGGCGCTGGCGAGAGCGCTCTCGTGCAGGCTTTCTTTGAGGCACCTAAAGCTAGCAGCGCCCATAATCTCAATCAAACTATACCCATAATTTTAGGCTAATTAAGTGATCTAGTCCCGAAATTTAGGGTCCTTGGATTTACCAAAATCTTATTTTTCCCCCTAGAGACCAAAATTATCCTTAAATGTTGGGTGGAGTTTTAGGTTTTTGAATTAATTTTGAGATAGATTTTCCGAATGAGCGCTGCTAGCTTTAGTCTAAAACTAGCAACGCCCACGATTTTGTGAAATCCAAACGAGCCTAAAAGTCGGGAGTAGAACACTTAATTAGCCCAAAATTAGCCAAAAAATTTTATATAGTTTAGTTGAGATTGGTTTTTGGACGCTTCTAGCTTTAGATGGCTGTTTCTTTGGTTGTGTGTGCAATCGCACTACACAGAGATCTCTAAGGTTTATTGCCACCCGTTTGTAATCTCAGTGTCGAATCTCTCAGTTGTTTGGTGATTAGAAATACCAACAGTAATCTTTCTTTTTCTCTTCGTTTGTCACTTATTAAACGGCGGCAAAAAATATTGGTGCTAGTCTCATTTCCGGCTCTCTGTATTTTTCGAAAATTACAGAAAGCTAACATTTCGAAAGTACGTTGTCAAATAATTATCATTGTTTATGTATTCATTATGTTGTGAATCATTATTGTTGTCAAATCATTACTATGTCAAAAAAAGTTTAAGATGGGGATTTTTGCCTCAAGCAAAATCTGTTCTAAAAAATCAGATATTTAAGAAAGTTACGTACATTTATTTTTTAAATTGCAAAGTAGATGATTGGTAGAAAATACTTCTGACCTTACAGAAAGAAATCCTTACTGTACTCAACAATGAAGGCCTGCAACTTATGGAAGTGGCTTAGATTATCAGCCCTGTCATTCTATGAACGCTATCCAGTGAGAAAAGCAGGAATCACTTCCCATCAACATTTAAAAGCATGGACCACTTAACCCAACAGAAGCGAATCATTTTCACGTAATTTCTGGTCCAAATTAATGAAATTGTGCATGTCGTCGTTGCTACCAATGCCCGTTGTCTAGCGGCCGACGCGCGTTGTAAGCTAGAAAATATGTGTTACCTCTGATGTACTCACTACCCAATAAAATCCGGCGTCCCTCAAGGAAGTGTATTGGGTCCAGTTCTATATGTACTATACACATATGATCTACCTATCACTGAGAATACTGTAACGGCTATATTTGCTGATGACACTTCCATAATGGCAACTGACAACGAACCAGAAGAAGCATCATTACAACTGCAAGCTCATCTGGACAAACTACAACTATGGGTCAATACTTGGCGTATAAAAGTAAATGAAATTAAATCGAAACAAATCACTTTTACTATGAATAAGAGAACTTGTCCTCCCGTACAACTAAATCATCATGATCTACCGCAAGAAACCACTGTCAAATACCTAGGCGTACACCTAGTCAGAAAACTCACATGGAAAGCACATATTCTACACAAACGCAAGGAACTACAAATAAAATACAAACAACTATACTGGTTGCTAGGAAGAAAATCTGTGCTGGCTACAGACAATAAACTTTTAATATACAAGTTATTCTTGAAACCAATCTGGACATACTGTATACAGCTCTGGGGCTCAACCTGCAGGTCAAATATTCAAACCATACGGAGATTCCAATCCAAGGCTCTGAGAGACATTGCTAGTGCTCCCTGGTATGTCCGAAACGATGTGCTACATAATGATTTTAACATGCCAACAGTACAACAAGAAATTAAAAATTTTAGCCATAAATATGTCAGCAAACTAGAAAATCATAATAATGTACTAGCCATAAACTTACTGGACAACAGTTTAGAAATCAAAAGACTGAAAAATTCAAACCATTGGATTTACCAAATAGATTTTAACATGACAATAGTGATAATACTGTAATAAAATCAACGCCCAATATTTTGTCAACATTACAAGTGTGTAATGTGATAAAGGAACATCACCAGTAGGTGACCTTTCCATGCAAGTTAGTAATTTCTAACAGCATATTTACTTATTGTTCAGAGTTGAACAGGTTGTAAATTTACAGGTTTAAATAAAAAACTCTGATGTACGTTGTAGCTTGTGCTGTGAGGCAGAGTGTTCCACATATCAACGCTCATTTAAATTGACGTTTGATCTTCGGAAATCGTAGTTCGTAAGTGGAAAGGAATATTTCGTTTCTAAGTTTAGTCCCAAACATTTTAGCTCCTTAGGCCTCCTTGCCTCAGTGGGTAGGAGAATCCTGTAGGATGCTGGTCTTGTTTCCTTTGTGCAGTTTACTTTGATCAATTATTCCAGGCGGATGTCTTATACAACGAGCCACGGATCTCACGCAATCTTTCCTTCACCGACCTGTTTGCCGGGTCGCTACGGTGGGAAATTAATCAATTATTACAAAATCTTTTAAGTAGGGTTAAGTGAGAAATGGAGCCCTTTATGCATTGTTTATCTAGGTACAAACCCATTAGTGAAGAGTTTGTGGCTGCGAACCGCATGGTTTTTCGCGTAACACTTCAACGCCTCCCTGAAGGACCTTGGTTGAGGAGCTGTTTTCGGAGACAAGTGAATGCTTTCCTCGTTTGGGAGCCGCTTTGTGACAAGTGAAGCGTCAGCCAACACAGCAACCAACTCCACTTGCGCACTGGACCTCCATCCCCAATAGAGGGAGCGCATGGATGTGCCACATTTTCACTGCAACGCGAGGCGCTCTCGCAATCACTGATGCAAATCAATGTGTGCGCGTGCCGAAAAGGTTGGCCAGGGGGAGGGGCGGGAGGCGGGGGCACCGCGGGGCGAGACAATGTAATGTGTGGTGGGCGTTGTGATGTGAATCACGCAGTATTCGCCTGCTTGCACATCAGCGGGTGGAGCTGAGGAAAATTTGCCGAGTCATCAGGCCCGAATGCCATTTCCACATGTGCTCGCCTACTGGAGACGGTGGTTGTTTACTAAGTGGTGCAGCCATGGTCGTTTCAGATGAGGATGGTAAGAAGGAAAGGCGGATTGACGAAACAGAGAATTGAAACATGTTAGTCTCCATTTCAAATGAGGAATTTCCATTTTCATTTGAAAAAATTTTGTGCTTTCGGTAGTTACTGCTTACCGTAACGGACTGGAACACCCAATATCGCGTGTTCACAGCCAATCGAAACCGTGGACTTCTAAGTGTGAAAAGCTCCTTCGTACGTCTTTATTTGGAGGGTAAGCTGACTGTCCCATGTTGTAGATTTACTGCAAACAAAAGATCAAGTATAAAAGGAGCCTCTTAGTTAAATTATAATCACTTTGTTCGTCGCCCGAGCGGTATCTTCTTTCGCTACGAGATGGCGTTGCGAAATTTGCATGGTCAGGCAGAAGAATAGGCCTGATGGTTTGGGACTCGACACCTAAAATAAGAATTAATTCATTGAATTTGAATTGAGGCTCTCAGTACTTACGAATTGTTTTATTTCTTCTTTATTTTTATTTTTGTCTCCTTCCTAATCGTCTTCTATTTTTACTTTATCTTCAGCACCTTTTTCTACAAGCTCCAGCCTACCTACCAGCCTGTTGAGATTCTTACGTTAAGTGCAACACGTTTTTTGCCATTCTTCGTGCAAATGCCTACTTATTTGTTTGTATATTAATCAACAATATTGAGAACGTTGCAAACTTATGTTCTCATATTTAATATTTCAGAACAATAAATGAAATGAAGAATCAGCATTTTAACTTTTTTCTACATCTTCTCTTCTCATCTACATCCAGTCTGACAACTTGGGGTTACTTTCATTCCCTCAGTGACAACTAATATATCTGTTTTCTCATTAAAAAATTAAAGATTAAACTATTTCATTACATTTTAAATCTCAAATAACATTATTTCCATCACATCTTCACTTTTGTAAGAAATATCCCGATATCGGAATACATAGGGATTTTCTTTAAAAACGTATCTTCATGCGGGTCCACAGATACATCAATATTACTTCGCCGTTATTTTTTCTAAACGGCTTGCTCGATACATAAATTAAATTAATTGGTGACATATGGTGGCCTAATATTTGCATTTCTTGTAAATTGTTTCTTTTAGGTGGATGAGCAGGAAAATCACGAAATGATGTCCGCTTGCACTTCTCAGATGCGTCGAATGAAACCTCTTTGCACTGGCTTAAACGTATTGACTCTTCTCTGTCGTTTGTGCTCCAACAGTATGATTCGTCTTCCATTTCATGTAGATATGGCCTCGCAATTAAAAAGTACCAGTCTCCAAAGAAAGAAAATTTTCTTACATGTATTTAACTGTTTATACAATCGCATTAACTGCTGTGGTTGTTTAGTTCGTCAAAGCACCTGTTACATACAATAACCGAATTTTTTTTTCACTATACGATTTTTATATTAGCGATAGGGCACGATGCATTGAATTCAATGGCAAAAGTGCCATTTTTAGTGAGAGTATTATATTTTTAAAATGTAAAAACTTGTACATTTTTAATTTCCCGGCCTTCGCTTGGTCAAGGGAGATTTTTAAGAGGTGGCTGATGTATTAGTGAAATGAAAACAATACCAGTAGGTTTATGTTGTTCTGAGATTTCCCTGTCAGGAATCTTCATCGTTTTCTCAATATTATTTCCAAAAAATTAATTTGTATTGTTGCAAATAAATTACACTTCTACTTCATCAACGTCATTCACATAAGTTTCACAACACATTATCTCCTTCATAATGAAACATCAAGGTGCATTTCAGTTTCTAGTTGAGCGTGGATGTTCTGAGAATCCGTCAAGTTCAAAGAAATTCAATATTTCTGTGACATGTATCAATAGAATATTATAAATTCTGATAAATAATCAAACCCCAAAAATAAAAGTTTTAATATTTATTAGAACATACCAAAGTCAACTTTAGGGAACACTTTTCCCACCTTCACCTTCAATACCATAAAAATATGGACAAAAAATTGAAAATTTTCCAAAATTCTAATTTTTCTATCCTTAATGAACATTTCCTGATACAAAGCAAATACAAAGTAGCACCATTTTAAATCTTTTTGTTGACTAACTCCCACTTTCAGTTCCCCCTCCTCCATAGGCTTTCACTCCTCCCATTCCATAAGATGACGGCTAATAGCAGTTTCCAGAACATTGCCTCTGTTGAAGGGTTATGTGTGATCCACGTTGCTTAGGTAGTAATTTTTGTTAAATAATTTTATTAAGTAATTTTTATTAAATTATTTTATTCGATATGTTTTATTAACTAATGTTTATCAAGTAATATTTATTAAATAATTTTTATTAAGTAATTTTTATCTAATATTTTTCTTATGGGAAGTCCGTCCGCCTTCGGGAGTCTTCGCTCCCCCTCCGGGTCGAGCTCCCTTGCCTGTTAGCTTGGTAAAGCCTCAATGGCCTAGGTACTCGCTTCAGGCAAGGCGAACCCATCTGCCTTCGCGCAGAGCTCAGAAACTATATTTCTTTTTGTCTTTCCACACTACACTAGTTTCTTACATTCCTTTTACATTGTTATAGGCCCACTGAAGATGGGAAATATGTTTCCGAAAATTCGGTTTGGGATGTTTTATTAATCATTAACACTTTTATGGTCGGGGTTTGATTATTTCTTAATTCATGTTATGTAGTACCACAAGATATCTGCTATCACCAGTGAATTTACCAATATCAATTTATCGATTATATTTATATACGTCTTTGACCCCGGTGAATAAGCTGATAAGTCAAAAATCTTAATGTTACAGGGCAGTAAAAAACAATTTTAAACTAATTCTGTAAATCGGATATTAATCTTTGATTTAATTCAGTTAAAAGTTGTTTTTTAGTCCCCTGTAAAATTAAGTGTTTATGACTTATCAGCTTATTCACCGGGATCAAGGATATATACTTACTACTGCGTCATGCGAGCCTCGCAGTCACAAACGGAGAGACCGGCAGCGGTAGCTCAGTGCATCAACTGATGTCACTGTAGGACCTCTGACCGGGAGGTCCTAGGTTCGAGTCCTGACGGCGGCAGGATTTTCGACTCTAGCTTTTCAGCTAAGTCGAATTCAGTCGCTGTCTGTGGTGAATTCTATCGGCCGGCTGCTCTCATCGGTAGTTTTCCGTGGTTTCTCCGATCAACACCAGGCGAATGCCGGAGCAGTACCCTACCAAACGGGCCACGGACCGCGCGCGATCTGTCCTTCCTCTTCCTTGTCCTATCCTCTCCCCTTACACACACACTTACACTAAAATGCACCATACTACTGCATTTTCCGGGAGACCGGTCGGGAGCTTAGAGCTTATCCCGGCTGGGGCGGTGCCCCGTTGGTGGGAGAGTCCTGGTTAGGGGGAAACCCCACTAGCCGACGGCAGGTCGGCGCCGGATCTCACCATCCAGCGGGGGAAGGTCACCGCCATCTCCGGAGAAAAAACATGCACTACACTAACTGGACCAATGACCAAACCAGTTGACGCACCCGGAAACACGAAAAAATTAATTAAATCAATCACAAGCGGAGAAGCAAAGTGTTCCAGGACAAAGCCTACTGCCCGAGAGGAGCACTATAGTTAATCAGGGACCGCGACGACTACCGGGCCGTAATTAGAGGGCGCCGGGTTTGTCCAAGAAGCACACCTCCCATTCCGCAGGAATGTGTTTACAACGTCGCACGTTCGCGTAATAAATTCCGGGAGTTGCAGTTTATTAAAATTTCATTTTACTCTTAAACATTTTCATCGCTCTCGCACACCGGCCTCCTTCTTCTGGCTCTGACTTGTCGCAGCGGTTCTGACCATTACGGCAGCGTAATGAAAAAAATAGAGTGAGACATTAACTCTTCTGGCTGTCTGAGCGCAGTATTCATACGTTGTATATTCAGTACGAATTATTTTTTATTTCATAAATTCCTGAGACCCAAATATCAATGTACTAGTATAACGATAACGAAGTTTTATTTGGTACTGAATATGACGAATATGATTTCTGTGAAATGTGCTGTACAACAAATTTGTTTTTCGTGAAAATATGTGCCCATCTTAGACAGGTAAATCAGTTGTGATAAAATCTACTGATTTGTAAATATACATGCAAGACAATGCAAGTATTGAAAGTTTCATTTGTTTATTATATTATATATCAATTATTCACTTTTTCATGGATGTTGTACAGGAAAAATGCTGCAAAGAAAAAGCTTCTAGAATTTATGAGAAATAAATGTTTCGTAGAGATCTTGATAAAATTATTTTTCTCTCTCTCACTCTATCCTGCTTACCTTTTTTCTCACTATCATTTTGAATTCCAAAAACATTTATATAATCACCAGAGTGTTTAGAAATATAATTGCGGAAAGTAAGTTTACATGCTCTTCTTTATACTCTATTCAGACTCTCACATTGTATATCTCTACAAGGATCCCAAGAAACGGTATTTCGATAAAGAACAAACCAGTGATACATACTCTAATTCTCCAGATTTTACAGATACATTTTTGAGTATCGCAGTAAATACATTTTTGAGTATGCATTTGGGAAGGGACTTCCACGTTTTCTCTATGAAAAAAATTGCATACCATTTCGAAGTACAATATGGGTTCTTGGCAGAATTCGTATTTTAGAATTCTACAGTGTAAATGATAACTAATGCATTAATAATGTCAAAATAAATGTTACATTCTCTTTTATGCTCAGTATAGAGTATAATTGTCATAAATGTATAGAAACGGTTATGCAGCAGAAAGTATTTTAATTAGTTCTCAAATTGGCGTATGATTTTAATACTTTAACGTTAATTGACAACGAGTTGTAAATTAAGGTAGATGTATTATCGGTAGATTTTTTGTAGTCAAAGTTTGATTCTATACTTCATAAATATGATTTCTGTGAAATGTGCTGTACAACAATTTTTTCCGTCAAAATATTTGCCCAGCTTAGGTAAATCAATTGTGACAAAACCTACTGATTTGTAAATATACAGGCAAGGCAATGCAAGTTTTGAAAGTTTCATTTGTTTATTATTCGTATATTGCTTCTGGAACCTAACAGACTGAATTGTACAAAATATTTTTCCCTACAATATTATGCTTCATCTCAAGTGGGAATGAGAATTCGCCAAATAAACGTAATGAGCAATAATTCGGCATTAAAGCTGACAGTTTAAATTAATTCTGAAAGAGTTACATAATAAACTTATTTACTTTTAATTAATTTATATGGGTTCAAAAAAATTATTTTACATAGTGTGAATCATGAATGCACATGAATTATGAATCATGAAAATACGAGTGAATCACGAAAATACGAATGAATCATAAAAATACGAGAAACATGGTTACCACAAAGAGAGATGGCCAGATCGTTAATTACTACTCTTCAAATATGAAAACACTCAGAAATCAGAGAACAAAGCGCGAATATTTATTTCTTCTGTAGTGAAGCAAGAAATTTCAAGAATTCGTCATTCTTGGAGAGATGGTTTCTGTTTTGCTATCTTCCATCAAAAACAATACTTACGTTAGTATTTACATCGTGCTTCAAAGTTGTATACATAAACAACACGCCCACCAAATTGCTCTGATAAAGAAGATAACAAAAGACGAAACGGCAAAAACAACAGCTTTCGAGAGTTAATAGTCTCGGAACTAAACTTGTGGTGGAACCTTGCAACTACTTCTGAAACGTCAGCATGCCTGTGTTAGCGCACATTCAAAATGCAACCAAATAAACAAAAATTACAATAAGTTAATAAATAATACTTCAAAATGATCAGAAAAATGTTGAAATTATAAGATAAAAACGATATTCGATATGTTTCTAATTTTTGAGTGAAATCTCGCCTTAAGGTTAATTTTATTGAACGTGTAACTTATTTCTATTTTCTCTCCTCTTTCTTGCTCCAGTTTTCTTCAAGATATGTCACATCATATCTATAGTATCAGAACATCTTTTATTTTATTTTCGAGATACCTGAACTCAGCTGTGCGAGGTGTTTCAGATTTATGCATCATCGGAGAGTGCATATTTCTTGTTTTAGGGTCGGTCAAAAACATTGGTTTTTAGTCCCGTTTGTGAAGTGCATGTTAAACCTTTTCTTTAGGACACGAGATTGTTTTAGCTGCACTTCGAATTTATTGGTAACCAGCCATTTTAAGTGCATTTAGTTTTTCCTCGGCAACTGCAACTAACTGCTAACTTGTAGATATTTGCTGGCTGTATTTGAATCTTCTCATATTGAATCAACGATTGCATCTGATATACGTGAGCGTCCTGTAACCCTACGCTGGACACGTTGAAAAAGTACCTCGGATGAGCACTTGGGGCTTTTAGGGACCCCAGTCTTATTGCTTTAAGATAAAGCTATAGAAAGAAGAAATGTATTCATTAATAATGATTTAAATGAAAAACATAATGTATTTATTGTATAATTTGTTTATTACTTTTTATGAAACCATTTGATGGTCAGTTTTTTGACAACACGATTACCCTGGTTTATATCTCTTTGTTGATTTGTTTGATTTCCCAAATAAACTTTGCCATTAAATGGGAAGTAAATAGTAAAATCACAAACCCACCAATTTTTTATTCTGTACTTGTCAGAATTTTTTCACATGGTGAAGAACAAGGCACATGCCTTAGTATCCTACTGGATAATCGTCGACTGTAATATTGCAGCCTAGAGTTTACACTAATCAGCGTCCCTGAAAACATATTTCTCAGACATCTCTTCTTTGGGGTATAGTTTGTTATCAAACTGTAAGATAACGAGTAATTACTTGAAATCATTTATGTCTAATATTTTCTCGATAAACTGGACTACCATGTTATACATTCCACAATTCTAATAAATCTTCACGTTCACATTGGTAGACTCCAGCAGATATTGATAAATCTATATAGTTCTATTTTATCCATTTTCTTCCTCAAATGAGGTGCTGGACTATGATTAACTTCGATACATTTATGATAGGCTTGTTTGGTTTCACTTACAATAACAGGAAAAATACGGTGTTAGGACAAGGTTTAGAGTGTATTTTAGTGAACATGGGCATTCTGCTTTTGGTTCAGGTTTATCTCTGATAATGTCTCGAGAAGAAGTTTGATGTGATCTAGGAATTTCACTACTCAATTTCTTTCATTATGAATTGTTTCAGTAGAAAGAGATTCGCATCTCATCGATGCAGTCATTTTCATCGATACAGTCATCATAATAATCTTCTTCCAGTTTGTGTTCACTTTCTTCATTTCTGCTTGATAGAAAATATTCATCATCACTACTATCAGAAGTAGGCCAATGTTCTTCATTATCACTTATTTCAACCACCATGTGTTGTAAAATACGAGAACCTTCATCAGTAGGATGTAGTTTTGCATCAATGTGTTTAAATTCCAACAGGCTTTCTCAGTAATACTTCAAAAATTATTTTTTTTATTAAGAAAACAGTCACGTTACAAGACAAATGTCGACGAAAGGTAAATGAAAACAGGAAGTGAAGATACACAACACCAGAAACGAGTCATTTGTATCTCAAGCTTACAGCAGTCAAGGACCTTACGCGCAATATCTGGAAATCACTACAATAACGTAGCTTAGTCCCACTAACTCACGTTGCAAATATTTCTCGAAATAACACACAACATCATAATGTTATACTGCACTCAAATCAACAACAAACTGAAATTTTCTTAAGAATCTTCAAAGAACTGAAATGCCCATCTTAAGAGTATTTATGTTTAGAGCAAATTCATAAAACGGTAAAAAATTAGCTTAAATTGAGATGCATGTATATTGCACAAAATCAACTAAAAAGATATATTTCGAACACTGATGACGTAGGTACAAATACATCAATCACTACAAGACAGAAAATAGCTGTGGGGTCCCAAAAGATCCCACGTGCCCATCGGAGGGATAATCATTTATTTTCTCACAGAAGCTGAATCTTTAAAGTGATAACACAAACTGTAAACATATACTACTTGGATTTTGAATGAAAAAAACATTCCCATGTCATAAAATATATTTTCAAGGATAAATAAGCAACAAATTTTGGGCTCTTATCATGATGTCCTTCGTCAAGAAATAATACTTCCAGCCGCGACAACATGGAAACGGTAATTTGAATAACTATATTTCCCACTGAATTCTAGAAGACGTGCACAGACAATGAAGTTACATTTACGTCCAGAAGCAAAACAAGGGTCCACCTCAGCATTTTCTCAATGGATCAGGGAAACTGGTCGAAAAACCTGATGGAGATGGGGGTCATTGACCCAGAAGCTGCGATACAATACTAGTTACATATTGTTTAGAATTATACAGTCGAATGGTAAATAATACATTAAATATCACTGTTAAAATTAATGGCTTCGTTTGCTGCGTCGTTTTGCTGTGTCGTTTACTGCGTCGTTTGCTGCTACTTCGTTTGTTGTGTCGAAGAACGCTCTGTGCTCTAGGACCCTGCTCCCAACTCGCTGCTAGTGAAATTATCCGTCCGCATAACGCACTTGCTCGCTTGATTTATATTTCTTGCATTTAATTTAGTGCTGAATATGCCCGAGTAATTACACCCAGCCTCCTCCTCCCTCGGCGGTGCGGCAGTCTGGAGGGCTCTGCCAAGCGCGCCCTGAGTTGCTCTTCTGCTACATCTCGTTAAAGCGTTAAACATCTCAGTCATAACCGTCACTCATCCCCACCTTCAAGGCTGCACATCTTTTCCCCTCCATCTCTCATGATCTCTCCCCTTCTCTACTTCGGACTCCATTCCACGCAGCCCACTTTATCACTTCCTTTTGTCTATTCCATCGCCAGACTGTGTTCTTCATTTCTCAAGCATCCACGTTTTCGTGTAGTACATTGTACTTGCGTTTGCTTCGCGTCTTAACACCCCCAACAATTCTCCTACATCGTCTGTCTGTGTGCTCCATTCCTTTTCCCACACGTCTTTCTCCCGTCCTACTTGGAAGTAACTGCAAACGTTCGTTGTGTTTTGCCATCACAGCTTCTCTTCATCTTAAATACTTCGTCATAACTTCCGTCGTTTCCCGCTTCTCTCTCTTTCTCTTCGTTACGCTCTCGTCGTCCCCCTCCTTGATGTCTTCCACGCCTCTCGCTCTCCCCAAGTACTTGCGCCAAAGGAACTTGCCGGGTAATTTCATAATTTACACAAAACTTCAGGTTAACTGAGTGCGCTTGCACGCTCGTGGGGGCAAGGACTGGTTTTGCACACCACCTCCCGCAATCTCACGCCCGTATAGAGATATAATGCGAACCCTGGAAGGCACTACCTACCGGTTATCAGGTCTGATTAAATAAATTAAATCGATTCAAAATGTTATTTAAAATTTGTAACCTTCATTCAAACTGCACAAACGTTTATTTAAAATGCTGCTTAGATCGAACTACTGATCCGTCTCTTATCCACAGATATTTCAACCTTTGTAAGTACAGGCAGCTTGTTTAATTCTTTTCAGATTTTTACACCTCCTTCCTTTGTTTCATCTCACTTTATCGATGTCCATCATTCAATTCCTACCTTACACGAGTGTTTATTTGCCTTACTAGAATAGCATGCGCTCATAAACGTTATTTCCACTACGTGCTTTCTCGATTTGCCTTTTTTGTCATTACTTGTTTCATCTCCGTCCAATAGTACTGAAAATGCGACAGTATTAAAGAGTTTTACCCATGTTTCTTTCCTTTATTTATTCCTTGTGTAAAATGTTGTAAAGATCATTAAACAAGCTATTAAAACTAGATATAAATGATAGGTACTTAAGCCCTAAATGAAGTATGTTCTTTGCAGATATCTTGAAATAGGATTATATGGTTGGTTTTAGGTAATCATGACTAAAATGATATATGCAATTTTGAAATAATTTTAAACTATATTCTCAACAACAGCTCTATTTTTTAAATTAATCTTATGTTCATGTGTATCAAAGATGGAAAAACAATTGGTACTAGTCTCATTGCTGTGATTTCTGTATTTTCGAAAATTGTCAAAAGTTAACATTTCAAAACTACCAATTTAATAGAGATTTTTGTCTTTAAATATGTTCTAAAAAATCAGCTCTTTCAAAATATTCATGTACAATTATTTTTTAACAAAGAGTTGTTTTTGCGTAATTTCTGCTTGAAAATAATTAACTTTGTATGTATTAAAAAAAGCTCCACATTTGTTCTTCAAATTCTACTCATAGTAAATTCCTGTGCATCTCATAACTCCAAAAGAAAAAATTGCTGCCCTTTGCTACATGTGAGGAAGAAATTTAATGAACGAAATTTGGGCCCATTTCTGAGAAAGTCAGTGTTAAATATTATCTATATTCACTCAAAATTACACGAAAACTACTCATATTTTTCTAAAACTGTACCTGACCTTATTTCAAAATCTACATTTAGATAAGAGATATCCTTAAAAATGTCTATATCTTGAAATTTCTAGATGTAGGAACACGCCGAAATATTTTGAACTTTTGCAATTGCCAAAAATGAGAGATGTCTACGAGGGACGCATATCATTTCTTAATGCTTAATTCTTGACGCCATCCGAGGAGAATGCTTAACCCTAGGATGCATGGATCCGGAAACTACATGAATTCATATGCAAGGTCTCTGAACCCTGCGGAATAAGATCTCGAAAAATTCACATATGTTTTTATATTTTTAATAAGTTTATTTCTTAACAAATTGAATGAAAGTCAAGTCTAAATATTAATCAATTTATTATTTATTTAAAAAAGTATTAATAAAAAATTGAGCAATTTTTCAGAAAATTTAGATAATTTTTTATATTCTTGTGAAGTACCTTCAGTCCAAATCAAATCAATCCAAAAATCAATTTATCCATTTTAAACTCGAGTTCCTTTTCATCGATCGAGAAATATCCATTTTGGAAAACTTAAGATGAACGGTTGTGGAGCTAGAGTTCACCACAAACATTCGGACGAACATAAAGATTAACAGTATTTTGGCGTCAATTAATTTTGGGATATCAAAGTCCCACGAAATCCGGATTCGGACTAAAGAACTTATTAGAGGAAGCGATTCACTTAAAGAACTTCTTTCATAACAAGACTTATCCTGTTTTCGGTACCAGGGTTCGACAAGTGTTTTTCAATCGAAAATTTTCTGTTTTTCGTCGTACAATTAAAATACTTTCTCATCTTACGAAGTATGTGCAATAAACTAGAAAGTGACGGATCCAATACGTCACACGTTAATAGAAAAAAATAGTGGTGGCCAGCCTCTTCTTTGGAGACCTTCTATCATGTTGCACGGATTTGGTCAAAAACTGGTACATGAAAATTCATTATATAAATCTTGCAAAATGGAAGGTTATGCTATGAAAAGGGACAACTCTAAACAAAGAGACAGAAAAGAATTTCACGTTAGAATTGCATACAATTAACAAATCATTGACGTATGTAAAATAATTTGTTTCCCAAATTAAATATGAAGTAACAATTTTTTCTTGAAAGCAAAGGAAACTCAGGACATAAGTGATGCACTACAGTTTTTGCAGAAAAAAGTACACTGTTAAATATAGTCCTTTTGACGAAAAATCCTTTTGTAGTGAACATCAAAACCTACTGTGCTGTTCTTGTACTTAACATGATATATCTTTGATTGCTTCGTTTTGTGTAACGAAGGCTGATATTTTTTGCGTCACTGAGCTTTAAGATATTATAGTTTAGGAAATAAAAGTATTGCATCATGTTGGAAGTTTATTTCACATGACATATTCATTGTAATATCCTTTACCAATACAAAACCATTTTATCCAGAGAGACTATTATCAAAAATTTAGAAAAGGTGCGAGTAAAACTGAATCCTTTATGTATAAACGAATGTAGAATATGATTAGTTCTCTAGGGTTCAGTAGACCATAATACGTCGTTCAACTAACGTAGTTTCTTAAAGCCATCTTCCCCCTTAAATTTGAAGCCTAAACATTTTCTCTACGGCTCATTGAGAAAGGAGGACATATACTCACCCCCTTCCTGCCCTCGAAGATCGTTAATTTCCTAACATGAATGTTTCTGAAGTCTCCAACGAAGTGTACTTTGAATTTTGACACGCTATTCAATTTCCCGCAAATAGACCGCAGACACATATTCTCCTTCATTCATTCCAAATTCAATCTAGAAATCTTTGAAAGTCTGCCGAGACAGTGAATGGCGCGGAATCCTTTTCGATATCCTTTGCGCAGCGGCGCGCCCCGCGTCATTGGAGCAGCGAACGCGCGCCGCCCGCGAGCGGAAATGGCGCCGCGACGCTGGCGCCCCATGCGGTGGCGCTGACAGCTGCAGGGGCGGGCACCTCGCCTTGCCTCGCGTCGACTCGCGGCGGCTGTTTGGAGCACCTGCGCACCTGTGCGTTATTTCCGGGGGAAGAGTCTCAGCCGAAACGATTTCCTCTGACCCTCGCCGCGAAAAAAGCGGAAAACGAACGGGGAAATAAATATTCTTGGAATGATTCTTACCGTCCCAAAGAATCACGTGGGAAAATGTACAATGTAAAGGACGGAGATTGATTCAAAAAGAAACTGGTGGCTCTGGAACATCAGGTACTTTTTTGTGATATCTGTAACGGCTTCGCTGTATTATACTAGAACATGAACCTGTAAACGCCGAAAACGAACAGGGAAATAAATATTCTTAGAATTATTCCCACCGTCCCAAATAATCGCGTGGGAAAATGTACGATATAAAGGACGGAGATTGATTCAAAACGAAACTAGGGGCACTAGAATAGCACGTACATTTTTGCAATATCTGTAACGGGTCAGCTGTATTATAGTCGAACATGGACCTGCAAAACTGGAAAAAGAACAGATAAATACATGTTCTTGGAATCATTCTTTCCGTTCTGAAAAATCGAGTAAAAAGTATATGTTGTAAAGGATGAAGACTGATTCAGAATGAAACTAGTGGCTCTAAAACAGCACGTACTTTCTTGTTATATCTGTAACAATGACTCTGCTGTATGATACTAGTACATGAACCTGCAAAAGCGGAAAACGAACAGGGAAATATATATTCCTGGAATGATTCTTACCGTCCCAAATAATCGCGTGGGAAAATGTACCATGTAAAGGACGGAGATTGATTCAAACGAAACTAGTGGCTCTAGAACAGTACGTACTTTCCTGTGATATCTCTAACAACGTCTCTGCTGTATGATACTAGTGCATGAACCTGTAAAAGCGTAAAACGAACAGGGAAATAAATATTCTTGGAATGATTCTTACCGTACCAAATAATGGCGTGGGAAAATGTACAATGTAAAGGACGGAGATTGATTCAAACGAAACTAGTGGCCCTACAACAGCACGTTCTTTCTTGTGAAATCTGTAACGGCTTCGCTGTATTATACTAGTACATAAACCTCCAAAAGCGAAAAAGGAACGGGAAAAAATTCTTGGAATGATTCTTTGTTTATAGTGTCGAAAATCCTGCCACTGTGGGGATTCGAACCCTGGGCCCTGCCGCTGCGTGCAGAGACGATGCCGTGTCACGTGAGCGGTGAGACACGCGTGTCTTTGCGTGCGTGAGCCCGCGCGCACTTCCTTCGACGAATGCCGCGTGATGCAAATTCTGTTGTTTGTTGTCCGTATACATATGAATGTAAAGTGTGCAGGCGCGCGTGAATTTTTGCACGCGAGTGTGAGTGAGCGAGCGCGCGTGTGTTCAGTAGAAGCGAGTGTTTCCGTTGCCGTGGGCGTGCGAACCCGGTTTGCATTTCTGCAAAGTGGAAAATAAACTCGAGGTATTAACCTAGAGGCTTATGCTCCCTATTTTCTCATAAACAATATTTTTCAATTGCTTGTCTTACCACAAACACGGCATTACTCGTGAAAGAAGTAAAATCTATGAAAAGGAAATATATCTCAGTTCATTCTCACCTCATTTCAGTTACTTTACAACTTAACACGTTGGGAAAATTAACACTTTCACACCCAAACATAAGGGTGGTCTCATAAGTACTAATGCGTCCCTTTAGAAGGACTTTGTATCAATTCTATGATACAAGAAAAAATTGACTTTTCAACTGAATCATCCTTTATTTTTAATCAGTTTTAAATCTCTTTATTAACAGTTCTGTACTTTTGAAAAAATATTCCGAAGTTTTGTTAATAAAATAGTCAAAACTTGCTTCCTTCACCTCATACTTATATGAAAATTAGATTCTCCAAAGGTTTTTCTTGATATTTAATTTCAGACCACTTGCTCTAGTCGCTGGGTGTCCAAACTAAACTGTGGAGTGAATGGTCCAACTCCTTGAAGCCACATTCCTTTGCAGAACTGATTGCAATTTGGGCAGTAACCACGTATACATTGTTATGAATATGTTCAGGAGTCATTCTTAACACATATTCTTGACGGGGTGGGAAATAATTGATGGGGGTTTACAAATATGCTCACAGAGGCAGAGCAAAAAAAGAAGAAATTCTTATTATTAGACCGTCTTGGGTAACTCAGGGCATCAATTGTCACTGCAGTGCCTTGCAGCAGAGTTCCTAGTGAACGAGTCCCGGCGATGACAGGATTTTCGATGGTAGCAAGATGACTAGGTGGAGTTCAGCCACTGTCGGGATATGAACTCTCGCAGACTGCTCTGATCGGCAGTTCTCTTTGGTTTCACCGATGAACACCAGGCGAATGTCGGAGCAGTACACTAACAAAAGGGCACCGACCGCACGCGATTTCTTCTTCTTTGTCCTATCCTCGCCCTTACATACATTTACACTTCGGGCATTACTCTATCACACGTGTTGGAGACCAGAGTTGGGAGCTTAGAGCTTGTCCTGACGGTGGTAATTCCCTGCTGGTGGGAGATAACTGATTGGAAAAAATCTGCTAGCCCGCAATGAAGCTTGTCACCGTATCACGCTATCCAGCTGTAAAAACCACTGCTACCACCTACAAAAACATGCGCTACACTTAGGGACTAATTAATTTAGTAGTTGACGCGTCGAATATGATGTGGTGTCATGGTAGCTAAATGATGACACAGACACGAGCTCTGTGTACGATGGTCATTCAATAATTAAAGAGACAAATTGGTCTGGAGAAAGGTTTATTTTTGTATAACAGGACGTTTCCTACTTTTCAATATAATTCTAACGAACATTTATGCACTTGTTCCAGGGGGTTACTAGCTTTTTTGTGCCCGCTGCAAAGAACTTTATTTTGGTGTTTGAATTAATTAACCACAAGTTTTTTGATATTCTCGTTATCCTGGAGCGTCTTCCCACGTTATGCCTCCTTCAGTGGACCAAACAAATGGAAACCAGATGGTGGTAAATCCGGGCTGTAAGGAAGGACCTCCCAACGCCTTTTGTCGATGGCTTCACGAGTTTGTCGAGCAGTGTGCGGACGTGCGTTGTCTTGCAGGAGAATCACACCTCTCCTCTGACATCCACGACGTCTCCCACTCATGGCTGGCTCACGTCTGGCTTCACCTTGTTCAAAAGAATATCTGAGTAGTATTGGCTATTTATTGTGCGCTGTTCTCTGAGAAAAACACCTGCAGCGTCCCAAAACACCGTCAACAGGACTTTTCCTGCTGATGCACCCAGAACGATGTTCGTCAGTCACTGAGTCTCGACAAACTTTGAACTGTTCTACAACCTTGAAAAATTCCCGGAGCTCATACAACTTTCATCATATACTTTAGTCATTCTAGAGTCTAATTAATTTGTTTTTCATTTACAGCGAGTTAAAAACAATCTCAGAATGTTGTTAAACCAATGTGGAATTTTTTAGTGGACTCCCCATCTTTCAACTTAATTTTGAAGTAATGAACACAACAATGCTGACCCTCCAGGTGGTCAGAGCTCACCCCAGTGATGCCAACCTAAATTCATAAACTTATCAAACTCGTTCTACTAAGTGGGGTTTTTTTTCATTCCAATTTTTCTCTTTAATTATTTAATGACCTACGTACCATCCGTTTATTTACAATATTTCAAATATGTACAGCTCTGGGGTTATCTCTGCTATTATACCTCCTGTTCCTACTACGCAAACTGCTCAACGTAACTTAGCTAGTGCAGATCCTCCACTCTGTCGTTGTTTTTTTTTTTTTTTGCGCCGGTACCTGTACACCCAATCCAACGCACTTACATTGTCTCGACTCGAGGAGTGCACGTCCGCCTCCTGGACTGGCAGTTGCGACTTCATGCGAGGCAAACAGAAAACGAAGTTCCGCTCGCGTGGCCATCTCTGCTGCAAATTTTTGTCGGTGATGTGATCGCCTACAACCTCCCTGAAAAGGTGGCCGCTCGGTCCTCGTATGGAAGTCCTCGCGTCTTTGTCTCTGGTCACTTTACGAGATCCTTCCCAAAACAGATGGTTATCAAATTAAAATCTGTTTCAAGGTCAAGGTCATCAGCCAGAGCGATTCGCCAATACCAATTTTTGTGAAATCCTGCCCACGGCTTGTGTGACAGTGTTATTCAAAGACAGTCGAATAAACAGACGAAGAATCCTTTTCTCTTAAACACGTCATTATTAAGAACTCGTTTGTTTATCTTGTCCTGAGTACTGATCGTGATGAAAATACAAATTTTCTACATATTGGAACAAGATACATCCAGTTTTTCGGTATTTGGGCCCAACAATTGAAGTTTCTCTGTCGACGAATTGCCGATTCTTACCGCTTTATTACAGTATATTCTATCTACTAATTAGTAGTATGAGAGAAATTAACTAGTGGTGTTACAGTTGGCACGGACTTTCTTCTAGTAATTATTTTCTCATCTCTTACGTCAGGGCTTTTTTATTTAGTTTTCCTTCACATTCTCCCCAGCTACTCGCTATCTGCAACTAAAAGACTAAAATATTTTACGAATGTTTCATTCCCCTAATACTAGTACTTAAAATAGAAGAGAAAATCAAGCTCTCTGTACTAATATTCATTCAAACTAGAGGTGTTAAATCATCTCATGCTTTCTCACATTATTTGTAAGATATGTAATAATGTACTACCAAATGAACCTGCAAAACGTTTAAACCAGCAAAACTTTTTCCTGTGTGCCAAGGTTCGAACCCACGTACTTCAATTAAACACGCAACGCACGTTTGCGTACATCAAATCTCGCAAGCATACACTGTGCTTCTGCCATGCTAAACTTTTGCAATGTTCGAAAAAGTAAAGTGTTCAATGAAAATGGGTTCTGAGCCATTTTTAAGCGTAAGGTATCCGAGGAAAAAACTCAGACAAAAATTTGTAGCCGTTAAAATAAATAAATTACATTAACTTTAAAAAGAATATGTGCGAAATACTTTTGTTTTTTTCATAAAGTTTACACTGTAATTTACTTAAATTTCTATTTTTTAGAATCATACCTATCATTTAATTGAGTAAATGCGGGTGCGCGGATCTGTTACTCATGGTAAGACTATTTCCCCTGTACGAATAGAGACAGGAAATGTCATTACACGCGTGTCTATCTCGTGGAGGGAACTAATAATTTGTTTTTGAATCCGGCCAGAACATTCTAAGAAATTTGCAAAAACAATTTTAGTGGGTAGACGGTGAAATAAACCAACGCCACCTAAATAGTTACCACAAGTATTACCAAGTATTACAAGTATTACAATAATTACCACAAGTATGTGGGTGGCTTTGATTAAATCCCAGTATCCCAAGACAGTTTTCGATCCACGACCCAGAATTTTCTTCTACGTGAATGGTAACATTGATTGTTCCGGAATAGATGAAACATGAGCTAGAACTGCCAATAGTGATGCTGATTTGAAAATAAAAAGTGAAACGTTTTGTCCGTATTACCGTATTTTTAGTAATAAATTTGCAACCACCAACGTACAATATAACGTGGAAACTTATTAAATTTTGAAGAACTTCAAGTGAATACGGAGAAAACCAGAACTGTGAGTTATATTAGTGAACAGAAGCACATGCATATTCGACTTTGCTCATTTACGTTCTCAAACGTGTAAATACGGGGAAAGAATCAAATGTAATTGTAGAAGATTGTGTGATAGAATTTTAGAAACTAATTGAGAATATATTGGTATTATAGAATGATGCTAAAGAACAGCTTACAGGTGATCTTATATGTGCATTTTTGTTATGTGAACATATATTATGCATCATGTTAACAAAACACGCGTGCAAAATATAACTGTAAAAGTTCTAGCTATTGGCATGATGCATACCTGCAAGTACGTTTTACGGTGATCGCAAATTTTGAAATTGCAGTATTACCAATTCTTAGCTGACTTGGATGGACGAGGTGGCTAAGAGTGTGTTCCGACTCAACGCTTCGGTCCGAAGGGTCGCGGGTTCGAGTCCCGTCTTGGGCATGATTTCCCTTCTCTCTCTTGTACGTGTTGTTGTGGAGGGCCTCGCATTCTGCTGACCCTAGGTCAGAGGAGCCCGCAAGTGTGTTGGTGTCTAGTCGAATATGCGTTCCATCGGGACGTAAAGGGTAACTGGCTGTCCGGTGGATAAAAGTCCTAGGAAAATACAGTTTATGTCCCGAATGGCAGTAACATGCATGGTCAATGGGAGTTGGGAATTTTTGAACGGGAGTACACCATTATCAGCTACTACAATTCATTGGTAGCGTTTCCTAAAAATTGTATATGCCCTTCTTTAAAGATTTTTTCTTAACAACGGACTTTACTCAGGAAAACATTTCGACGAAATCTGTATGGATATTATCCGTGAGATATTATCCGGGTGAGAGAGTTAGTCCGGCAGATGGGCAGTTCGGCAGTGAGTCTTGCGGAGAGATAAAAGTTAAAAGGAAACAGTGAGTTATTATACCGTTTAAATATTTATATTAGATTTGTATTTTAAATATTTTATTAGATTCCAAGGAAGTTAGTTTGAAATTAGAGACCCAATTTTATTTTTTTAATAGATACGTTTCTGAAGTACCTAAAACTTTATCTATTCTTACTTTGTTGTTTTATGGTGTATTATGAAATAATTATAAACTATTTCTTTGAATTAAAAAAAACATATGTTATACAATATTGAGAACAATTATAATTTGGTTTATGGTTCCTGAAATGATTAGTTGTGCTTAATTTTCCTAAAATACAAGTTGTGTGAATGGAGCATAAAATTTATTTACAAGCGTAAGTTCTGTATTCATCTCAATGTAAAAGCTCGGCCTTCAATCAGAGAAAATATTTAGAACTAGGATAAAAGATTTTAATTTGTTATTACAAATAAAATTTAAAAAAGCGCTGAACTGAATTAAGTTTTCATTAAGAACTATTTTATTAACATTGTTAATGTATCGTAATGTTATGTACATCGTAATAATAAAAATGTATGTTATTGACTAATTATTTATTAGTGTATCAATTATTGGCATTGTCTCTTTCTCTCTATCCCTCTGTCTCTCTCGGGAACGGGTTGGAACTACCCACCCGAGCAAGGTGACAATATTTGCTTAAATTCTTGTTTTGATACGGAGTTACATCGTGTGGATGACGGTAGAAATACAGCACTGTGCATATTATTCTTTCCTCTTTGCGTTTCATACGGCTCGTTTCATTATGCATAAGGCAATTATGAAAATAGTTTGCAAAAGAATTACGCCCGGATTTTACGACTCCGCAAACATCGAAGCATCGGACAATCCGCCCCGCGCTCGGTCGCTCACAATCCCTCGCGGAGACCGGGGGTGGGGGTGGGGTGGGGGGTGGAGCAGAGGCCCTGCAAGAGCAAACACTGCGGTTCGAACCCCCAACGCAGCAACGACGTCGAGCAGCCCGATGAGTCAGCAGGGCGTTTCCTCAGAGCTGTTCCGCGCCTCGTGGTGCAACGCCGCGCCGGTTTCCGCCCACCAAGTAATGGAGTTAGCGCCTCAGAGACATAAGCCCGGTTCCGACAACTTCATCGGTCGCCGCTACTAAATCGCATAATTAATCCGCTGCCGCCGCCACACAATGCTCCACAGCCCCCCCCCCCCCCCCCCCGAATACCGCCCGCGCGCCCTCTGGCATCGCCCTCCGCCCGCCCGCCCGCCCGCCCGCCCGCCCGCGCGCTCGCAAACTTTGATGTGTGTTGGTTTAGGACCGCGCCGGGTCGACGCGTCAGCAATCAGATTTAGCGGGGGCGGTGCCGGGAGGCGGGGCGGGGGCGGGGGCGGGAGGGGGGTTCGTGCCCTCCAGGTGCAGCCCAGGAGCCCCCTTGTCCACTTAATTTCCGGCGGTGGCATCTCTCTGCGAATAACGCCGCGTAATTTTTTGTTATCTCCAATTGCCTGTCTGGTTATTCATTACTTTTATGGACGTATAATATTCAAAGAGAGAACAATGCTTGAACCGAAAGAATTGGTGCTGAATCGTTTTGTATTTAAATTACTCGGGAAAAGATGAAAGGACCACAGATAATTTTCTGATAAGGAATTTAAAATGGATTCCGTTACATTCGAAGTGCAATTTGTTCTTCCAGTTTATCATGACTGTGATTCTTTCTTTACCCTCAGAGTAATAATAAAAGAAAATTATACTCGCATGATAGATTTTACATTTTAAAAATTTTAATAACAGTATTTAAAATATTTTATTTAATATTAAACTACTTACGTTACAACAACCTACATTTTCTAGCATTATTTGTGAAAATAACACAACATTAGAAGAGAAGCTCCCAAAGAAAATTCTTCATTGAAGTAACCTCTGCGAGTGCTTGAACCAGCAAAACCCTTTGCTCGCTCTAGGGATGGAATTTGAATGCGTAGATTCACACGGCTAATGTTCTTATAATTGCATCGAAAACCAGCTAATCAACCAATTTGTCAAACCAGCCGTCTTTGAGGCGATAGATCTCATTATTATACAACACTCATTTTTACAAATTTTAAAAAAATATTTATTTTAAAATATTTTTAAAATATATATATTTAAAGTATCATATATTTTAAAAATACTTTATTTAAAAAAAGCTATTTGATTCAACACGTGAAAATTACTATTTGTGATTGATTGTAAAATAATTATTTCAAAAATTGTGTAGAATAAATAGATATAAAATAAAAGTGTAAATAAGATTTCAATGAGTTGAACTTCTACTTCAAACTTTCAGAGCTTTTCAATAAATTTCATTAAAATAAACAGGTGAAAATTACTGTTTGTAAACGACTGTAATTGAAATTATTTGAAAGTTAATTGATATAATGAAAATGTAGGTTAGGTCCCAAAGAATGGGCTTGAAGTAATGCAATTTATGAAAAAAAATCTCAATACGGCACAAAAGTTTGACTTTCCTTAGAGATAGTAAAGAACGGTTAAAACATGGCGCAGGTCTTGTTTCCATTAAATTCTCTGAATTTTCAAAAATATCAAAAACTATAAGAAATGCGGGAAATATGTGCTGTTCCGCATACTACTGCATTTCTGCAACTAAAAATGTTAAAAAGAAAATCCTAATTCTAGCTGCAAACTCCCTCGAAATGATGTTTTAGATAATTGCATCTTTCTCAGAAGAATTAGTTATTTTTTTTATGCAAATTGGATCTATTTCTATCTTTTCAGTGCGAAGAAAATGAATGTGAACACTACACATTAGGAATTCTTATTTGTTCATAATTATTCATATTTATGCGTACTTAACCTGCGTAACTAGATATTGTTACAGTTCATCAATAATGAATAATAAACAAACATATTATTATTCCAAATACAAAGTTGCCGTACTAACGTCACAAATGAAACAATTGTACAAGTAATTATTGACATTCAATTATAAAATGCAATAATGAAAGGCTGAAGATGACTCTGTTTTACATATTTGGCTACAGCGTTCTGAAAATTACCGGGAAAATGTGCGGTATATTCACCCTAATTAAAGAATGAACTAAGTTTGCTCTTTCGATTTGGTTCGCATCCCATTGTATTCTTTCTAGAGAGCCAGTATTCACTCATTATTTTCATTGGTGACACGTAATTTGGCCACATACCGTCGGGTGTTCCTAACACAAAATATTATCTCACCAAATTTTGAAGATCTCCTTCAGATTGCTGTTTAAAAAAGAGTTTCAAAAAAAAAACTTTTTCACTGAAGCAGGAATTTCTTTCACTGGGATGTGAGGTTCAGAAACAGTGATTTGTTTTCCCAGATGTCCGAAAGTGATTGGTTAACTTCTCAGGGATAAAAAGATTTCACTCTTGACATAATTCAATTTGCTTGATACAGACACATTAATGATTCTGGAATGGTGTAATATTTAATTATATTGGACAAAACAATTGAATTCGTTTGAATAGTAATATTTTTGGAGTAAATGAGTGGGTCATTTATTTAGAAAACACTAGCGGAACCTGTCAGACGTTGTTCTACCCATCTCCCTCTCTCTCCTTTCTTCCCCCTTTCTCTTTCGTCTCTCTCTGTCTTTCCCCCTCCGTCTCTCTCTTTCTCTCTCTGTGTGTCTCCGTCTCTCCCTCTCTCTCTCCGTCTCTCACTGTCCCTGTCTCAGTCTGTCTGACTCTGTGTCTCTGTCTGTCTCTGTTTCTGCCTCTTTCTGTCCATCTCATTCACACTTTGTTGCAGATTCTGCACGGATCTGAGCAGCTAGGGTAATATCTAGAAGCACCGGACCAGCTTAAATGTAATGGAATGTGCAAGGAGATCTCATCCTGTGTATTACGGTGTGACAAACGTTTCTTTGAAGCCTTTGGCCTCAATTTTTTGTTTCTAATTACCTAAAACGCTTCGTTTAGGAGTTATTTAGCGATATAGATTCAAAAAATACAGCAGAGTGTTTCAGGTTGCATTTTAATGAAAATTTAGTTTTGTTCTATAGGGTCATCCAGTGGTGATACAACAAAATTAACAGATTCCCAAAATAACACCTTTAAGATTTCATTAATGAATTACGTCAATGAAGTCATCGGTCATATTCCGTCCCATTCCCACGGTTTAGGCACGTAAAGTAATGATGAATACGCCCACCATTGAAGCAAGAATTGGCAATATGTTGACCTTACTTCCTACGTGACCTCAATTTTCCATCCTAATGAATAAGCCTATAAGCTTTGGAACTCGGCTTCTAATTGTTGCTATTTCACTACTAGATTCTTCATACGATATTGCCGCATGATGAACGATTCAAAAATAAATCATTAATACCATGCTAGTGAAATCAATGCACTAATTGAAAGAGGATTTTGCCGCCAGAATTCAAAAGTTTGCCATAGTTTTTACGATATGTGCATTTAAAACCAATCCTTATTTCTTGCAAAATACGTAAAAGTTCAACGATCTTATAAATTTTGCATATCTCGAAACGAGCCCGATTTTTCTGAAAAATAGCGTTCTAACTCCATATTTAATGGCGATTACAATGGTGAAGAGCATTTTTACATCAGAGGTGTCGTTTTCCAGAATTTCGCGAAAAAATTCCTAAAACACGCCATTTTCGACAAAAATGCAATCTAAATACTCGCAGTTCTTTTTAGGTTGCCTTTTTAAAAAAACCAGCCAAAACAACTTTGAGAAAAATACTCATAATCACCCGTGCAAATCTTCGCCTTCTAGAGCGAATAGTTTAGGACATACAGTCAGACAAAAATGACCGTATTTTTGACATACAATTTTGATAGACGATTTTGGCTCCAGAATTGAAAAATTGGCCATAGTTATGAATTATGTGCATTCAAACCAATGCTTTTTTCTTGCTAAAAATGCAAATGTTCATCGACATTTTTAACGTCCTGTTGAATCCCATTCAACGTCCTGTTGAATTTTGCAAATTTCGACACGAGCCCGATATGTCTGAAAAGTATCGTCCTAACTCGAATTTAATGCCCATTCAAATTGGGAAGAGCATTTTCCATCAGAAGTTTCGTTTTCCCGAAATTCGCGAGAACATTCCTTAAGCACGCCATTTCGACAATATGCAAACTAAATTGTCGTCGTTCCTTTAAGGCTGCCTGCGTACATAATACAAGTCCAAAACACAAATATTCGAGAAAATTACTCATAATCAGCCGTGCAAATCTCAGTGTTCTGGAGCGAATAATATAGGTCATACTGCAAGACAAAAATGGCCGTATTTTTTAAATGTTGAAAAATAGACTAGTTGGAGAAAATGCCTTTGGAGGGCGCATTTATTATTGGCATGGAGTAATTAAAGGCATTTTCTACAAGTTGAATTTTAAAAGAGAATCAAGCGGGGGAAGAATACCGCCACCTCCCGAGCAAAAACACAAACTACACTTACGGGAATAATGACAATAGTTGTTGACGTACCCGCAATAACTAACTTAATCAATCATTACAAATTATTATATTAATTTAGAAGGGGTCGCATGGGAGAATTTGGACCCCAGGAATTATTTTTAATGTACTGTAATTTTTGTTTGAGAGTTCTGAATAGTCTAGTGGTTTTCATTACCTTACCACTAATCCCTTTTCAGCGAAACCCATTACTCGTTACATGATTGCAGGTTGTCCGTCAGTTTTCAGAATTTTTTAATCTCGCTCCTGTCACTGTGGTCACAAACCGCCCGCGCGTCTTTCCACGAAAGACACGTGTTAACAAGCAGAGGCGACCGGAGCGTGGCTCATGAGACTTGCGATAACCTGCACTTCCTGTGAAATAAACCAATTTCAGGAGGATAGCATATTATTAGTACTTCCAGGAATTGCCAAACAAGAATTGGCGATGAATAAGGAACGGATTTCCACGTAATTACATGTTTTACGGGAACTAAATACTTGCATTCTATAATATGTCCTAGAGTTTACAAGATATTTTGAATGAATATCAGCTATTTTTGTTTTACATATTTTAACATAATTTGGTATAATTACACATTTGTACATATTTTATCTATTACTATATATTTCGTTACATTTTAATGTATCTGTATGTCGAAAATGGCATTTGAACGGATCTAAAAATGCGGAATTTTGAGTTCGTTTCCACAGAAAAATGTTGGGTTTGAAGAAACTTTATTTGAAATTATTAAAAGTACATGTACTCATAAATAATAATATAAATAATAATAATAATAATAATAATAATAATAATAATAATAATAATGTTAATAAATTGCCTCTAATGTAAATATTACCGACGCGAGAGAAGTCAAAAAAATTACATTTTTGTAGTTTTTGAAAAAACAAAAGAATAGAGCTATACGACGTTTATGTCATCATGTAGCATTCAATTGCAACTAACTCTAGCAAAAATTTAAAGAAAAAATGTGGAGCCGTTTTTTGAGAAAATATTGTTTCTGTTATTTTTACATAAATAAATTGAAATCGATATTTACATGTATTTAAAATTAAACAAGTCAATGTAGTTAAATGTGCACTATATGAGTATAATATATCAATCCATAAAAGACGAGCAATCAGAAGCTGTAGATTTATACTCAATATTCAAATTTAATGCGATAATAAACGCGGTTTCTGTTAGTTTCTGCTGCTGAGCAAATTAAAATTATTTAAAACTAGCTGACCCGACGAACTCTGTTCCGCCTTAACAGAGAACTCCGTTCCGCCCAAACATACGAAAACCCGCGAAATCACGCGAAAACGTGCTAAATCACGCGAAAACATGCGAAATCACGTGAAAACATGCGAAAACGTGCAAAAACGTGCGTTCTCACATAGGAACGCTGTCGAACGGGATAAACAGTATCCTATGTCCGTCTCCTGGCTCTAAGCTTCCTGCTCACCAAATCGGTACAGCCGTTCTTGAGTTATAAATAGTGGAACTAACACGACTATATATAGATATAACGGCGAACGAAAGGCGGCTATCATTATCGCCTTCTGTTATCAGTGCGGCGTTACAACAATGGGTTACAACAGGCAACAATGACCGCTAACATGCGAAATCACGCGAAAACGTGCAAAAACGTGCGTTCTCACACAGGAACGCTGTCGAACGGGATAAACAGTATCCTATGTCCGTCTCCTGGCTCTAAGCTTCCTGCTCACCAATTTTCAGCCAAATCGGTACAGCCGTTCTTGAGTTATAAATAGTGTAACTAACACGACTTTCTTTTATATATATATATATATATATATATATATATATATATATATATATATATATATATATATATATATATATATATATATATATTCATACGGACATTTTTTGTTGTCATGTGGATCTGATTTCAATATACGATGGAAACTATTTATCGGTTTTCATTTGTTTCTGAAGTCTGAATTCATTGACTCCCAGCAAACGCAGAACTTATTTTATTTTTTTGCAGTAAAATTAACTTAATAATCGATGTTTATATAATTTTCCAAATTTAGTATTGTTGGTTGAAACATTTTAGTTGCGAATATATATAAGAATTTTATTTCGTATAAAATGTTTAGCTTGAAATACTAACAAAGCTAAAATGCCACCTGTATTTTTTGGAGAATTTTTGTAGACAGACTCCGCTCCTTACTGCAGCCTTTGTTTGCTAACCAAGGCCCTTGCGGATGACCGGTGGACCATGATTTCCGGTCGTCGAAATTGGGAGAACAGGACGTGACTTTCCCCCTACGAATCCTTCGTTCTTACGCCCAGACGCACTCAAATTCAGTTGACCAGTAAAACAAATTTCACAAGAAAAAATCTATGCGACCCTTGCTCAAAACGGCGTTACCACGGCACATACAGGAACTTTCATCTCTGGCGATGTAAAAAAAACATCAGGGGGAAAATTTGGAAATCTGGTCGCCATACAGGACGCCAGCAAACATTTAACCCCGCTCTTGGGCAAAAAGTCTTCATCGTAGGGTGACGCGAAGTTTTTCCGCTGTTTGCCCTGGCCTTCAAATTGGATTGTCGCCGGGGATTTGCGAAGCGTAAGGATTGCCGAATAATTTCCAATTTGCACGGCTGCCGGACACGTCAGCACCGGTCAGACTGGACTTGGCTGATCTGATTATGGCGTCGGCCAATCCCCGACTCTCCTCCACCCACAAATTCTCGCAGCAATGCGCGGAGGTGGTGGAGCAGGGGGAGGAGAGAGCAGACGGATTGCGACAGACCGTGGCGCGCTCTACAGAAGGTCACAGCAACTACATTCGTCAAAGTTGCAAGAAGAGTCGTGTGGGCTGCGAATAGTCCGCTTGGCGCCTCTAAAATATTGAAAAGGTGTTGAAGCATGATTTTTTTACTAATTTCGAGTATCATCACACATCTGTTCTGCCTTTTGTGTTAGCCACCTTTGCACCATGGAGAGGTGTAGATGTTTGAATATAAGTAAAAATGCAATAGAAATCTATATTTTATATCGTAATGTGTAACTTTTGATGTTCCTATCTTGTTCGTTTCATACGTGACTCAAGAGACACACCTAGTTCAGTTGTTAAACTTTTCTATTACTTTGATTTGGTAGCTCTGATCGATATTGAGATGAAACTAAGGTAAACTAGGTGAATTAGTAAAACGCACATTTAGGTTTGGTAACATCTGGTACGAAAACAATCTTTACTTCTCCATGTGTTTTTAGAGTATTCAAAGTATGTAGGTACTCGTATCTACAAGTGATGAACGAAACAATGTATAAACTAATTTAATGAAGAATATTACGATAGACTTAAAATTGCGTTTAATTAAATAAAAAATAAGAAATAACTAAACAGAAAACAAACGTACACTAGACTAGCCAGTCGGCATGATCACGAAAGATTGTCTTTATGTTTCAAATTAGCGAGAAATTCACAGTTGTGAGTTTGTGATGGACGAAATTTTGTGGATGACACAGCACTCTTACGTGCCTTGAAAATATATTTTGTTCTTATGACTAGTTACAAAATGATCTAAAGGAATACACTCAATGATCAGAAAACTGGAGAACAAAAATTAATTCAAGTAAATCTCTAGCAAAAATGTTAGGTCTTCGTTGTTGTATTACTTTCTCATCTTTCATGTCATAATTGCTTACATTGCTTCATAATAAACTTACCTCACCTCCGCCCCATCTGCTTCATGGAAACCGCGTAGTCGGGATCAAGGATGAGCGGGTGTAGTATGTGAAGCAGAAGGAACTTCCACCACGTGCTTGCTCGTGTTTCATTGACCCCATGCGTAACTCGATATAAAAATTCAGATAATTGTCTTATTCCTTTTCTGGAGTTGGGGAGAGGGTGTATGCTCCCTTCAGCCCCCCGTTCTATCACAGGCTACACGGTACTATTCACTTGAGCGCCGTCTCCTCGTAAACAAATTTTATATAATACGAAAGTATTATGTATTTCGGATGAACCTAGCAAATAATTGCTTCTGCAGATAAAACATTCTTTCAGCCTCTCTGAATCCATGTTAAGATCTGATCGGCAACGTACTCTGCTCGGAAAACGCTTGAATAATGAAATTTCAAACATTATAACGAATTTTTATTGCAAATATTTCCTATTTTTCTTACATATTTTAGAAAAAAATACATATATGTGTACATATTTAGCTATTTTTGACAATAAATTCCGTTCCCTAATAATGACGATTCATGAATGATATATAATATTCATAATGATAATATTTAATCATAATATTAATGATTATAATTTAAAATGAAAGTAATCATTTTTTTACAGAATTTTCTCTGATTGGGACGGTTCACGCGACTTTTTGATGTCACGCCTACCATTCCTCTCTCTTTGCTATTTCTTCCTCTCGTCTCTTAAGGCACCGTTGAAGGACGCGAATAGTCACCGCCATTGCGCGGAGGAGGAGGCAATTCCTCATTTTCATTGAGTAAATAGCGCCAGCGAGACCCGAGGGCGCGGCTACAGGGGTCAAATAAGAGGAAGAGGAGCGGAACCGCAGAAAGGGAGGAAAGCAGATGAGAAACCTCAACAGGAATCGCGTCTACGGAGACGAGGACAGTATTAGATAGAGTCGCTGAGAGAACAAACGAACGGAAACTTTTTGAAGGGAGATACGGATCTCGACGAGAAGATTTGGATAGATAAAAGAGATGGTTTGTTAGAAGGTTTTTTGTGAAGAATAATGATAACTAACCCCCGAATACTTGGTTTGTATCTACTCTTCTCTTGTGCTGAATATTTGTTTTGTCTTTTTTGTTATGTACTATGAAATAACGGGTAAACACTATTGGGTGGAAAAAATTTAACTTTTAATCGAAAGCTGCTATTTTTGAAATAAATACTATTGTTGACAATGACAACGCCTTCAATCATTTCAATTATGTAAATGTCAACTACAACTCACCACTGAATCAACGAAATATGAAGTTGAGAGAAAATGGAAAATCACGACTATTAAATGTTGGACGAAGTGAGAATAGAGGTGAGAGAGACAATCTAAGGAAGGAAGGAGTCAACAGTCGCGTGGGGGAACGTAAAAATGAAAAAAAAGACGGGCGGAGTGGTGGGGTTGAAAGCGACGCTACGCCCCGAGGTGGTCAACCCCTACTCATATATTGCCTGGCATATATACCCTCCGATTCGCTCACAGGTCACCGACCTCACAATGAGCCACCGCACACCAGATTAAAACTTGAAGGCGACGGCGGCGAAGGAGGCAAAAAATAAAATTCTTCCCCTCGGAGACCATCCTTGTGCGCTCCCTCTGTCGGCACGGCCTCTTTATTGTCTTTCCTCTTGAATTTCGGGGTAGAAGTTCCTTGACATTAACTAAAGTTCCGGGAATCCGTCTTTTCTTCTCTTACTGATTCCCAATCCTCTACGTTCCTTTTAATACTTCCTACTAAATCGTGCGAAGACATTCCTGCACGTTATATTGACCTTTGAAATACTCTAACTTATTCCTCCATTTTTACTATGTCAGGTGTCGGTATCTAGATTTGTCATTGCGTGGTAATCATAGAAAAAAAACATTGAAAAAATTAGAATTTGCATCAGTTTTTTTCTTTTGAAAATTACTTTTCAAATGCTCAGATGTTTACAGTAATATTGTTCCAGTATTTTTAAAATATCAATTATTAAACTAGAAACGACAAATAATTTATGGTATTAATGGTAACCGTTACAGAATAATGTATTACTGTTCTTTTACGTATATATATATATATATATATATATATATATATATATATATATATTACTAATCCGTCTCTTGAAATATGTTAACTAAACAATCCACGAGAGGTTTGAAAAATGAATAAAATACATTTAATTTTTAAAAATTCAAAATCTATTAAAATGATTATATTTGGCATTGAATTGATTGCATTGAACGTTTTATACAAAACGTTTGAAGAGAGAACATTTCACCAGCAGTAACTGAAAATTAAGCCCCTTGGTTTAAACAATCTCATTGTGGTATTACGCGGCTCAAGTTTTTCAAAAATTGTTTTCGGGAAATGGAATTTAGTGAAAAATGTAAACCAAAATATTACTAAAAACGAAAAGAAAATGAGTACACTAAATGCATGACTAACAGGATAAAAAAGTATTTTACGTGGTGAATAGAGTTCGTAAAAAGTTATAACACGGGCCCCAAAATGCAAAACGTTAACATTGTTTGCATTATGTTTACCACATCCCCTTCATTAAAATTGAACCTATTCCATCAAACAATTTAAGGAAAAAATTGAAGGCTGCTGAAAAAATCTTGTTTACCGTTTCATTTTCTCTCCTTACTACGTACTTGCATAGTAAACAGTAGTATTGTAATGCTACCACGAAAATCGGTCATTTACGACGTACCACGAACATCGGCCACGAAAAACTATTGTCGGGTTCTTATAACGAAAAAATGGATAACTTTTGTTTCTAAATGTAGTAAATTACTTTCTCTAATAAACCGGGAGGGGGTCCATGTGGTCGATGTGACTGTCCGCCATGAGGATGGGTCTAACCTTCTAAAATCAGGGGAGGAAAAAGTGGTAAAGTACCAACCAGTCATTCCCCTGGCAGCCCAACTTCATGGAGTGCCCAACGCCAGAATCCTGCCTGTGGTGGTTGGAACCTCTGGGGCTATGCCACGATCAACAGTCAGTGCCCTCAAGACGTTGGGGATCATGTCTCGGGGAGATTTACTGACTATCTCGTTAATTGCTCTCAGATGCTCTATTAATATTTACACACAATTTGTAAATTACGATGGAGCAATTTAGCATTGCTGGCAGTAAATGCAGAAAATGAACTTCTTGGTCTCATGGGGAAGTCTAGGGAACCCAGGGGATCCGACAATGCCTAGAATACACCAAGTTACCACGCCTTTAAGTGGGAAGTGTATGCTATTTAATGTAGCATATAGAAAATTGTATAGTCGAAATCCACATTTTGTGGGTTCTTGTTACCTGTAAAATTTACTGCTAAATGACTGTTCGTCTGTGAACAACGCTATCTGCTAACTCATAGGCAGAAAGTTTACCGAAATTGATATTCCCCAATTGATCTGACTGATCTCGTTGAACTTAAAACTGCTATTTTGATTTTTGGAGATTCCCATCTCTTCTTCTGTTTTTATTACATGAGAGGTAAATGTGTTATCTATCACTAATGTAGGAATTTGGATCCCATTAAACATGCCTTCTCCGATTTTAACTGCTGCCAATGATGAAAATATTCACAAATACTGGAAGCAAGGAATTTTTATCATATTTATTTTCATTTTAGTGGCTTAAACTCATCTCAAAGTAGCTGTCTACCTGCGAAAAAAATCTAGAATTTTGGGTGTATTTTGTTTTCTCTTGAACATTTCATTTCATTATGCTTTTAGGTATCAAATATATTTTTTTATTTTTTCCCTCTATTTATTTATAAATAATTGGCGATAATGCAAGTTTTTACTTCAAACTTTATAACTCTACAACATATTGATCTATTTTGAAAATTATTTTTTTTAATTAATCACAATTGAGTATTCTAGTGAACGAACTACAATGGTAAATGTACTGTGAAAACTAAAGAGTTAGTATTTGATTATTTGAGAAAAAACAATTGTTCATAAATTTATTCAGGACATTTAAGTTAATAAAAATAAATATTTTAAAGACAGATTAACTATTCTAGTTCGTTGACTAGAGAAAATCATGGGTTACATTCTGCAAAAAGGGTTCTATTTTCTTTAATAGTTTGGGATTTATGATGTTAGACATACATGAATGGGCATGAAAATTACAAATTCCCAGAAAATGCATCTGAAGTTCGCTAACAAAGGTCTTGACAGTTGACGCCCGCTTCGAAAAAAAATATTTTCTCAAAAAATAAGAAACATAGCAAAAAACAGTTTAAAGCATATAAAAGAGAACAAAACAAAACATACGACCCAATAAAAATTGGAAAAACAAGAAATTTCACGATTTTTCATCATTCTCAAATGGATATCTACCTTAATCCTTCACTGACAAATATTAACTTTTATACTATAAATCATAGTTTGTTGTGATGAGTCCACATCAAAATGTATATAATATAATCGGAAGGGGCGGGATTTTCAATATTCGGGGAACCATCCCTGGGAAACCCGAATGGAATGAACATAATTTTCCTTCTTGTATTAGCCATAAATATTTCTCTGCTAAAAATTCTACAGTCGAATAATTATTTCCGAAAACATGGTACTGAAAACAATCTACAAGCCGTTCTTGGATTTGAATCCATCACCTGCACACCAGCTCCCTATCGGTTGAGGTAACATTAAATCTTCCGATCACCACAACGGCACTCCTGCACCGTATTTCAATTTCCAACGAGCACCCATACCGACATTTACGCTTGCTGCAAATGGAATTAATTGACCGCAAATCAGAGGTTCTCATCGCTACTCGCTCTTCATCCGACACGTACGTATCTCGCTTGCTGGCCCTCTCTTCCCCCCCCCCGCCCTCCGCCCCCCCCACTCCGCTGTGGCCGCCAGAGATATATCAGCGCCGTTTGTTTACTCGTAACACCAACGCAGTCGAGGAGTAAATTGCAGACTCTGGTGCGCTAGACAAGTTCCCTTCGCGAAGGACATGATTTACTCGATCTTAAGAGACGATAGAACAAACGCTACTCAAGAGAGATCGATGTGCAACGGCAGATGTATGGAGATAAAATGGCCGAGAGGCATGGAGACGTGGAGTTCCATGTGAGAATGGAATGAGGATTACGTCATAGCCCCTTTTCGAAACAAATGTTCTTAAATTTAGTGGATTAATTTCTTCTATTACTCAAGGCGAAATGTCGAAGTGGTTTGGTAGCGTTTTTAATGTAGTATTTATTAATGTTTATTAATGTAGTAAAACGTTTAGTCCTCAAAACTGCATCTTAGTAATTTGTGCAGAAGTATGAGTAATGAGAAAAGTGAAAGTAGAATTTCGAAAAATACCGTTCATCCTTTACAAAATAGTACAAAAATTGCACCCCTCCAGCTCTCCCCAAGTCACTGAAAATCCATGAACCTGTTTCTCGTACTTCACCCGGGATTGGGCGCGATAGGTGCCTAGTAACCCTAGCACAATTTCGGAGCCCGCTGTACTTTTACATATGTTTATAACATTTCAAGCTTCTCAGTAATTTAGAGCAATATTATATACACGTACCTGACCGCTTCTCTTTTAACTCATTCTGGTCCTTTCCGAGGAATTTCGGGGTGCCGTCCTACCGTCGGCTAGCGGGGTTTCCCCCTGACCAGGACTCTCCCACCAGCGGGGCACCGCCCCAGCTGGGACAAGCTCTAAGCTCCCGACCGGTCTCCCGAAATATGTGGTAGTGTAGTGCATGTTAGTGTAAGTGTGTGTGTAAGGGGAGAGGAGAGGACAAGGAAGAGGAAGGACAGATCGCGCGCGGTCCGTGGCCCGTTTGGTAGGGTACCGCTCCGGCATTCGCCTGATGTTGATGGGAGAAACCACGAAAAACTACCGATCAGAACATCCGGCTCCTAAAATTCTCCCCCTGAGAGCGGTTGAATTCGGCTTAGCTGAGAAGCTAGTGTCAATAATCTTACAACAGTCGGGACTCGAACGTATGACTTCCCAGTCAGAGGCTGTGTAGTGACATCAGTTGATGCACTGAGACACCTCTCCCGGTGGCAGCGAATAGTGTGAAGCAAGATGTGCGAGTGTTCCCATTGGATCCCGTAATGGAGCGCTGTTGGACGAATCGAGAGGCTGAGAGCGGAGGGGGCGGGGGGAGAGGGGGGAGGGGCTAAAGTCGTCGGGCAGCGCGAGTAACTTGGAAATTGGCCGACAATTTATAGCCGTCGTCGGACCCGAAACAGCTGTTTCCTATCGCGACCGCATGCATTCATCGTCCCGGCACCTGCTGCTGCTGCGTCAAGTGCACTCGCACCCGCGCGCGCTGCCCCCGGCGGGGGGAGGGGGTGGGGGCGGTGTTGCTTCCCCCTCCCCTCCTCTCTGCACTTGCCGCCGCTCAGTCCATTTGTCATGTCGATCGCAATTGTGATTTTTGTTCAGGCCGACTCGATTTCTGTTCCAGCAGCGAAAAGTAATTGTAATGTCGATTGTCGGGTTTGAACGGGGGAAATGATTGATGAAATTTTCTTTTCCATTTTTCATTTGCATTTTGCACTCATAATGGTCCCTGGTTAAGATGTACTGCAGATATTAGTCCTCTTTTTATATATTATGAAAGGTCTTGATTTTAGCTTTCCAAGAATTTTCAGGAACTAAAATTGGGAAGCTCGGCATGAGTATCTATTTATTCATTGGAGTTTCTGGAGACATCAACGTCTACGGTCATTTGTTCTATTAGTGTGAAGAAAGTTTTATTCCGGAAGGGGATAGTGTTCTTCCTCTGCTGGATGGTGAGAGTCGGTGCAGATTGATTGATTGATTTTTTCATGTTTTTGGGCGTGTCAACTGATTTGGTCATTAGCCGCGTAAGTGTAGTGCATGTTTTCTTTCTTTCTGGAGATGGCGGTGATCTCCCCCCGCTGGATGGCGAGATCCGGCGCCGACCTACCGTCGGCTAGTGAGCTTTCCCCCAAACCAGGACTCTTCCACCAGTGGGACATCGCCCCAGCCGGGACAAGCTCTAAGCTCCCGACCGATCTCCTGGAATATGTGGTAGTGTGGTGCATGTTTGTGTGTGTGTGTGTGTGTGTGTGTGTAAGGATATGACAAGGAAGAGGAAGGAAAGATCGTGCGGTCCGTGGCCCGTTTGGTATGAGTATATTTGAGAGGATATTATACAGGTAAGTCACAATGGCATTGCATGGTAAATGATAACAAGATATGTAAAAATAGTGTGAATTATCAGAAGTGAATTGATTATGAACACGAGAGAAATTTCCGTGAATATAATTAGAATTAGAGAAGTATAGAGATACTTGGTAACAAGGAGTAAAGAGAGTGAGATGCCGATATGTCGTTAACCAATCAGGAGAATCATGGACATCAGACAAGGAGGGGAAAGACGTAAGATTAACGTAGAAGAAACGAGTTTGAGACAATACTGCGCATCGGGAAGGCATGCGAACTGCGTGAATTACGAACTGCTGGAACAGAACAGTTTGAACTGTGTTGGCAGGCAGATGTTATGGGGCGGTAGGCAGATAGAACAGTTAGAAGTCGGTCGCGAACAAAAGTGTGATAAAAGTAGAATCTGCGGAGATATGACTTCCGTATATATTGTTAATAGTGTGGAATAATTTATGAAAGGCAAATATGGAAATTTCGCAAAGTTAAGGGACATAACAAATGTACTGAACGGGACCCAACGATGCGTAGGACGATATCGCCGATGACTGGAGAAAATTGACAAAAAAATACCGTCCAAGTAGGTAAAAAACCGACAGGGAAGTGAGAACTGAGTAATAATATTCATAATATGTAGGAAGGTCCAAGTTTTGTCATTAACTATAAGTGCAGATAAATTTAACAATAGCAAAACAATGGCCATGTATAACTGTGGAAATCAAATAGTGTACTATGTTGTTAATACGGTGTAAATGAGAAGAGCGCTCTGGTAAATATTTTCGTGTTCTTTTTGTTAAAAATATTGTATTTCTGTCTTGGAAGCCAGGTAAAGAGAAATAATTTTTAATTTTTTTCAGCGTGACGAATTCTTTTTGATTTCGTAAAGATTTTGGCAATTCCATTGATCCAAACATAACTTTAAGAAAGGGTATTCCTTACGTAACATTTCGTCATCGTAATTCCGTAAGGACGGTTTTATCGGTCTACAAAATAAATTCTCTGTAGCTCGCACCAATACTCCTCAATGTAAATAAATAAGAAATACTGTTTACATCAATAGGAGAATGTTGCTGGGATATATCATCTAAAAATAAGGTTAATTATTTATTAAATAAATTGTACAATATTGGGAAATTCATAGAATAAAAAAAATATTAATCCAGTATTCATCAAATGCAGCAACCATATTAAAACCAGAGTTCATGCAGCTATCATATTAAAGGATCACACATTAGTAGGTATAAATTTCGTAAAACGTAAGGTCAACCTTGAGTCTATATTTTTTTCTCACAACGCAAAAGTTCCCGATTTTTGCAAACGACGATTTTAGGTTTACTCTTTTACGTGAATATATCAAACACCTCTTTTACTGTAGATACCAATACGTTAGGCAATGTTTCAGGAACAAGTTTTGAAATATTATACGCATTAATTTCTCAATTAAGGGAAAGATTTTAGATTCACTGAAATCTACTTCTTCCCTGAATAAAATTATCGTGAGGAATTTTTACTTTCTCGCGCTTAGGAAGAACTACTAAATAAGAGAAAGTAATGTAATGCTGTTAAAAAACCATGAATTTTCGACCGAAACCGCAACCCTGGAAACTAAAAATTTGATAAATCCGGTTGTTAAATTTAGAAAAAATATCTTACAACATGTGGTGTATCCACAATCCATGTTTTGTGCGTCTTTGATACTGAAAAATCGATTGACGGCAAAACGTCCATCCGTCTGTGACCTACGCTAGCGGCTAAACCGTTCAGCTGTTTTACTCCAAAATTGATATTCTCTAATCGAACTGACTGATGTCGCGGTCCCTTGAATTTTAAACCGATATTTTAATTTTGGGGGTATTTTGGGTCACTTTCAAAATTTTCAAAAAAATAGCGCAATCGTATTTAATTTTCTGCAATTTGTATCTGCTATATGTTCCATATCTTTTGCAATCATATAATGTATCCTTCTTCATTGGTATTTTATAATGTTTAATTTGAACTGCTACTAATCCTCCCGTTGCATTTCAATTTTTGCAATTTTAACTGATATTTGTAACTAAAATTTAAATGTATCTATTAACTGTAATTTAATTTTGTATCTTATTTTGTATTTTATTTGTAATTTTGTTATATTTTTTTCTTTACCTTGTAGACTAACGATGACGGCAAATCCGTCGAAAGCCGTCTATCTTAATAAAAATAATATGTTGACGAAGATATTACCTCTATTATTTCTTCTCAATCTCTAGAATGTTTAAGAAAGTGGTACAGGTCTCATGTTCATTGAAAATCCTGATTTTTCGAAAATTAAAAGAATTCAAATTTTTTTAGCATATTCCTACAACATTTATTACGATGATAATGTTTTTCTTCATTAAATGTGCTCATCAAAAACAATCTTCAAATAAGATGATGTTGAATTTTTCGAAAATATGAGTATTTTTTTGAGTAATTGGGCGTCTAACTTAGTGGCCCGCACTCATACTCCTAGGCTTCAAGATCGAAATTTTAGAGATGTTTTGAGGCAGTTGGGTCAACATAAGTTTGAATGAGTATATTATTCCATAATTCTTTGTTAGTTTCTTACATTGGAGCATTTTATATACGTTTACAAATTCATCTTTTAGAAATTAAGTAAAACCTATTTGAAATAAATATGAAATCAAGATTAATAGCTTTCAGTCGGCCGCTCGCAATATACGCAGTTTGATGCTATGTAAGTTTATTTCATATTTAATGTTATTATTATTATTATTATTATTATTATTATTATTATTATTATTATTATTATTATTATTATTATACTTATATTACATTTATGTTATTTCATTTTAAATGTTGGTCTTTCAATTGTGTAAATGTGAAAACGAATAGATGAGCAGTCATTGTTGTAACGCATTGTTGCCGCACTGATAAAAAAAGACGATATTGACGGCTGCCTTCGTTCCGGGTAATATAAACTAAAACATACTTTTACATGTTTGTTGAATATTACAATACCATAGTGTTTAATAATTACTATTATATATTTTTCGATATATTTGCATTTGTTTGCCGACGCTATCAGTATCGTAATAACTTTCAATTTTTTTTTCTGGCATACTGCTTACGAAGAATATTGTATGGCTAAAAACTCATCCGATTTGTTCGTAAATGCAGTGCATACCTTATACAACGAATTGAATGTCAGAAATAAATTATAGAAGTGCTTTTTCATTTCCGTCAGAGGTTTCCGCGGTTTATAGAAGTGCTTTTTCATTTCCGTAAAAGTTGATAAAAAAATATTTCGTTAGCAAACTACTGAATTAGGTAAAATAACAGAAATTATATGTATTTTTTACACGATCATTCCAGTTTTTTTGATGCCTGATAATATAAAGGGGCTGCCCGTGCCCTTTGATTGTGAGCGGGCTGAACCCTGGAGCACGCCGCAGCGGAGCGCGAGCCAGGGGTGCCGCAGGGGTGCGGGGCGGGTTCGTGCGTGGGGAGGGTTAAATGAGGCGGTCTGGCCACCGAGATGGGCACGCGCCGGTTCTTAGTTGGACCTTAAACGGTGCAAATAGCACTATCCGTACGAAAAGTTTAAAGAAAAATTCGAAAAACCGAAAACTGTTGAGTTCTCGAGAAAATTTATTTAACAATATTTAAAGCATTTGTATTCATAAATGCAATGTTAACAAACCGCCACTAATGTAAATATTAGGAGGCGAGAGACGAGACAAAAAATTATATTTTTGTAATTTTTGAAAAAGTAAAAGAGTAGATTAATATGGCGTTTATGTCACCTAATAATCGAAATTATTAAATGTATTTTTTACATGAATATTCCAGTTTTTTCAAATGCCCGATAATATAAAGGGGCTGCCCCTGCCCTTTGATTGTGAGCGGGGTGAACCCTGGGGCACGCCGCAGCGGAGGGCGAGGCAGGGGTGCCGCAGGGGCGCGGGGCGGGTTCGTGCGTGGGGAGGAGTAAATGAGGCGGTCTGGCCGCCGCGAGGGGCACGCGCCGGCTCTTAATTGGACGATAGCTCATCGGGGATAAAAGTAACACAGCGACAGCGCCGCGCCGCGACCGGGGACGCCATATTTCCGGGCGAGACGCGCAGACCGCGGCGATTTTTTCTCGGCGGCGCCGCCGCCGCCACCGCCCCGTAGCCACAGGGTGGCGGTCACCGCGTTCAGCCTCCGGTGCTGCGCCCTCTCGCCTCGGCCGCCGCGCTCTGTTCATTTGGCTCCCCCTCTCGCGAGGCTTCTCGGCGGGACTGCGATGGAACGCAACCGTAGCACACATTGCATTTCAAGATTGATTTCAGTTTTTACTAATACAGTCGACTCCACTTGTAGTGAACGTCTTGGAACTAACATGTTTTGTTCGTTATATCCGAGGTTCAAACCGGAAGCGGTACCGGGAGCGGTAGCTCAGTGCATCAACTGATGTCACTGCAGCGCCTCTGACCGGGAGGTCCTAGGTTCGAGTCCTGACGGCGGCAGGATTTTCGACACTAGCTTTTCAGCCAGGTCGAATTCAGTCGCTGCCTGGAGGAGAATTCTAGCGGCCGGCTGCTCTGATCGGTAGTTTTCCGTGGTTTCTCCGATCAACACCAGGCGAATGCCGGAGCAGTTCCCTACCAAACGGGCCACGGACCGCGCGCGATATTTCCTTCATCTTCCTTGTCCTATTCTATCCCCTTTATACACACACTAACATGCACTACACTAGCACATATTCCGGGAGACCGGTCGGGAACTTAGAGGTTGTCCCGGCTGGGGTGGTGCCCCGCTGGTGGGAGAGTCCTGGTTAGGGGGATACCCCACTAGCCGACGGTAGGTCGGCGCCGGATCTCGCCATTCAGCGGGGGAAAATCACCGCCATCTCCCGAGAAAAAACATGCACTACACTAACGGGACTAATGACCATAGCAGTTGACGCGCCCGGAAACACGAAAAAACAAACCAAACCGGAAGAGGTAGCTCAGTGCATCAACTGATGTAACTGCAGCGCCTCTGACCGGGAGGTCCTAAGTTCCAGTCCGGACGGCGGTTTTAACCCGCAAACTTTGGCACAACAGTCCGGTACGTTAACCGAACAACCTGGTAAGCTAGCCGTTCTCTTACGCTAACATGTTATTTTATTGAGGGAATTATGAAAGTGAAGTTTGGGAGAGAAATATGAAAAGTCAAGCAGATGCAAGTTAACATCTAGTTAATTCTTGGGCCAAACATATTCGGGATTTTTGTCGCTGCTCCATCACCATAACCCTCATCACGCTCTTGGTGAAGAGACAACACTTTTTCAAATTGAAAAATCTACAATACTTCTATTATAGTGTTAGTGATATTGTATCGTCTGCTTTAAGGTTCCGAAATCGCGGGAATTTAAGTGCTCTTTACACATTTCTTAGTTTCTCAAATTTAAATTTAAACATTTTAATTTGAAATAGGAGTGATTGCTTGGTGCACTTGCAGCCTCTCTAGATATGTCCACGCACAGCGTATTTAGTCGCAGGGTAAAAATTAAAACGCTCGAAAAGCTTTCCGAGGGGAACTTGACTGACAAAGAATCAGTCTGTCAGAAGAATCTGTCTACTGCACTCACGCTCTCTCTCTCTCTCTCTCTCTCTCTCTCTCTCTCTCTCTCTCTCTCTCTCCCTCTCTCTCTCTCTCTCTCTCTCTCCCTCTCTCTCTCTCTCTCATAATAAAATAGATTTCATAATAATGACTATTTCTTCATATAATTCCACCGATAGATATCAATTTTGAGAAAAATACTGAGTACAGTTTAGGTCCTAGTGTTATTTTCATACAGACGTATAGATGGACAGTAGTTTTGAAAAAGATGGATTTTTCGGCATTGTAAACTTTAAAGCCGTGCGTTTATGAGGAAATTCCGACACCGAATATTTGTCATATTTCATAACTTTTATCAGATTTTATACTGTAATAAACAACTCAATTGAGATAATAAGAGAAAGTTAGCGATCAAAAAAATGCTCAAAATAAAATATCAATAAAACAATAGTAACGAGAAAGAGATGAAACCAGTGTCATCAAGTAACCATGGAGTGTCTAGAATAACCATTTTAGTAGTATTGATAATAAAAGCAATAAACGTCTCAATAATATAATAATTGAGTAGCTTTGCCTAAGTACGTTTTCCAATATAAAAAACTATTGAATAAGCAAATCAGGGTAGACACTAAGAAAAATGTCTCAGGTAATATCTATGAAGAATATTGACATTCGGATGTTAAGATTATGGTGGTTTATTATGTTTCAAAATACACTGTTTAAAATAAAGTATTGTTAATAGTAAATGAATTATTTTAAAATATTCGAAATTTATTGTGTTTATTTAATAGTTAATGTTAAATTTTAAGTACGATGCTTCTCAAAAATATTTTTTTAACGGATTTGCGAGGCGTTTGTAAAGCGTTTGTTTGCAAACTGTATGTAATACTTGAATACTTATCGTAGCCAATGACGCATATTCTAAGTTAAGAAACAGTAACGTGCACGATAAAAAAAATTTCGGAGAATAGAAGGAACCGCACGGTCGCCCAGCGGATTTTTTCCGACGTGCTTTCTATCAGAAATCCTCTCTCCGACGGTGGCCGGGCTGCGCTTGGCTCAGCCAGCGGGCGAACGGAGGGCCCCCCCCCCCCCCCCGCTCGGTGGCGCCGTGCGCGCGCGGAGGCGTGAGTGCGTGGGCGGGCTCACGCGCCAACGCCCCCCCTCCCCTCAACCCCCTCCCCGCCCCCCGCCCACCCGCACGCCGCTTATACGGCGGCTTCAGGAATGCGCCGCACGAACTTTTTCACCACTAGACTCGATTTCGTTCTCTTATTGGCAAAGGCACTTAACGAATGAACGAGCCCGAGCAATCGCGAGTCGGGAATGCAATAAGACGGTCGCCGCCGCCATCCCCACTGCCCCCCGTCTCTCCCTCTCTCTTTCGCCGCCACCTACTCCTCTAGCTGCCTCCACGGAAACCTCCTATTTCTAGCCCTCTCGGGGCAGACTCCGAGTACCTCAGAGATAAAATATTGCTCCGTGAAGCAGGAATTTGAACTTGTTCGTTCAACGTTGAAATCGCTAACAATTCACTGGGCGTAACGTTCAAGTAACCGTAGCCTGAAAGAAGTAGTGTATCGATGCAGGAAAATTAGATGTGTCAAAAATAAATAGAACGTTTTTAAGCTGCAAATTGTAAACTGAATTAAACATTTATAAGTTGCCTATGCGCATAATATTATATGTATACATAAGTATATATGGAATAATATATGTTGTATAGAATATTATGTAATCCTGCGGAATTTTAATTTCAAAATTCAAACGGAAAAAACATTTGGGTCAATAATACAGAAAAAAAGTTTTTTTTTCTTCAATATCTCCTTCAGTTCTCCATCCGTTCGCCTGTGAACAACACTAGTATCTAAAATATTCGTAAGATTTTTGACAAAATGAATATTGTTGAACCGATCTTGCTCAATTCAAAGTTCTGCGATTTTGGAAAAAAATTCTTTGAATTTTGAGGATATTTACATGACGCACATAATACATTTGCAATTTAAAAAAAGGGCTGTAAATTTTCTCTTTCAATTTCTTGTTAAAGTGTACTGAAATACATTTACATAGATTTTCACTCTTTTATCTCAATGTTATAAATTAATAAAAACTGCGTTTTCGGCGACTTACGACTAAACGACTAAAATTGTTGTTCAAATTAACTTTGTCTTCAACAATTGATGGTCTAACCAACGTCATGTTCAATATTTTGACAGTATTAGTGATTTTCGCGCAATTATAAGAGACATGTGGGCATAATTAAAGAGAATTAAAACAAGATTTTCTTGAAAACAGGTCCGAAAAATATTTACTTTAATATTTTACACGGATAGAACAAGTGACGCTTAAAAGAATTGTACAGATCTCTTTTTTGTTGAACTTTTCGAATTTTCGGAAATAGCAAAAGTTAGAAATAATGCAAAAAATCATGTACTATCTTAGCACCAATCATTTAGAATAGATTACACTTTACAAAACTCTCTCTCTCTCTCTCTCTCTCTCTCTCTCTCTCTCTCTCTCTCTCTCTCTCTCTCTCTCTCTCTCTCTCTCTCTCTCTCTCTCTCAACAACATTGTATTTCTGCAATTTTCAAAAATACAGGGACTTTGCCTGAAATGAGACAAGCACCATTTTCTTCACCGTTCTTTGCTATATACGGAAACTAGAGGTGTAACTGAATGAAACAGACTTTATCGTATTAGTTTTATATTTTCTTTCGCCTGCGTTAGCTATTCGGACTTGCCACATTATCTTGCCTGCTGCCATCTATCGCTGGTAAAATTACATTTTTTTAAAAAAATTTACATTTTTTTAATGTTTTGAATTCCTAATATTAGAAGCGAAATATCATTTTAAGAATAATCAGAGTAAAATCTCGTCCTAAATGTCAAGTTTCATTGAAAAATGTGGAGCCGTTTTTGAGAAAATGGCATTTAAGCGATACTGTAAATGAGAAATTTGAAACTCTTTTTCATAGAAAATATTTGAGTTTTGAATAACTGCACTTGAATTCACTTAAAGCACTTTCACTCGCAAATGCAATAGTGTTTACAAATTGCTGGAAGTGTTCACATTAACATAACATTAAGAAATATTTTTAAAATATTACATTTGTGTAATTTTGAAAAAAACTTTCATACCCCAGAATGATTTTTGTCACCTCAAACAGTGCAAATAGCACTACCTGTACGAAAATTGTTGAAAAAATGTTTGCAGCCATTTTTGAGAAAATGGCGTTTGAACGTTTCTGAAAACGCGTAATTTTAAGCTCATTTTCACAGAAAACTGTTGAGTTGCCATATAATAGGCCAGGGTACCATACTGTATAAAATGCTTATTTATTATCTCTTAAGTTTTGTGGATTGTTGAAAAAGAAATGTATCAATACACTGAAAATACTAATTAAGTAAAAATAGAAATGCGAGAAAGTAAAAGTAGAATTAACATTGATATTTTCAATAGTAAATTGTAGTTATAATAAAATTAATTATTTTCTATATTAGTCATTCAATTTTTCTCGTGACCCGTAGTTGGTGTGAAAACTATATATTTTATTACTTTCAAGCAGAAATTACGCAAAACTACTTTTTTTTCAAAAAATTGTACAAAACTTGTTTTAAGGAGCTGCCTTTGTTCAACAGACTTTGTCTGAGACAATCTCTACCTTCAATTTTGTAGTTTTAAATTGTTTTTGTTCATTTTGAAGAAAATGAGACCTGCACTATTATCTTCAAAGTCCTTCGCACTATTCAACAACAAAATTTTATCAAAAACATTGGATAGTTTGAAAATGTCTGAGGTACTTCATGTAAACTATTCCCAAAAATTAAAATATCTGTTTTGAATCTCAGGAGCCGCAACATCAGCCCGAACGATTGGGGAACATCAATTTTAGATAAAATCAGCTGAACGGTTTATGCGCTATCGTTGAGCACAGACGAACAGACAGACGTTTTGCCGTCAATCGATTTTTACTTTCTCGAATACGTACGTATATACGAATTATATGGGAAATCGAGATACGGCAGCCGGTAGAATCGTCCAAGAGGGAAAGGTGCTTTTGTGCTATTGGAAAGTTTAAATTGTTTTCACATTATACTCGTAATAGATGCTGGAACTCCTCACCGTTGGCTGTGATACATTCTTAACATCTAAACAAGTTCTGGTTTCCTCGGTATAGGATGTCTTGTGGTATAGCAGGGTTCTGTTCCTGTATATTGTGCTTTAATTCTCTTAAGTGAAGATTTGTCGTATGTATGCAATGCAATTTCTTTTCAATACCTGGCGCGGAACAGCTTTTGTTCGCGAGTATTTCTTGATTCCTTACTTTTTTTACCAGCCTTTCAATAGTATTTCCTTGTGGAAGTCTAGTTCCAGGAAAGGCCCAAATACATTTCTGCCGACACCATGTCCCAGATTTGCATTTTACGTATGGGTCTCCCACAAACACTTTCTGTTTGAGAGATCTTCGCGCGAGATATCACAAACCGACTATTAAACAAGATTAGAAAGCATATTTTCTTTAGGGCAAGACTGAAGCGCTCATGTCCGCAAGGGAGTTGAGCACACTGTTCCCCGGCCCCAAGTTGTTGATTAATAATAGGTACGAAAGAAGTTAAGTCAGAAGTTGCACAAGAAGAACTAAAAATATTATTAAGATAATTTTCAGAACTAGTCAACAAGGAAGGTAAAGGAAAAAACGATTGAAAATTTACGTTAGGCGGAGAAAATTACGAGTAGGAGTTGGAATTCATGAGCCTGAGAAGAATTTTGAAGATAAAGCAGGATTAGAAGGAATATTTATTTCAATTATTAAACAGTTTGGAATCATTATAGTTTAAGCTGAGAATGTTGGAGCAGGGAATAAATACACCTCCCTCTTTGCCGTTGAAAACTTGTTTTATTGAAGATACATACATACGGCGCGCATCCAGAACACCTCTCTCTACGAACACGTGGCATACATTAGATCAGGGTTAACCGACTGCCCCCCGCGATGACATTAATTGCAGCCCGCGAAAGGTTATTAGTCGACACTGCAGCGCCTCTGACCGGGAGGTCCTAGGTTCGAGTCCTGACGGCGGCAGGATTTTCGACACTAGCTTTGCAGCTAGGTCGAATTCAGTCGCTGTCTGGAGGAGAATTCTAGCGACCGGCTGCTCTGATCGGTGGTTTTCCGTGACTTTTCCGATCAACACCAGGCGAATGCCGGAGCAGTACCCTAAAAACCGGACCGCGCGCGATCATTCCTTCCTCTTCCTTGTCCTATCCTCTCCCTTTACACACACACACACTAACACGCACTACACTACCACATATTCCGGGAGACCGGTCGGGAGCTTAGAGCTTGTCCCGGCTGGGGCGGTGCCCCGTTGGTGGGAGAGTCCTGGTTAGGGGGAAACCCCGTTAGCCGACGGTAGGTCGGCGCCGGATCTCGCCATCCAGCGGGGGAAGATTACCACCATCTCCCGAGAAAAAAAAACATGCACTACACTAATGGGACTATTGAGCAAAGCAGTTGACGTGCCCGGAAACACGAAGAAATCAATCAATCAATCATCAGTCGAAAGGATGAATCCCTTTTATCCATGTCGGGTGACAACATTGTGCGCCTATCACCCACGCCCTGCGGGGTTCAACACTCCAATTAATGTAAAAATAGGTTAAGTTTAAGGACTTTTTGTGATAAATTCGGAAATTCAAAATCATTCCAATGTGTGCGTTGCGCATGGTATGCCCTGATACCGCGTATGGTTCAATTGCCTCCCTCCCTAGTTGCCAGGTGCCGAGCTCAACAATTCGGGGAAGTCACGTGTGGATCGACCGAGTAATGAAAACAAGACCCGCAACCACATTAAAGGATTTAGTTTGGGCCCTTCAGGCCTTGCAAGTTTGACACCCGAGTATTAGAACGTTCTTGTAACGGTGCGCAGGGCAGCCAACTTCAGATCGCTAAATTTCTTACTTTACTGACTCAAACCCCACAACTTTCCACTTTTGAATGACTTAGTTTCAAGTTCCTCACTTGCTCTTCTAGCCTTACAAACGACAAACGTTTAGTGAATACACCGGCTACTTCCTCGTACATTTCATGAATCAGTCCCTCTTCTAACTCTTGCCTAGGCAGATGATACGCAATATTTATGTGTTTTGTTCGAGATTTTACTACTCTACTTTTACTGAAATCTTCCAGAGATAATACTTTAGTGATAACTCACTGCAAATAATATCACAAATTAAATGAACTGTTAATAAAATTCTAGTCATCTTTTTTGTTTTCTACAATTCTAATTATCACAGCTTCTTTGCGCGATTAAAATTAATCCATTTCAATACACTCTTGCAAATGAAAGAACCTTCAATCTTGAATGATTGATTGATTGATTTTTTCATGTTTCCGGGCGCGTCAACTGCTCTGGTCATTAGTCCCGTTAGTGTAGTGCATGTTTTTCTCGGAAGATGGCCGTGATCTTCCTCCGTTGAATGGCGAGATCCGGCGCTGACTTACCGTCGGCTAGTGGGGTTTCCCCCTAACCAGGACTCTCCCACCAGCGGGGCACCGCCCCAGCCGGGACAAGCTCTAAGCTCCCGACCGGTCTCCCGGGATATGTGGTAGTGTAGTGCATGTTAGTGTAAGTGTGTGTGTAAGGGGAGAGGATAGGACAAGGAATGGAAAGGACAGATCGCGCGCGGTCCGTGGCCCGTTTGGTAGGGTACTGCTCCGGCATTCGCCTGGTGTTGATCGGAGAAACCACGGAAAACTACCGATCAGAGCAGCCGGCCGTTAGAATTCTCCGCCAGACAGCGAGTGAATTCGACCTAGCTGAAAAGCTAGTGTCGAAAATCCTGCCGCCGTGGGGAGTGGGATCCTAGGACCTCCCGGTCGGAGGCGCTGCAGTTGAATCTTGAAGCGATGTACTGCCTGTAAAGTAACTGCTGCGGAGGGGGTGGGGGTGGGGTGGCTGTGATTAAAGGCCACGTGGGCGTTTGCTCTCTCGCGTCTCTTCTGGCAGCAGCTCTTCCGAATTCCGTGGGCGCTCGCCGCCCGCCGCGCCCCTCGCCCCGCCCGCTCGCTCGCTCGGCCGCTCTTCATGAGCCGCGCCAGACGGGCGGGGGCGATGGGCGATGGGCGATGGGCGGCGGGATAGCGCCGGCGAGGAGCCAGACGAGGCGAGGCGAGGCCGCGCCGCCCGGCACCCACTCGTATTGTCCGGGTCACTGGCTCCGGGCGCTACAATCGGCCGGCGCCTCCGGGCTCCGGGCGCATCACCGATAAGAATAAAACATGGCCGGGTGTCCGGCTGCCGCGCCGCCCGTCCGGTCCGCGGACTCTCAATCCTATCGCGGCCGGCAGACACCCCGTCCTCCCCTCGCCCCGCCACCCCACGCCCCGCACGCCCCAGCTACTCCCCGCACCCCGACCCGGAGAGCTGGCTCAGTGCATCAACTGATTTCGCTGCAGTGCCTCTGACCGGGAGGTCCTAGGTTACACTCCCCACGGTGGCAGGATTTTCGACATTAGCTAGCTCGAATTCGGTCGCTGCCTGCAGGGGAATTCTAGGGGCCGGCTGGTCTGGTCGGCAGTTTTCCGTGGTTTCTCCGATCAACACCAGGCCAATGCCGGAGCAGTACCCTACCATACGGGCCACGGACCGCGCGCGATCTTTCCTTCCTCTTCCGTGTTCTATCCTCTCTCCTTACGCACACACATACTTACACTAACATGCACTACACTACCACATATTCGATCGGGAACTTAGAGCTTGTCCCGTCTGGGGCTGTGCCCCGCTGGTGGGAGAGTCCTGGTTAGGGGGAAACCCCACTAGCCGACGGTAGGTCGGTGCCGGATCTCGCCATTCAGCGGGGGAAAATCACCGCCATCTCCCGAGAAAAAACATGCATTACACTTACGGGACTAATGACTAAAGCAGTGGACGCCCCCGGAAACACGAAAAAATCAATCAATCAATCAAACCCTGCACCTCTCCCTCTATTTCTCTCGCCTCACTGCCCCCAGCCCGTCCCGCTCTCGCCCAAGACCATCTCTCGCTCTGAGCCCGCCGATCTTGCATCTTCCCTTCTGAGTTGCTTGTAGTTGGTGGTGTTCAACAACATCCGGCTCCTGTGGTTCATTGGGAAGAAGTTGAACTAGTGCCAAGTTAAGTGGTGACATGTGTGCACCACTTCAGTCAAACCATTTAAGAAGTTTTTTTTACGATTTGAAGGCAAATCAAACAGAATTATCAAAAATGGGTTTTTGAATTGAAACTTACGGAACTCAAAGATACTAAACTTGTATTAGAATACGCGTTAAGAAAACTAGAAGAACGAAAGAAAAACTCAGAAAATAGTAAAAATTAGAAGGAAGACAAGTGGCTGAATTTGTAATCAATTAAATGCAGAAATGTGTTCTAGTAGGAGACTAGAGGGTGGTGCGTTGTTCATGAACCAGTACATGTACATGTTTACCAGTGAAGTATTCAGACACAAGAGATTAGTAAGGGAAACTGGAACGTCTTCAACAGAACGGTCCCTATCGAAGGTTTTCTTCGTCCATCGTCGTTGCCATTATCGATTGCAAGGCAATTCAAGCGTAGAACTGATATAACAAACGAGGTACTATCAAAAGGTAAAGGGCTAGTACAAACATAAATTTCGAATATAAACGTCTTCGGCTTGGTAGTATAACAACCGTGAAGCAAAAGGGAAAACTATTCTAATAGCAATTCATCTCTCTGGCTCCAGTTTACTTTTTTATAAAAGACGTTTCAAAGTAAATATTACCTTCTAGGGAATGCTGGGTCTGAGAGACCCGTGTAAAAAACAAGAATTACAGAGCAAATATTTTGTTTGTATCATTGTTAGAAGACTTCATTATGTTTGTTCGATGTGAAAGAAAGCATTTTTGTTAATCTATTAAATCTATTTGCCTCTGGGATGACTCATGGCAGCGTACTATCTTTTCGTGCTCTGGTCCCGGATTCAATATCCGCTCGAGGGAAAAATAAAGTTGTAGCTTTTCTTTTAAAAATCGTCCCAATACATGTAGCTGTGTGATGAAGTAAAGCTCAAGCAGGCGGATATTGCTAGGTACGGTGAAGGGAATAGGTCATATTCGCCTCATGTCGCTCTTACTCTCTCCCATGCATGGGAATCTATGCATGGGGGACACCGGTAGCTTGCCAGCCAAGTCGGACTACCGACCCAATAACGCCAAATACATACATATTATGTATTCAATATTCTTATCAAAAATATTTGCTAAATTTAAGGAGGAGCACAATTAGGTCTCCCTAATAGCACCTTCTTCATTCCACTGTAAAGTTTGACTCATTTCTGAAATTACAGTTGAATTTGACTTTAGATACAAGAAATACTATACAAAAATGACATCAATATCGCAATAAGAAATATTTCTAAAAATACGAAAACGTACCCACTCGATTACAGTTACATGATGGGAAGGTGGGTTGTGTCTGAGGGACCAAGCACGAAAGGATTTACGCATATAATCACGTACACATCCTGTACTGCAATAACTGTCACACTGAACGTTACACATGAAAATAAAGGAAAGGTAGAGAGACGAAGAGGCTCCTGGAGATATCAGTGTGAGATTAGCTGAAGTTTTTGTTACATTGTGGGACTCATAGACCCATCCCATCTGTTGTCGGGTTTATACTTGCCGCAAGTGTGCATGGAGCGAGCGGCGCCTTTGGAGTCTCGAAGCGGCAACCGGCGCAGCCTCACAAGTCAATCGATGAGTTAACCGTAAAGTTGCAAGTTGTGGAGCAGAAGCAAGAAACCCGGGAAGGGAAGGTAATTTCATAGCGAGACCTGTTGATGCGGAAACGCTGCCGTGAAAGCCAACTGAACGCGCATTGGAAACCGGTGTTTGGTTGGTTTTTAGTGATTTCGAGCGTGTCTACTACTGAGGTCATTTTCTTTCCCTTTAGTGTAGTGCATGTTTTTTCATCGGGAGGTGTCGGTGATGTTCCCCAAAAGAGCGAGATTCGGCACCGACCTACCGTCATCTCGCGGTGTTTTTCTTAACCAGGTATCTCCCACCAGCTGGGCACCGCCCCAGGCGGGACAAGCTCTAAGCTCCCGACCGGTCTCCCGGAATATGTGGTAGTGTAGTGCATGTTAGTGTAAGTGTGTGTGTGTAAGGGGAGAGGATAAGGCAAGGAAGAGGAAGGAAAGATCGCGCGCGGTCCGTGGCCCGTGTGTTATGGCACTGCTTTGGCATTTTCCTGGTGTTGATCGGAGTAACCACGGAAAACTACCGATCAGAGCAGCCGGCCTCTAGAATTATTTTCCAGACAGTGACTGAATTCGACCCAGCTGACAAGCTAGTCTTGAAAATGTTGTTGCCGTCAGGAGTCAAACCTAGGACCTCGGTCAGAGGCACTGCAGTGAGATCATTTGATTCACAGAGACACCTCTCACGGTCGGAGGGGGTGGTGACTTTATGTTGCGACACAGCGTAGGAGTGAGTAGTGCTAAGGATATGGGGATGTATGATTAGGGGGCGGATATTGATGACTAGTCAAGGAACAACGTTAGAACAAGGAAGCGTTGGAAGGTGGATTAGCACAGGGAGCAGGCAGACCGACGTGGCAGGACGCTCTTCTAAATGGTAACCAAATTCGGCTGAAATAGCATTGCTTCATCACCAAGGGCATAAGTGACTATAAAGCTGTGTTAGTTGACTTTGACATAAATATTTCATAGAATAGAAATTCAAACGGAACAAAAATGTAATAGTTCAAATAGTCAAATGCAGTGGGGCTTTATCACTACTGGAGAGAATTTACGATCGTTTTCTGAGAATAGACAGGGGTACGGAGGAAATTAGAAACACATTGCGAGTATTCTGATAAATGGATTGCAACGTTTGAGGCGGAAAATACTTAAAAAATAATTAATATCCGGAATAATTCAACGTGAGAATTAGACTATGAAGAGAAGAATCAGAAAGGCCTTCAATAATAGACAAAAGTAGTGAAAATCATATGATGTATTTTTGTAATAGTGTGGAAAAATTATAGCGGGAATAGAAAATTGCGCAAGAGGTATATTTGAAGCGCATTCTCAATGGCGGGAAATGATTGGTCGCGGTTTTACAATTATCTTCGCAGAAAAAGAGAAAACAAAGAAGAAATTCTTATTGATAGATACTAAGAACACGTTGCTAACAGATTATCGAGAAAAACCAAACGCATTTAAGAGCTATTTTAGATCCATTTTAAAAACTAAATCTCGACTCACTTAGATATTAAGGAAGGCAATACAAAGTCAATTTAATTTAGTCGTAAATCCTTTGCTTAAACGAATAAAATTAATGAAAAATATAAAGTCACGGGGGATCGATGACATTGTAATTGCCATTATTAAGTTCGGTGGTTTGGTTCGTTTATCATATCAAACAAGATTATTTCAAACTTCATTTATCAATTTTAGTGTTCCCAAAGATTGGAAGCTTTGTGCCAATTTTCAAATATGGTGATGGAAGTGTTACAGAAAATTATCAACTGATGAGTCTTACGTAAGTCTTATGTAAGCTAATGGATCATTTGATAACTAGCTATATTAGACAAGAATGGGAACAAAAAAAGGCTATTTCAGGGCCAGCATGGTTTTAGGAAAGGTTTTTAATATAAGAGTCAGATAGTATCAGGACCTAGACGATGAAATTGATGTTGGTGGAAGAGCGAATGCTCTAATAATAGACTTAGCCAATTCATTTGATGTCCTTCCACAGGATTAATTGGTTAAGAAATTACTGCTTTCCGGTTTGACACCAGAGCAATGGTGAGGATTGATGAACGTCTTACAGATAGACAACAGAAAGACCGAATTAGACAGCAGTTTTTATCTTCAGCAACGGTAAATTCAGACATTCCTCAAGGAAGTGTTATTAGACCCCTCCTGTTCCTCGTGTTCGTGAATGACCAGCCAGATAGTTTAGTTCAAAAAGTACTTTTTGTTGCAAATGACTCCGTAATAAAGATAAAGATAAATTTATTTAAACTGCAATTGGGTGTAACCCGGTGGCAGTTTATTACAAATAAGATAATAAATGTCATGCAAATAGTGTAATAATGTTAATAATAATGCTAAAATGATAATAATAACAATAACAGTAATAATAATATAAAAATTCTGATTATTAAAACATTAAATTACATGAAAAAGAAAAGAAACGTCTATCATCTAAAGCCGCACAGAGTGTTTATACAATAAAGACCGCCCTGCACTATCCTTCACTTCACTTCACTTTATTTCACTTAACTGTAATACTAAAAGCATTTCTCTCATTATTTCTCTTCTCTGCACTGCACGAGACCTCACTTCACTGTACAACTTAATATTCTTAGTTAACTACCTCATAAACATAAAAATACCCTAAATTAATTTCCTTAACTGTTGAACGCTTCGAGAAAAGTGTTCAAAGGTTTTTTCAGGCAATCTATTCCAGTTCCTTATCGTTCGATTTGTGAAAGAGAATCTCGAGATGGAAGTGCTATAGAAAATTATAAACTGGTAAATCTTACGTCAGTTTATATAAGGTAATGGATCATTTGATAATGATTTTCCCCGGCTGGATAGCGAATCCTGGCACCAACTTACGCGCCGGCTTGTGGAGATTTGTCCAACCAGGTATCTCCCACAAGCGCGGCACCGCTCCAAACGGAACAAGCTGTAAGCTCCCGACCTGTGTGCAAGTGTAGTGCATGTAAGAGTAAGTGTGTGTAAGAAAGCGGAGATGATAGGACAAACAACAGGATGGAAACGTACGTAGCCCATAGGCCGTTTGTTGGGGGTATTCTGCAGTATTCGCCTGGTGTTTTATTTTTTATTTTTATTTCTATTTATTTATTTTTATTTATTTTACGTCAAAAAACAGTTAAAAACTGCGTATGACGTGCTATGGGGAAAAGTGAATTGTGTGCACATTTTCAAAATTCTGTGATCCCTACGCTAAGTCATATACTACTTAAATTTTGAATTTTTGAAAGAGAGAAAAAAAATCTCCCATGTAATAAAATCTATTTTCAAGGATAAACAAGCAATAAATTTTGAATTTTGAAAGGGAGAAAAAAAACAACAAAAAAACTCCTATGTAAAAAATCTATTTTCAAGGGTAAATAAGCAATAAATTTTGAATTTTGAAAGGGAGAAAAAAACAACAAAAAAAACTCCCATGTAATAAAATCTATTGAATGTTGATCGGAGAAACAATGGAAAACTATCGAACAGAGCAGCCGGCCGCCAGAATTCCCCTCCATAAATATATTTTAATATATTTATACTTCGAAACACAACATTTGAAATGAAATCGTTGCTCGAATAATCTTTCTCATAAAGGCATGCTTCTACGACATCTGAACTTTCGTTATGATTGGCCAAACTCACCCCTCGCTCTGATTCCTGAAAAGCGTGTTCTCGGAAACAAGGATGAACGAATATTAGTAAACAGAAGTAATTTCAACCACTCTCGTGCTTGCTCAAGTTTCATAGAATCCACGCGTACCTATGTTGAACTCAAAAGTTGTTTACAGAACATTGTCTTATCGCATTGCCGGACTTGGGGGAGAGTCCATTTCTGGATCCATCACTGGCTGTACGCTACTATTATTCACTTCAACTTTGGCTTCTCGTAAATATTGTATACTCAACAAATGCATTTATATTTGAAATAAAACTTACACATTCATTACATTTATTTGAACTGCAATATGGAATGACCCGGTGGCAGTTAAATAATAATAATAATAATAATAATAATAATAATAATAATAATAATAAAGGAGTACAGTACAAGCCGAGGATGCAATAACATACTATCACTAATATTAAGTATTATAACAATTATTTCAACTCTGTCATGATATCCAATAATTATATGTTGGTGATGCTAAAATTTAATACAAGCTACATAAACATTGGCTAAATTAATTTTTTTTTTTAATTTATTGATCGCGTTCCCTAAACTTCACTGCACTGCACTAGGCTACATTGCTTTTGCTTTGAATTACACTGGCCAACACTTCACAGCACTTACCCATTTAGTATCTATTATTCTCATCTTGTTCTAACTTATTTCTAAAGCTTCGGACACTTAGAGGGAAAGCTTTGAAAATTGCTGCGGGTAAACTGTTCCAATCTCTACTTGTTCTGTTACAAAAGGAAAATTTCCCAAGATCTGAATTTTGTTTCCTTGTACGAATTTTGTGAGTGTGATCACTTCGGCTGAAATAATTTGTTTTTTCTAGTCTAACCTGAATTTCCTTCCAAGCTGGTTGACCTACGAACGATTTATAAAGAGCCCAAAACCTCGCCCTTGTTCTTCTCGTTTCTAGAGGTTCCTATGACTTTTTTTATTGCGTTTACTTGTTGTACTGCTGTTTATTTGTTTGTACTGTTTTATTGCGTTATGCTTAGTGAAACCAAGTGTACAATTTCTTCTATAACTTTCAGCTGCCCTGAATCCACGTTGAGAATTCAGTGCCTCTGACCACGAGGTTCTGGGTGTCGAGTTCCGTCAGTGACAGGATTTTGACACTAGCCAGATAGCTAGGTCGAATTCAGCCGCTGTCTGGAGGAGAATTCTAGCAGCCGGCTGCTCTGATCGGTAGTTTTCCGTGGTTTCTTCGATCAATACCAGACGAATGCCGGAACAATGTTCTAACAAACGGACCACGGACTGCGCGCGATCATTTCTACCTCTTCCTTGTTCTAGCCTACACTTTACTTACACATACCTACATGCACTAGATTACCACGTATGCCAGGAGACCGGTCGGGAGCTTAGAGCTTGTTCCGGCTGGGGCGGTGATATGCTGATGAAATATGCCTGGTTCGGGAAAACCCGCTACCCGATGGTAAGTCGACGGCGGATATTGCTAACAAAAATGTGCACTACACTTACGGTACTAATGCAGTTAACACGTCCGAAACCACTGAAAATGAATCAATTACGTTAAGAGCAGATCAGCAACGCTCTGTATTCATTAAATTCTTGTTGTTAAGGCTGCAAAATAGCTGACGATTTTTGGAAGAGCATTTGAAAATGTTTCGTGTTGAAAACCAGTCCGGGCGCCTTTTTACTTCCTTGACACAAAGAAAAATTCTGAAAACCTGTTATTTTAGAACTTTAGTGTATCTCAGCATAAGAATTACTGAGTATTGAAGAAGTTATCAGTATTACCATGTCTGGGTGAAAAGAAAATCGTTTTTTGACATAATTCGGGCGTGATAAAATGCTAGACAGAGATTTCGCGCCAAAACTGTTCACTGAATCTGCACTGCTGTACAGATTCTAGATAATTTACCAATGTAAAATTCTAACTTTCAATTCTTTCGCTCTTTGCACGAGCGCGGTGAGCAACCACTCGGCTTCTCGATCTTCAAACAATGTGATTGCGTCGCGTCGCAAACAGAAGGATGCAAGGATTCTGCGAAATTGCGACAATGCAATATTATCTCTCTGCTCGGTTCTTGGTGTCCATCCCGTGGCGCGCTTTTACGCCTTTCTTAGAAAGTAGTTTAAAATTTCAAAGCAGTTCAGAATTTTCAAAGAGTTTCATACGAAAAATGTATTGCCTTCCTCTCTGGAAGCCCGGCCGCGGTTTTCACTGAAGAAAGCCCAATGCGGTACTTTTGAAATGTTTACCTTTTGCTGTTAGCGCTAAAGGGTTCCTGTAAATTATTTAATTTCAAGCACGACACCAAATTTCAATTAATTTTGGCCGCCTATGTGCCAACACTTTTGAAGAGTAATTTTGAGAACTGTATTGAATTTTTATTTTACATATTTTCTGTTTTATACATATTTATGGAATTGCCATTCTTAGCAATTTGGCATTTGCCATTCTTGGAGAGTAGTTCAAAATTTCAAAGTAGTTCAGCCGTTCCAAAGATTTTCATACGAAAAAATGTATTGCCTTCCTCTCTGGAAGCCCGCCCGCGGTTTTCACTGAAGAAAGTCCAATGCGGTACTTTTGAAATGTTTACCTTTTGCTGTTAGCGCTAAAGGGTTCCTGTAAATTATTGAATTCCAAGTACGGCGCCAAATTCGAATTAACTTTGTCCACCTATGTGCGAACATATTTGAAGAACAATTTTTTTCGCTGTATTGAATTTTTATTTGGCCTATTTTTTATTTTTTTTACATATTAAAAAAAACACATATGCGTATTTATTTTTGGTATATCTATTACAATAAATTCCGTTCCGTGGTCGTAAGAAGAATCCACATTTGAGGCGCGCGTGTTGCTCCACGTGGAGCGGCGGCGTTTGGCGCTGGCGGAGGTGCCGCCAGGTGGCAGCACCGGTCGGCTGCAGTCGCCGCCCGCGCCTGCCGCCTCCATTCGCATTGATTGGCGACGGCTGCGGGCGAGGGCCGCTCTCCTGCACTGCCCCAGCAAGCCCCGGCGCCAATGCACTCTCTCACTCACTCACTCACATAGCACAATGCGAACACACCTCTTTTTGCCTTCTCAGGTAGTAGGGTTCGGCGATTATTAAAGAATAATCGTTTAATTGCCAATTAATGAATAATGTTATTTTATATATAATATAAATAAATTAAAATATAAAAAATTAATCGATTAAATAAGGTTAATCGATAAATTAGGAACGATTAATCTCTCTCTCTCTCCATATATATATATATATATATATATATATATATATATATATATATATAGGGAGAGAGAGAGAGAGAGAGAGAGAGAGAGAGAGAGAGAGAGAGAGAGAGAGAGAGAGAGAGAGAGAGAGAGAGATTAATCGTTCCGAATTTATCGATTAATCTGATTTAATCGATTAAGTTTTCGGATGTTTTAAATAATGCATAAAATACATTAAATCGTTAATATTTAATTTGTAAATTAATAAATAGATTAGTAACTTAACTTATTTTAAGAAAATCTATCACAAAAATACTAATCTATCTCAATTTTCTGACTTGTTAATTTTTATTTATTAAGCTTTGTGTTTAAGACAAATTAAGTTGTTATTTTAATGAAATAAGAAAAAGGATGTTCATCAACTAAAATAATATTAACATTTGAAAATTAAATACATAAGTATGTAATACGTACGGCTTTTGCACAAATAAGATGAAACTACTTAATCGAACAAATATTAATTATTTTATTTTCTTCTAATAAACGACAAAATATATAAAATGATTTTTTACAAAAAGATTTTCATAAAATATAAATCTCAATAACATATCATGAAATGAAAAATATCGAATAAAGAGACGAGGAGTTCCATTGGTAAAGTTCATAAGTAGAGATGTTCTTACATATTTTATTCGTCTTGAAAATTAATATTTGAATGAAAAAAATTGAGCTCAAAATTGAAAAAATCAATTGATGTGTACATTATTCGGGGTAAAAATAATCGATTTCAATTTTCGATTAATCGTATAAAATAATCCATTCTTGTCCTAATTGCGATTAAGGCGACCATCCCTGTTAGGCATTCACCATTGATTCCAACAAAAATTCACTGTCAGTGCAGCTGCCCACCAAACGAAAGTTATAAAAATATGCAAAGGGAGCATCAAGTCTCATGAGGCTATTGGCAATGAACGTTCAAGTATTCTTATTAATAATTAAGATAAAAAGATATTTTCATTTTTTCTCTCACCACTGTTTATTTCTTCCTATTCGTACAGTATTATCTGCATTATAAATTAATAGTCACTCGTTAGATAAACGTGTCACTGTTTCAAGTAATCTCAAAACACGTTCCGACATTGACAGATACTTCACCAACAGTCTGTTCTTCTTCCGCTTTCTGCAGATATCATCGTCATCATCATTATCATCTCTTCAGGGTTTAGGAGAGACTCCTGTTCCGTCTTCAGCATGCCATCTCAATCGTGGACGGCCGACATCACTTTTACCATGTTAGTGATATATATTTCTTTTGGGGTGCGGTCACTATTCATTCTGTGTAGATGTTGGGACCATCGGGTCCTGTATTCTTGTACTTTATTTATTAATGGAAGTACTTCTAATTCTTCTCTGATTACCTCACTTTTTATTTTGTCTAATAAAGTGCAGCCTTTTACTTGTCTCAAGAACCTCATCTCAGACGTCTGGATTGTGGTAAAATCTTTCTTTTTAATGGTCCATTTCTGAACCATGACTTACTTTTTCTCTGCAGATATGAAGTCCAAAATTGTAAATTCGTCTGGAAGTGCGACTGTGTAATGCAGGTTTACATTTTGGCATAAAATGTAAACATGCATTATGCTTCGCCGCAGGTGGCAGATCAAGGCTACCGCGTTAGGATATAATATATTTCACTGTCCAATGGAAAAAGCAATCGATTCTAAGAAAGAGCGGCCCGACAGTGGAGGTCACGGTTTCAGCAGATAATAACGGTAAAAAGTTAATTAATAATAAGCTATGTAAAAAATGAATCTCGAATTTTTACACACATAAATGTTTCATGGGCTCTGGTTCTGAAAACGTCTGCGTCTCAACTCATATTAAGTAACAGAAGCTAAAGATGCTTGATGACCTCACTCAGAGGGATCCACTCGCAAACTACACCACAGACTTACAACACAGGACCAACACAATATTCATGATAACATAGTACACATAGCCAACAGATGAAAACTACTGATGAAACAGAAAGGCACAGACTTTCTATTGCTTGCGAGATTCCGTTTATCTTCAGTCTGAGCTAGATTTTCCTTTTTGCCTCACTTCCTTCCCGACTGATACCTATCAGCACCTTTTTTTATTTTGTTTTTTTTTTACATTTAGTTTTCGATTCGTTAATAGTAAAACTGAAAAAAACATCATTAACGCAATATGATGGAATGATCATCCAGCCTCATATATCCGAACACTTCGATATCTACCAAACGTATTTAACTGATCAAATGTGTTGTGATGCCATGGATATAATGACTGTCGTTGCAAAGCACAGAGTAAGCCCAGAGACGTTCTCAATAGCCCTCCACCGGCTGACATGGCTCAGTCCATCAACAGTTAACACTCCAGTGCTTCTGGTGGGATGTTCCTGCGTGGTGAAGAGCGTGAGCGGAGAAACCACGGAAAACTACCGATCACAGCAACCGGTAGCTAGAATTCACAAGGAAGAGGAAGGAAAGATCGCGCGCGGTCCGTGGACTGTGTGTTGGGTACTGCGCCGGCATTCGCCTGGTGTTGATCGGAGAAACCACGGAAAACTACCGATCAGAGCAGCCGGCCGCTAGAATTATCCTCCAGACAGCGACTGAATTCGACCTAGCTGAAACGCTAGTGTCGAAAATCCTGCCGCCGTCAGGACTCGAATCTAGGACCTCCAGGTCAGAGGCGCTGCAGTGACATCAGTTGATGCACTGAGCTACCGCTCCCGGTTGCACTCCCGACGGCGGCAGGATTTTGACTCTGATTTGAGCGTTAGGACGAGTTCAGCCATTGTCTGGAGGAGAATTCTAGCGGCCAGCTGGTCTGATCGGTAGTTTTCCGGACTTTCTCTGATCAATACCAGGCGAATGCCAGAGCAGTTCCCAACACACAGTCCACGGACCGCGCGCGATCTTTCCTTCCTCTTCCTTGTGAATTCTAGCTACCGGTTGCTGTGATCGGTAGTTTTCCGTTGTTTCTCCGCTCAACACCAGGCGAATGCCGGAGCAGTACCCTACCAAACGGGCCACGGTCCGCGCGCGATCATTCTTTCCTCTTCCTTGTCCTGTCCTCTCCCCTTACACACACACTTACACTAACATGGACTACACTTCCACATATTCCGGGAGACCGGTTCGGGGAGTTTGTCCCGGCTGGGGCGGAGCCCTGCTGGTGGGAGAGTCCTGGTTAGGGGGAAACCCTACTAGCCGACGGTAGGTTGCGCCGGATCTCGTCATCCAGCGGGGGAAGATCACCGCCATCTCCCGAGAACAAACATGCACTACACTTACGGGACTAATGACCGAAGCCGTTGACGCGCCCGGAAATACGAAAAAAACAACCAACCAACCAACCAACCAGCGATACAAACGTGCATTATAATTACGGGACTAATGTCCTTAGCAGGTGACTACTAATCAACTAACAATTGAAAGCTAATCAATTAACACATTCAGGTCGTAGCCTCAACCCAACTTTTTCCCCCACAGATCGTAAGATTATGGGTATTGAAGGGTCATATCTTCTAAACAAATTAACATAGAAACAGTATTCTTTCTTTTTAAAGAAACAATCTTGTACTTTTATATGTTGTTCCTACTTTTTTCTCTTTACATTAAGAGTTCAAAAAAATTTTAACGAAAAAAAAAAAATAGAAATCGAGTTCAGGAAAAGTTTAACATGTTTGTTTTAATTAAATTCTCACAAATTCTGTCATTATCAGAAAATTGTACATAACATTACATTAGTGCCTATTGAAATAATGAAAAAATCATTACTTTTTATTCAAACTAGTGAGAACCCGTCAAAATATGACGGTGTGATCTAAGATAAATGTAAAATACTGTGTCCAGACTAATGTTCACAACATGTTGCATTGTTTGAATCTTCAGGGTATAACGAAGATATTCTGTAATGTGTTCACAAAATTTTGAACACGTATGGCCCATGACCAGGTGGCAATGCAATATCGGCACCAAATTACACAAAAGAAAGACCACTATTATACTGACGGATATTATTTCTACAGTTTTTTGATGTGTCATAATCTCCTATAAACTACTGTTTGATTTCTTCTGGCATATTGCTCGAAGGTAAACTTATTTTCCCATGTAAGGAACACACAGTAAACTCGTTTACAGAATTTCTCTAACATGGGAAGTACAAAGTAGAACAAAACTGACATTTCATAGACAATAACCCAACAGAAAACGAAATGACCTCACTATCACGACACATACGCTGACTTTCTCTTTCCCTGCCCCCAGTCAATGTACTACGCTTGCGTCTTTTGGTGCGCGTGGGCAACGATTCGGAATTCGACATAACCTGTGAACAACTTCACTACTTCTGTACAACCGAACGAAACCTACTGTCCGAATGTTCTCTACAAAATACACTTCAAAAGGAAATACATGCAAACTGTCATCACCACAATGCAATTATTACACTGAAACAAAATCTTGATGAATTGTGAACAAATCTCAACAATCAAAACAAAACATCAAGCAACGCCACCATGAAGCGGCGGAGACTCACATCTATCGAGTCATATATATCAATTTTAAAACAGCTACCCAGCGCCCTCTGGAATTCTAGAGGGCGCCGAGCCACCCTTTGAAGAAAACAATTGACTATTGATAAACGTATTATTAAAGAATGATTTAATTAATTAATTTACACCGTAAATGTTGGTGAATCAACACAAACAATATCTGATAACACATCTAGGGATCACATTCTTTCATTTAAAGGAAAAAATACTACAATCGGTTCAGTAGAAGCTCTAAACGAAGCCATGGCAGAATACCTAATTTTTTTAATTATTATTCAAATAATTGGTTTTGGTGTGGAAGTTTTGAAACGCGCTCCTTCGTCAAACCCCCAGACTGTATCACTCCACCGAAACAAACTGCCAACAGACACACATTTACACTACATCGCATCAAATTAACCGTACATCAGGCGCATCGCATTCCATTCCACCAACCACCAACTCGTAGAGGGGTCGGTCTTACACGCTGGCTCGTCAAACCAATTTCCTATTTTACAATAGCCCACAATGTCTCTATTAAAGCTGTTGATTAGTGTACAAGATTTAAGACACATGATAAACCGTTAGGGGATTTTATAGTTATTTCCGGAAGATTCTATAAGCGGATTACCTGTTGTTGATAGGAACACGCGCCCAGGTGAAGTTGCATCATGCACAGAAATATCAATGATATGGACAAAATATGTCCAATAGTTCCATCAACCAGAAAGCATAGGAGCCATTACTGTAAATGTAGTAAACCCAACAATTTTTACTTTCTCGCTAGTGCTGTCACAGTAGAAAGAAAATAATATAACGATGCGTGAAACAACGGGAAATTGTTGGCAGAAAAACTTTTATTACAAGGCCCTGGTAACGAAAACCAAATAAATTCAGTTGCTAAATTAAAAAAATAATCCTCTAACACGTTGTGTAGCCAGAATTCATGTTTTCTGGGTCCTTATTGCCGAAAACTTGAATGAGAGTAAAACGTCTGTCCGTCCCAATCGGAACAATGTTAGCGGCTAAGTCGTTCAGCCAATTTCTTCAAAATTGATATTCTCAAATCGATCTCGCAGATATCGCGACCCATTGAATTTAAAACCGATATTTCAATACTTTACATGAGTCCCCTGGGACATTTTCCAAATTTTCAAAAAAATGGCTCCAACATTTTTGATTAAATTTTGTTGTTGGATAGTGTGAAGGACGTTTAAGAGAATGGTTCAGGTCTCGTGTTCGTTGAAAACCCTGATTTTTCGAAAATTGCAAGTTCAAACTTTTTTTAGGAGTCTTCCTACAGTTAAAATATTTAAGATAGAGCCTTTTTTTCTTAGTGAAATGTTTCTCAAAGGTAGATTAAAAAAGGCATGTACAATTTTTCGAAAATTTAGTACTTTTCGCGTAATTATGTGTGAAAGTTCGAGCGAGAAAGTGCTTTTTAATCAGCGATGTACAGACAACCGAACATCTTAACATAAATGAGGACCCTTGGTTGTGTACGGGATCAATTTTAGCTCCGGAAAATTATCAAGTATATTATATTAATGCGAAAATTCTTCAAACCTTCCTGATGAAACGTCTCATTCACAGGTATGTCATTCTTCGACTTCCTGTCAATTGGTTCTTATGAGAAATGATAGTCTTTCTCAACAACAACAACAACAACAACAACAACAACAAAATAAGAATACTTTCGTTTTACAGTTTTCAGCTAACGTAAACTTCTTTAAATACTCATGTTTATAGTAAATGCATACAATTGCAGAAAATCACTAACCGTTGGATTGAGATATTCTCGATCTTGTCTCCACGACCTCAGGAAGCATTTTGCTTGTGTATCCAAGGTTGTCTAACATGATAACCGGTTGCTAGGTGGAGATAAATTTAACAGTAATCTGGTACGTTACACTTAAAACAATAATTTGTTCAGGCCATAATGGTTACGTATTAATAAACTGTGTCACCAAGGCAAGGCAGTAAGGTGGATAGGGGATCCAGTTGAACTTTTAACATTATTAGTGTAAGTGAACTTCCTCGAAAGAAAAAGCTTACAATCGGAGTTCCCATCATACTCGTATTACTTAAAAATGTAAATATACCTAAATATGTATTGTAAAATTATCTTATTGAGAGTCATTTCATTACAAAGAAGTAGTATTAAGAGAATCTGTTATTCTTACCGACTGCGCAAATGGATAAAAAGTTGTCGTACAAAATATTTCAATAATACTCAGGAATTACCCGTTTCAGTTCAAGAGACTTCAGTTTACCGATTAATCATGTTTTCAATGAAAATCTATAAAGGAAAAGGGCAGAATTTTTAAAAAGTAGGCAATATAAAAGTAGTTTAAGTAATAAGTATATGTACCATCCTCTCCAGTGTTTAATTCCACAAAAGAATTGCTCTTTCCTCCAGAACATAAAACCAAAACATCTAATATATAAAATTAATGTTTTTGTTTGTATTTTATGCACTGCTGTACCATTCATCCGATTGTGATAAAACTTATTGCTTGCACTTTTGCAAAGAATATAGGCAAAGTACAGTGGGAATGTCGTTGTTCTGTCGCACATATATGATTTTATGCGTTTATGTTGACTCAAGTACCCCTGAACAGAAGCTTTAGGCAACCCGCCGAACTCTCAAGTACGAGTATAAGCGCGTCTTCACTGCATATGTTGCCCCTGCGATTGTGAAATATCGGCCGCAATTATTACTTGAACGTTATCTCGGACACCTAAATCAACCTTCTTCAAGATAGTGTCAGAGCTAATGCGTGCCCAAATTTATATTAACATAAGTTTGATGTTCATGTCCAAACCAGGAGAAACCCATACTTGTGGGAAAGTCTTTCATCTACTAAAATGTTTGCGTAGCGTAAAACGTGATCAACAATCATGTAACCAGTAGCGTGTGAAGTGTATTACATTGCAATAGCATAGCATTACCGGGTCCACTAGTAGTGTATAAAAAGCTTTGCTGTAGATTTTATTGTAATATTAATTTAAATTATTATAAGATTATTATTTTTACACTTTCCTTCTACATTTGGATAACCTGTCTAAATTAATTCAAGAGCATCTGCAAAAGAAGTTGCGGGTAAAGCTGATTATTTCTATGACTTATGTTTACATAGAAATTAATGCAGTATAGTTAAAAAATGTGCTATTCCTCTTTTGTTTAAAATTTTTATAAACTGAAGAGAACATAGGATAAACATTTTTAACGTTTGTGGCCAATTTCTTGTTTGCGAAAATAATACATACTTTCCCTTTTATTCCTATAATCTAAATATAGTTCAACATCGCTCATATCGAAACAACATCGCTCTTACCTTGAAATTATATTATCGAACGTAAAAGGCACTCACGTTATTGGAAATGCTTCTCGTAAGTTAGCTCATTTCAAGATACAATGGAAAGAGTGAAAGGCCGGCAAACGAAATACCCCAACGAAGTAATACGAAAGCAAGGAAGGAGATGCAAAGTTCTGAAAACAGCACAGCAAAAGTTGAAATGAGAGTGGCCCAGGTTATAAATGGAAAGAAGATCCACAAAGCAACATAACAGAAACAAAAGCACAACTCAATGGCCCATATTCCGAAGTAAATGGCGTAGAGAAGATTTGATTTCCTAAACAACAAAACGTTAAAGAGGCAGCGAGGCCGGCGGGAAAGGGCCATCGGATAAGGAAGGGAAACTTGTGTGCCTAAAACTCATGGGAGATGAGCAATACTTCTAGGGGAGTGGAAAGAGCCTGGAGGTAGAAATTGTCCCAGTAAAGGCTCTTTCTGTGTACAAGATGAAATAGCCTCGAGAAGGAAGGCCTTCCCGTCATCCCCTTCTCAACCCCTCCCCACGTCCCCCATTTCGCTGAGAGGGAGGACGAAGGCGGTTCTTAAAAGTTTCCGATATACAAAAGAGAAAGATTCTATCAAACTTTTTTCTATGCCCGATGCTGTATTTTTTGCGGACGTGAGGGGGTTCCTCTCTGTCTGTTGTCTCCAATACCTTCGGAGACTAATCTCATTCCGGCCTCTGTCTGGTGAGTCGCCCTTCATTTAGGGGCCGATTGAGGCGGGAGCGGGTAAAGAAACAGGGTCAACGCGGCGTGGCGGAGGCAATACAGCAGCAAGCGAAAGGAGGAGACAAGGAACGTTAGAAAATAATTTCGAAAAAGTAAGGGAGGATCAAAGGATTGTGAATACATCCAGAGAACGCCCCAAGAACTACCAGTGAAGTCAACGCGGATCAGTACGTATTTTTCAAGTCACGACTTTTTTCAAAATATTTGCGAGCTTCTGAATACGAGACTGAAAATAAATCTGTATCTATCTACCTAAACTAATCTGAAAAGAGACAAGCGCGTTGAGTTACACCGCAATTATCTTTCAATGTACTAAAGCAATATCGAAAAACCTTTTGTGATAGCTTTCTTTCAAGTTCAGGAGTACTATATTTACAACTATATACCTTAATATTTTCACAAAATTATTACATTGGGGACATTTTTTGCCTAGCATTACATCACAGTTTCATGATGCCACCAACGTGCAATTTAGCTGGGCGTCACCAGATTACGACTGAGATCTATAATTGAGTACATCAGTGCACAGAATTGCATATTTATAGGATAGAAGAGGACTGTTTATTTTCATATTTAAGAATGATTCTGACACTTTTTTCACTCCATAAGTGTAACTTGGATATTGATTTTATATATGTCTAGGCGTGAATGTATTAAATGTACAAGATATATTAAATTATTGGGAAAAGTCTTTTTGCTGATGGATGTGCTTGATATTGTCGTTAAATGGTATGTATGCACTAATGTGATTGGCGTGAAGTAACTATTGGTTGAGTTGTAGTACTACATTAAGCGTAGTTATTACGTAGGTGCCCGCGATTGTGGGTGTCTCCAAAATAATTCAAGAGCCGCTGATTTTCAATTATCCCACGTCGGTTCCGTTCTCATCACGCTTGAAGTAAGAGCTTTCAAATAAGAAAAATTAAAGTTCCACAAAAATAAAATATATTGTTCGTAAGCTCTGGTACACTAATCAATCGTCAAACTGTTACCTGCTCGCGAATATATTGTTCTATACTTTTGAACCACCGATTAATTCCTTTCCCAAGATTTCGTTAATCTTCTAAACTATAGACTAATGTTACTCATCGGGTATTTAAACATGAATGTCACTTCAAAAATCACGCCATAGTCCTCATGCGTCCATTTTATTACGAACTCTAACCAACCTCTCTTGAACAATACTCGCCTTCGAAGTAACCCATTCTATACCTCAATTATTCTTTGTTGATACATTCCTATCAAGCCCCATATTTACATTTCGTGCTTGTATGCTTGCCCTTCGTACAGTCACGTGGTTTCTCAGCAAACACACAGAGTGGCACATAAGTTCTCGAATTGTTTCCTTTTTCAGCCTTTCAATAAGCCCCATCGATTGGGTGACTGTTGGATTAAGTTTGAACCCGTTCGAAGAGGCAGGCTGAGAGGCTTCAGTCTAGCGATTGTTTTTGAAGAGTGTGGATGTTTGCTATATTCTGATGTCACGTGTCTGTGTGAGACTGGAAAGATAGGCATAAACGAGGAAACCCGGAAAGCAATTAAATTGTTCTGCAAGCTAATTATTCAGTGTCAAAGTCATTTCGACATCCAGACAAAGTCATCTGAAGTAATTCAGAACCATTTCACCTCTCGTGATTTTTTTTCTGAGTTGTACGATAACACTACGACTCATTCTGCAATAATGGATCACCAGTTCCTGGCGAAAAAACGAGTCTCACCATCCGCTTTATACACTAGATTTGCCCGAATCATTTGCCCTTCCAGAAATTGAGAATGTACGTAAATTGTTTAAAATACGTCTTGACTGAGAACATCTAGAACGCTGTGACCGACGAATTCAAGATTATTGGCAATGAGATAATCAGTAACTCCAGCAGACAGAAAGGGATTGGTAACTCGAGCTCAGAAATGTATCTTATCTTCTTTCAGTAAAGAAACAGTCAAAACGCAAACAACTTTGATTACTTTTAAATAAATAAATATACTTTGAATTTCTTGTTGTTTTAATCCGGGAATTGGAGGCATGGTTCAATTTTTTTGTCAAAATAATTTGAAGTTATGACACAACGTGTTTTAGTGTATACATACGAAGTATAAAATAAATTCGTTTTTCAACTCCTCATAGTTTTTGAAAAAAATATGTAATTTGGGTCTAAAATATTGATAAATGCTCCACTTATGAAATAGTCATTATCTTACTGATATATTTATAAACATATTTAATAATTATATCTTCTAGTTTTGAAATATATTTACTGCTGAAAAAATATAATTTAATTTTGATATTACATATCATATCGTTACTAAAATAATTTAAAAATTAAAAAGATTCTAAACGTAATAGCTTGATAATAAAATTATATCGTTCTGCAATCTCTTTTACAAATATTCTTTTTTAAATAATTGAACTTGTGATGTTCACCTATGTAAAGATATATAGAACTAAAAGAACACATTATTCAGTATCTGAACTCCCGATAACTTCACTTTAATTAAAATCTCGACATCGATTATTTGAAGCATTGTGTAGATTATTTCTATGCATTACATGTATCCGCACTTACTACGAATACAAAAAAGAAAATGAGGTTTAAGAAATAATATCGAGGTAAGGCAAGACAGTACAAGGCGAGGACGGTGGCAAGGAGGTAGGTGGGTTTGGGCAGTTAGTTAAGGCAGGGCTGTGCAGGTGAGGCCGGGTCAGGGTAGAGCAGGGCAAAGCAGTGTAGGGCAGGGTAGAGCAGGGCAGAGCGGGGTAGAACAAGGCAAAGCAAGGTAGACCAAGACCTAGCAGGGCAGGGCAGGGCAGGGCAGGGCAGGGTACAGCAGAGCACGTCAGGGTGGACTAGAGAGAGAATACACAGGACAGCATTCATTTCTTCTCCTTTCTGACTAGATGACTATAGAAAATACATTCCCGGAGAAGTAAAAGGGTTCATCTTTAATCTTTTTGTGCAATTTAATCCTATGAATTTTCCCTAGACACTGTAACCCCTCAGGCGTGTCCGACGGCATATGCCGTTAATCCTTTTGAATGCGTCGCCAGGATTATTCTAAAAAATTCACGAAGTGATCGCTAGCTAGCAGTTAAATGTAGCTCTAATCCGATTTTCACGTTTGTTTCGACAGCTGTTATTTTCTATGATAATGTGGTTGCTGTTGTAGAATTTTCTGTGGTAATACTACAGTGGCGAGATTGACAAAATAAATTATCTAGATGTTAATTCCGGTACTAACCCCAAACGTTTGTCTAAGGAAGAGAATAGTGTTGTATAGCAACAATAACAAAAAGGAAACATCATATTATTGCAAACTTTGCCATGGAAACCCATCTATTTGCATTGTTTGCTTGAAGTACGTCGCTCTCTGAAGGATGTTTTGTTTATTTTTAGTTTAACGTGCATATTATTTGTGATCGTATTCAGTAAACTAAATAAAATAACATACTGTCCTCTAGATATCCTAATTTTTTCAGACATTTTCTTTAATACTTTTGAAGATATATAATTTTAATCTAGATGAAAACGGAATTGTAATTTAGACTAATTTAAAAGTCACGCTGCAGCATCTGATGGCGCGCGGCGAAAGTCATACCTCAAGGGCTAAACAGTACTTGATTCCCAATTATTTCATATTTATTTATTTATTTATTTATTTATTTATTTATTTATTTATTTATTTATTTATTTATTTATTTATTTATTTATTTATTTATTTATTTATTTATTTATTTATTTATTTATTTATTTATTTATTTATTTATTTATTTATTTTTACGTCAAAAAACAGTTAAAAACTGCGTATGACGTGCTATGGGGAAAAGTGAATTGTGTGCATATTTTCAAAATTCTGTGATCCCCACACTAAGTCATATACTACTTAAATTTTGAATTTTGAAAGGGAGAAAAAAAAAACAAAAAAACTCCCATGTAATAAAATCTATTTTCAAGGATAAATAAGCAATAAATTTTGGCTCTCATTACTTCCTGCCGCGACAACATGGAAACGATAATTTGAATAATTGTATTTCCCACTGAATTCTAGAAGACGTGCACAGAAAATGAAGTTACATTTATGTCCAGAAGCAAAACAAATTTCCCATAAACGCATCCAAATTTTAGCGTGCCAAGTTGGCAATCGTTCCACAAAGGCCACTATCGCCATCGCTGCACCGTGGAGTTTCGCAACGGAGTCGAAAGGTCCCGTGCGGAGCCCGCCGTGCTGGCTTCGTCACGGATCGCAATGCGTGCAGCTTATAACAAGGCGGCCGCTCCCGAGGCTGCACCGCCATTTATCTTCATCCGCGCGGAGAACTTTCCCGCCGCAGGAAATGAACCTCGCCCACTCCATCTTACTTTCTGGTAAAGAACTCGGCACGCCGTCGTCCCCAACACAGGCCCCGACGCCGCCCCCTTCGCCGCCGCCGCCACCGCCGCCGCCGCCGCCCCCTTCGCCGCCACCACCGCCGCCGCCGCCGTCACTGCGGCAGCGACGTCCGGAGGCATGAAATAATATGTTACGCAGAACATTTAAGGGGAAAAAGTTGGCAGAACTGGAGCCCGTGCGTGACATCACTCAAGCAAGAGACTTCGTTCATTGGCCGAGGCCCGGCAATTAAAGGAAAGCTTTCCGTTTTTTTGCCGCGGAACAAGTAGTTCCTTCGTCTTCAGACGCCGGATTTTACTGAGAAAGTACGAACAAGAAAGGAACAATAAAAAACAGAAATAAAAGGAGTTAAGTTCATTGCGAACAAAAGCGCCTTAGTTAGATGCAAAGGCGACCGTTAGTCCTTGCCAGTGTATCATGTGGCTGAGAGGCGCAGTCTCGATTAATGAAGGGAACGCTCAAGCGAGGATTTGCAAGAATTGAAACCAGCAAAGAGGACTGGGGATTAACAGAAATTAGATCCTTGAGAAGCATTATCCGATCTGCCGGCGCTGCGCGGAGGCAACGGGGAGTGGGGGTGAGGGAGAGTAGGGGGCGGGGCGGCGGGCGCTTCAATAGAGACGCGAAGTCCAATCTACGGAGGCAGCGGCGCGGTGCTCGGGGGGGGGGGGGAGTTGGGCTCATGGGTGAATGAGAAGCATCGCACGCAGGCTGCGGATTGACAAGTCCAACATGTGTTCACTCGCTATGATGGCGGACTTAGTCACACGTCTTATTACCTAGTTGTTAAGTTCCCCTACAACATTATATACATATCCCTAGTTACGATGACGATCCTAGTCACTCATTTTATTACCTAGTTGTTAAGCTCCCCTACAAGATTATATACATATCCCTACTTACGATGACGATCCTAGTCACTCATTTTATTACATAGTTGATAATTCCCCTACAACATTATATACATATCCCTACTTACGATAACGATTCTAGTCACACACTTTATTACATAGTTGTTAAGTTCCCCTACAACATTATACACATATCCCTACTTACGATGAATGAATGCCATATTTTACGTGGCGAGACTCAGGCCATGAGGCCTGCTCTTCCGTCTAACCACGCAAATTGTTACGCTCCTTTCACTTCTAGGGGAGAAAGAAGGTATTACTTGGGCGACGAAACAGGCAATTGGAATTTAGCTCAGAGGCTTCATTTAGGCTTGAGGATCTTTTACATGCAGTAAATCTACTAACATGGGACAGCCGGCTTTACTTCCCCTCCGAAGGAAGACGTACGAAGGATTTTTACTTTTTACGATGACGATCCTATTCACACATTTTATTACATAGTTGTTAAGTTCCTCTACAACATTATATACATATCGCTACTTACGATGACAATCCTAGTCGCACATTTTATTACCTAGTTGTTAAGCTCCCCTACAACGTTATATACATATCCCCACTTACGGTGACGATCCTAGTCACACATTTTATCACCTAGTTGTTAACTCTAGATTACAAAGGAGTAGTCTGACAGGCTTCTTCGGGTAAAAATACAGAAAATCTCATTTTTGCAACGAAACACCAAATTTCGAGAATTGAACATGTATGATATGGAGTTACAAAACACATTTTAAATGTTTTTATAGATACATCTAAATAACTTGTCACAGTAAACACTTGCTTGGTGCTGGCCAAACATGGGTTTTGAAAAGAGTCCGTATACGACCTTTGTTCTTTGATCGCCGTCGTCCATTTCGATTCCTAATTGTTCAGAACAAAACTGAAATGGTACATGACGAGAAGTTTGTATTCATTATTTACAATACTAGTCAATGTAATCGTAAAAGTTTTACTGGCATAAATACAAAGGCGTAGTCTACAGGTCGATCTGACACAATCGATCTGACACAATCGATCTGACGAATGATCTGACAGAAGAGGGGAAAAATGAGATATCGAATGCTGTAGGAAAGAGAATATATTGTAATTATCGTAATAAATATGCATTGTTAATATCAAGTAAATGTTATTATGAACTATGAATGAATATATTCTACTGTGAAATAGAATGTATTGGAAAATGATTTTATCACAATTGTGATGGAAATGTAATGACGAATCCAGCGATAATCGCGTTAGAGAGTTGGTTAAGTTTTAATTTACGCTTAAATTTAGAAAAATATTTTAAATTGGTTATATTTAGTAATTAATAACGTATTCAATTGAGATGTTGAATGATTATCCTTACTACAAAAACTAGGAAAACCTATATCAGTGAATGTGTCGTCGGTATTTGGGGGTCTGTTATGCCACTACTTATAAGTAACAATACTGGCAAAAACATGATCTATAGAATTAAGTGTGCGAAGCACACTTGACTTTGGCTAAAATGACTTGATCTCTAAAAAGGTATTGCAGAGCTTTTTCTGCTACAGGCTTCTAGTTACAAGTAACATTTTGACGAATATTGGTATTAACAAATAACGATTATTAATTTTGAAATAAAATTTTAACGGCGTTGTTGCAGTAACACCATATACAACATTTTAATGTATTTCTAACTTGGTTTGTTTATGTTTAACCACATTGTTCGGCTTATATAGTTTCCAGTTTTAATATGATTTTGAACATTTATGGTGATTGAGCTTTTATTGATTTCCGGTATTTATAACAACTGCTATTTCATCTATTCACTGAGTTCAGGAATTTCTTTACGTGCAAAGCTTAGGTGAATATTTTAGTGGTAAAGAGAAAAAAATTGCTTAGATTATACTTAGTGTTAATTGGAAATACTTTCCTTTTCGACGGGAATTGAATCTTCAAATTTCCTATGATATCGGACGTCCGAGAAGGAGAAATTACATAGCGAACTTTTGAAACATAGGTACAAGGACTATGATGAGGTTTCGATGCCATTCGGCGAGAATGTTTCTAAACAACCATCTTCAAAGAACTACTACTGACATTGTACTACACAGTTTTTTCATTTGCTATCGAGTCGATTCGTAATTGTTTTATCAGCCATCGTATTAACGTGTTGCGTTTCGAGGCACTTTTGCAGGTACGAAAAGACATCTGATGGAAGAAAATCTTCCTATACATCCTACAGAATAAAAAAAATGGACCGATTAGCGTCTTTTCTCCTGGAGAAAAAATAGCTCTTCTAAAAATACCATTAAGTCTTATCACTTCGGTGATATCTTATCTAGTCGGTGAATTTCAAAATATGAAAATTAACAAAAAAATAAATACAAAAATTCATTTATCATTGTCAAACCGAAAAAAAATGTCGACTCAAAAAGTAATGTTTGTGTTTATTTTTTTCTTGCAATAAACTTTATTTTTGAAATTCAGTGTTTTAAATTCATGTCTCTGATTGCGAATTGATTTATTACTTTTAATTTCCATCCTTCTGTTCGCCCCCTTGATAATTTTGTAAATAATTTTCTTTCAGATGGAGTTCATTGCCAAATTCTCTGATTGTCACGCCAATGTTCCATTATTCTGGTTACTGAACGCAGCAACTAACGGCCCCCTCGCTTTCTCGATGGAGAACCGCCGCGCCGGGATCTCTCTGGCTGCCCGTGCAGAGCGCGTCGCGGTGCGGGGTTAGGCGCGTGCTCACCTAATCGTTTCCCGTGACGCAGGGGCGGTTCTGCCCGTAGCCACTGGCGGCGCGGTGGCGCTGCGGCCGGGGCTCTTTAGAACCTATCCGGTAATGCCGCGCATTAGGGTAGTCGCTCGGTGGCGGCGGCGAGCGCCATGCGGACGGGGCGTGGAGAAGCACGGCAGCTGTGGGCGGAGTGGAGTGGAGCGGGACGGAGCTTTCGGTGCTGGGCATGGCGGGGTCTGGCGGAGAGTGGCGGGGTATGGAGGGTTCTGGAGACCATGTCGGGTTCTTGCGGGTCCTGGAGGGTCCTGGCGGATATGGTCGGGCATGGCGTGTCCTGACGGACATGGAGGGGTATGGCGGGGCATGACGGGGAATGATGGGGAGGGCATGGCGGGGATGGCGGGGCATGGCGGAGTATGCCGGTGAATGGCGAGTCATGGCGGGGCTTGACATGGCGGGCCGTGGCTTGGCGGGGCATGGCATGGCGGGGCATGGCATGGCGGGGCATGGCATGGCGGGGCATGGCATGGCGGGGCATGGCATGGCATAGCGGGGCGGGGCATGGCGGGGCATGACGGAGTATGCCGGTGAATGGCGAGTCATGGCGGGGCATGGAATAGCGGAGCGGGGCATGGCGGGGCATGACGGAGTATGCCGATGAATGGCGAGTCATGGCGGGGCATGGCATGGCGGGGAGGGGCATGGTGGGGAATGGCGGGGCATGGCGGGGAATGGCGGGGCATGTCGGGGATGGCGGGGACGGCGGGACATGGCGGGGATGGCGGGACATGGCGGGGATGGCGGGGCATGGCGCGAATGGCGGGGCATGGCGGGGACGGCGGGGCATGGCGGGGCGGGATGCGGGTGGAGTGTGATGCATGGTGGCGCGGTGCAGATGGCGTGGCAGGATGCGACTGGGCGTGGCGTGGCGGGGAGAGGCAGGGCGGGGACATCCTGACAGGGTGTGGTGGGGTTGGACGTGATAGATGGAGAGTGGAGGGGCGTGGGAGTGTTGGGGGAGTGGCGGGGCACGGCGGGGAAGGAAAGGGCGTGGCAGGGCGTAGCGGGGCAGTGCGCGGCCGGGCGGGGAAGACAGGGTGGAGCGAGGAGAACAGTCCGGGGCGGGGCGAGGCAGACAGAGCGGGGCGGGGTGGACAAGACGGGGCAGACGGGCGAGGCGGGAAGACCGGGCGGGGCAGACCGGGCGGGGAAGTAGGGGCGAGGCAGACGGGGCGGGGCAGACAGGGCGGGGCAGACGAGGCGGGGCAGACGGGGCAGGAGTAGCCGACGGAGTTGGGTAGCTGACGGAGTAGCCGGGGCGGGGCAGCGGGGAGGGGCACACGGGGAGGGGCACACGGGTCGGGGAAGACGGAGTGAGGAAGACGGAGCAAGTCAGACGAGGCGGGACGGACATGGCGTTGCGTGCAGGGGTGGTGTTCTGGGGGGCAGAGTGGAGCCAGGCAATGCAATGCAGGACGTTGCGGCGGGGAAAGGAACAGCAGTGACGGAGCAGTAAGGGTGGAGCGTGGCGGAACGCAGGGTGCCGTGGAAACGGCGGGGAGGGTCCTAGCGTGGCGGTGCGGGCACGTGGGGTGTGGCGTGGCGGGGCGTGGCGGGCTGCCCGCGGCGCCGAGGGCGGCGCGCCGCGTCGCGACGCGATGAGGACAGCGCAGTGAGGAGTCGCGGCGTGCCGGCCGCCCGCGTCGCGGATCCCGCGCTGACAGCAGTTAGAAATTCTGATTTGAATACGTGACAAGGTAGAGCCGTGTTGAATTTGTGATGCCCTCATTATGTCAGGCGCAGGGTGAACAGATTTATGTAGAGCGAGGAGGCGGCGTGGCGTGGCGCCCGCCGCCTGCATGTGGCGCGTGGCGTGGAGTTCTCGCTGCCTCCGCCCACGCAGCCACAGGAACATCCGCACGTGGAGGAAGCGGTGTTTTAAGACCCGCAGGAGAGCTTGAAACGCTGTTATTGCTTCGTAAAATTAAGATGATTTTTCTGTTTTGATAGATACGGGATTTAATAAAGTTTTCTTACGATGCGTTTTCTGATATTTTAATTGGTGCAACGCGGACCTCCTGTTAAATACTAGTTAAGTAAATGAAACATGCTAAACCAATAATCTCTAACGTGACTTAAAAGTCTTTTGAGATATTTGTAAAAAAGAAAGCGCTTTGGTACAAGTTTGCTTACTTTTCCTTTATTTTATATGGAAGATGACATTTTAGGGCGAGTCTTTGTCGCGCTAGTGTCTCGTTTATGACGGTCCCAGGGTCGAAAATTGTATTTTCTGGGAGCAGTTGTCTCGTCACTTGGAGTATGGTCGTTTTTTCGGGGAACCAGTATCTCGTCACTAGAGGTCTCAATTGATATAGAGTAGAGTTAAACCCATTCATTGTCACACTAGAGTCTCGTTTATGACATTCACCGAGTCGACGATCGTATTTTCGGGGAGCAAGTGTCTCGTCACTTGGGGTCTGGTGGTTTTTTCGGGGAGCAAGTGTTTCGTCACTAAGGGTCTGGATCGATAAACTCTAGAGATAAATCGGGTCTTTGTCGAACTAGAGTCTCTTTTATGACGGTCCCCGGGTCAACAATCGTTTTTTTTCTGGGAGCAAGTGTCTTGTCACTTGGGGTCTGGTGGTTTTTTCATCGGGGAGCCATTCACTCGCCACTAGGAATCTGGATCGACATATATTAGAGTTAAAGCGAGTGTTTGTCTAGATAAACTCTCGTCAATGATGGTCGCCGGGTCGAAGATCGTATTTTCTGGGAGCAGGAGTCTCGTCATTTGGGGTCTAATCGTTTTTTCGGGGAACCAGTATATCGTTACTTGGGGTCTAAATCCATATAGAGTAGAGTTAAAGCAACTTATTGTCGAGCTAGAGTCTCGTTCATGACGGTCTCCAAGTCGACGATCGTATTTTCAGGGAGCAAGTGTCTCGTCACTTGGGGTCTGGAGGCATTTTCGGAGACCCAGTATCACGACACTTGGGGTCTAGAGAGATATAAAGTAGAGTTAAAAAGAGTCTTTCTCGAGCTAAAAAGTCGTTTATGACGGTCTCCGAGTCGACGATCGTATTTTCTGGAAGCAAGTGTCCCGTAAATTGGGGTCTGGTGGTTTTTTTCGTGGTGCCAGTATCTAGTCACTAGGGGTCTGGTTAAATATAGAGTTAACCCTATTGCTTTAAACGACGCCTATATGCGTCCGGATTGTTTTTTGCCCCGTGTGCTAACACTGCCTTTAGGCACCCGCCCGGTGTCATTTCTGCTGTGCAAATGCCGCCTTACGTCTAACGTCGTAAGTCGTAACTTACGTCGCTGAGCCAATGCCGCCAAATGTACTTCGCGTGGCAATTCTTCTCTTACTACGGAATGGCGGAATGTGTGAATGACATGTGGCGATATCTATTCGCTTAGTAATAGTTTGAAGTTTCGTTTGAACCCTCCTGGAGAGCGCTGAAGATGAAATTGTTCTTTCTGCGAGTTGAAAAGTTTTTAAACTGATACATGGTCGTTCGGCAGTCCTCACCACCCGTGAGGGGCTGGCATGCAGCTTGAAGGTCTTTCTTCAATAACCGTAATAAAACTTTCTCTAGGGTTTTTGGGTATGAAGTACAATCCTTACTTTGTGTTAAGATTTCTTTCTGAGAGTTTGTTCTATTTTATATGCATAACTACACGAATATTGACTTTGTTTGTGGACAGAAGAAGGTTCCATGAAGGAAGTTCAATTTTTGGATTTCTTGTTTTAACGGAGTCGTTAATTTCTTTCATTCTTCATGAAAGTGAGAAATTCTATCTAAATGCTCTGCCGCGGATGGAAATGGTTGGAAATTGAATAAATGCTTTAGAGAGTGCACATAAATATGTAATATCATCTTTTGTTCAGTAGAAATAAATATTTTTATTTTATACAGTGCGATATTTTTTGGGATTGTTTCCTGCCATTTCATCTTCGCTGCTTGAACTACTTTCACTGTCTTTTTCTTTTGAGATATGGGAATACATCCTTATCAATAATTCATCTAAATCATTCATTTCTTTTGGACTTGAGTTACAGATATAACTTTTCTGCATTGAAGTTGTTGTCAGAGTGTCATACCTTCCCGTCCATCATAGAATCATGTCGTGGAAACATTATTACAAAGAAGGTTGTCAGTCGTAAGTGGACTGAAGTTATTTAATTTGATTTTGCAGAAATTATTCTTCATTTCTAATAAGCTGAGCTCTAAATATTCAGAACTAAAGCTTAATCGGTTAACGAATTAATGGAGGTTGATGATTGCGTGTTGACCAATAAAGATAACTCATCATCAGTAGCACACTGAATGGAACGTCTGTTCTTTGACTACCACACGCACCTTATTTTTCTGTGCCGGATTGGAGTTCTCAAGTTTCCTTCATCAGCTGACCTGCGTCTTTTGCCGTAGCTCAGCTGATGAAGGTTCGGATGACGCTTTTTGGACGATGTAGATCATCGTGGGTGAAGAATGGTTCATCGAAGTGTTTTTTATTTTTCTTCTTTTGCTCCTTTGAAGTCGATATTTTTTGTCTCCATTGAAGTCTTTATTTTGCTTCAAATAAGGTCGATAGTCGTGCAAGGTTTGAAGGATCTTCAGGATCTTGTGGTGTAGGAAATCAGAAAGCAAAATAAATCTTTCATTCTACCAAGCTCAATTTTCTTTTAAAAGCTTATCAATTTTTCTATTGCATTTGTCCCACCTGGCAAACGCATCATTAGTTTGTGAGTTTGCATTCCTGTAAATAGCTCAGATATTCAGAATCAGATCATAGCTTGATATTTTCTCACTATCAATGAATTGACAAAGACGACTAATTACTTGCGGTATTAGGTTTCGCGATCACCGGGAGCTTCCGACAGAATTTCACACACCTCATTTTTCAGTATTTTGCAGAAACTCCCCTAAAAAGAAACAATGTTTGTTTTGTAATACAAATCGTCTAAGAAGACTTAAAAATGGTATTTACTCTTTTAACATGGGACAGGACGTAACTGTTATGAGGAAGACACAATGCGCAGTACTGAGTGCAAGCAGCGCAAGTTAGGCGGGAAAAAATTCAAACGCGTGTATCTCACAGAACGCTGTAAATAACTGTAATCTTTTAACAGGGTCATTTTCCTCACACTTTCTTCTTCTTATAATAGTTTGTCTTAAACCAGAAGTAAGCGAAAGTAACAACTAAAAGCCTAGAAGAAAATTACGGTATCTTTGCTGTACGTAATTTTTATTTACATTAATAACTTAAAAATTTATTCACAAAAATGGAAATAGTCTTTACCATAAATAAGAAAACCTTCCTCTCCAAATTGAGATATTGAACAGGACGATATCTTGTAAACTGGCGGAGTACTGGTAGTACAAAACATGGGCTTTCTGTTTCACATTCCTTATGACTGATAGCAGAAGCCAACTGTGCCCTACTTTCCAGCTCTGTTCCGAAGGCTTCAAATAGTGCATTGAATTTCTGTTTATGTTTATGTAAATGTTAAACATTAGTCTCACAATAGGCGAAATCTGAGCTTCAGGGGTGTAATTTGAGCTTTTGGACTTTTGGCCAGCTTTAAGGCATTTTTGGCCCACGGTGCAGGGTGGCGACATGATGGGTAGGGTCCTTGGCAGCGAAATGGTTAAACCCACGCAGCAGACCAACGCGCAGTTTTGTGGCTCACTTATTCTAAGCAGCAGCCTCATAAACGGAAAGCTGAAGCGAGTCATTTGCGTGACGTCGCCTTTACAATAAGATGTTTATGGAGATGGAAAAAAAGATGCTTATGGAGTGATTCAAATCTTAGGTAAAAAAATCAGTTTGACAATTGTCATATATCAATAATGCTGTCAAAGTTACCTGTTGGTGAGATGTAACAAGTTCCCAATTCCTTTTTCAGTTTGGTCGTGCGGTGGCGTTTGTCAGCGCTGAAGGAATGTTGTATTGTTTTAATAGAACCATTTATCACACTCTTGCATTTATTTTCCAGTTTTCTACTTTTCATCTTACATATTTTCAATCATTACCTCACTTCACTGATACTTGTTTGCGAATCGAAACACAAATCCTTGAAATTAAGATTTAAATTGGCACTTTTATCTTGACAAGAGAACATATGTCGCGTGACGAAACATAATGGGCGGGTCTATCACCCCCCGCTGACGCAGCCTATATAAACAATTGCTTCAATGAGCAATAACATAGAGAATTAAAAATAGAATCAATTCAGGACTATATTATAAAAAATTCAAAAATATTTTATGATGTACTACTAGAATCCCAGCTATGGCATATAATCATCTAGGTAAAAATCACAGACAACTACAGAGAATCCACTCACAGCATCCTAAGGACATTTTCAATCGTCGTTAATTATCAGAAAATATAATCTTTGTCTCTCTCTCTTACTCCCTCTCTCTTTCTCTCTCTCTTTCTCTCTCTCTTTCTCTCTTTCTCACACACACACACACACACAAAACATAACTTGCCAAGCTCATTTTCCTTTTTTATAATATTGACATTTAGACGTGAGGATGGTTCATTCTATAGTTGCTGAAATCATGTATAAACGCCCTTGAAAGGCAGAAATGCCGAACAAGAAGAATGTTTTTAAAGGAGCTTCAATACAACAAATTGTTACCACGCATTTACGTTGTAACAAAGTCCGCGATATCATGACAAAGTCCACTCTCACGCCAGTTTGTGACCCTTAAGGAACTTACTGTTTTAATCGTACCAAGGCAAAGGGTTCTTATATTCCCCTTCAACTGAATTATAACCTGTAGCTGGACGTATAAATGGAGGTGAAGTGGAAGAAGTTGCTGATGCTGCCCTCGCGTTGTGGACTCTCAAGAGCGCGCCCCTCGACTGCCGCCGCGGCCCCCTCCGCCTCCGCCCCCGCCCCCACCTCCGCCTCTGCCGCGCGCCGGCAGCGCGGTCCAGCGGCGCCGCGCCGCGAAAAACAAATGACGAGTGCGATGATCGCGGGTGACATGTGAAACAAAAGGGGAATTCCCCTCGGAGCCTTCTTGAAAGGGCGTCGCGTCCCGCCAGTCAACAGGAATTGTCTTTTCTCCGCGCACGGCGGACCGCGACGTCAGCGCGCTGCATGGGGCGGCAGAGGACGCACTCGCCCCCGCCTCCGCCCCCGCCCCCCGGCACACCGCCCCTGCTTCCGCCCCCGCCTCCGTCCCTGCCCCCGGTCCGCCCTGACCCCGCCCCGCCCTGACACCGCCACCGACACGTCCCCGCCCTGCCTCCGCCTCCGTCCCTGCCCCCACTCCGCCCCCGCCCCCGGCACCTTCGCATCCGCTCCTGCCACCGCTTCACCGTGCTCCCGCCCCCAGCCCCGCCCTGCCCCGTCTCTGCCTCCGTCCCGCCCGTGTCTCGTCTCCGCCTCTGCCCAGTCCCCGTCCCCGCCCTGCTCCCAACCCCACCCAGCCCCGGCCCCACCTCCGCCCGGCCTCTGCCCCGACCTTGCCCCGTCCCCGCCTACGCCCCGCCCAACCCCGCCCCCGGCCCCGCCTTCACCCGGCTCCTTTCCCGTCTCTGCCTCGATCCTGTCCCCGCCCCGCCACCAACCCCCTTCCCCAGCCCTGCCACCAACCCCACCCTGCCCCCGGCCCCGCCTTCGCCCTGCCCCTGCCCCGACCCTGCCCCGTCCCGCCCCCGCTCCGCCCCCAACCCCATCCCGCCTCCGGACCCGCCTCCGTCCCCGCTTCCTCCCGGCCCCTGCCCCGACTCTGCCTCGTCCCCGACTCCGCCCCACTCGCGACCCCATCCCGCCCTGCACCCGCACGCTTCGCTGCACGTCCCGGCCGGTCAATGGCGACGATCATCCGCCGAATTATTCCGCCCCCAACAACTCGCTCTCCGCTACCGCGGCCTGTCCAAGGGGAGCATAACAATTCTCCACCCGTCAGTGTAAATGCTGTCAAATAGTTATAAATAGAGCCCGGGAATTTGAAAAATGCCTTTTTATAATAGTTATGATTTTATGACTTTTAAAAATAGAAATCACTTAATTGTATTCCTCGGTAGTTATTTTATAAGATTTTCATTTTGACTTTTTTGCCTATTTTAGCTTCTGATGCCTGTTTTTGGCATTTTGCATTATTTGTGTCTTTTTCTTCCTTATTTGTGGCCTTTTCTGCCTTTTTCATTATCGTTTCTTTTCCTTCTGACACCAATCTCTGTGGAGTTGGAAAAATACCTGCTATCCTGGACAACATGAAGGCACAGTCCCGTATTGTCTTGATGAGGACGCGGATGTTTTAGTGACAGTTGTGTTACAAATCTAAAAGGAAAAGAAAAATGATACCAAGGAAGATTTTTGACATTTTTCGTTGATGCTTATAGACATGTTCGCTCACGAGAAATCTCATCCTATGTTTGTGTATGGCCTTGAATCCCCTTTGAGGACAGAGGTGTTTGCACAGAATTAGACCCTTCTCAGTTCCTTCTTCTGCTCTCATTTGGTAGTTTTCTTCCACGTTAGTGCTAATATAAATTTTGGAGTTAAATACAAATCATTCAATTATTATTTTTTCAGTACCTATTTTAAATAGTGATTTTTTTAATGTGTCCTGTGTTTTGTCCCTTATTTTAGCCAGAATAAATGCCTGTTTTGCGTGCCTAGTTTAGTAAAAATAAATGCCTTTTTGCCTACCTATTATAGGTAAAATAAATGCCTGAACTTCCGAGCACCAATTATAAAACTAGTTGAGCTCAACACAAGACTTTAAAAAACCAGCTGGTTAATTCAGTTGAAGAATCCAGAATAAATAAGAACTTGAGTAAAGAAATTAATTGATACATTTACTCATTTGGATACAGCTCCGTCTTATGCAAAAATCAAGTATTAATAACTCTTGGTTATTTCCTTGCTCTCAATCACATCTGTATAATTTTTAAACCGAGGTGTCTATTCAAACCTCTACACGACCATAGACTGAAATGTTAAATAGGCTTTGAAAATAATGACCAGAACAACCTAGATTGTCCCCATTCAAATTGAGTAAGACATATTTGCAAATATTTACATTTACTGCTTTTAATATTAAAATTTAATGTTATTTGAACTTAGCATTACATTAAAAAAGTTCATTTACTTCAAATCTTACATATGTGAAAGATTAGAAAATTAAAAGTCTCCTCACTTTTGTGAAATCATCTTCGTATCATTAGCCTCCAAAAATATTACCATGTTCCTACGCAGGGTCTACAACTGCGAAGTTTCTTTCAGGAGTCAAAGTTTTTAGAATAGTAGTAAGAAATTTTCATCTAGAGAAAGGTTTCAAAAGTTGTCAAATCTAGTACAAGCTGATTTTAGTTAATTTCAAATAAGTAAATACAGAAAGAAAATACTCATGTTTCCATCGAAGCAGAAAGCAGAAAGTGCATACAAAACTAATGCTAAAACATAACAACGTAATAAGTTTCAGTAGCCAGTAGAAAAGTTTGAATATCCTTATTTTCCCGTTTCATTTCAAATAGTATTTCAAATATACGTTTTTTTATCGATTTATATGTTTATATGTATATATGTTTATTTTTTTATCGTTTTTTACCTACTCGAAAAATGTAAATATTAAAACCATACTACGTTTATTCTTTATTAAATGAGATTTAGGGAAAGTATTAGAATTATTTATAAGTCAAAACAATAGAAATAGACATCCGACCCTAAATAGGTTTTTCTTTCTTGTCTATCATGCAGATAACGTCCCAAACTAAATGTATTTGATGTTTTCATCGTAACTTCCTGAGAGATGGAAGATTTCTGTTAGAATATGTCGTGGCGCGGTTTATTTCTTTTATCATATGGCGTTTATTTCCAGGCAACGTCACCACTGCCCTAGTTCTGAAGATTGAATCTCAAAATGTCGTCGGGTCTGCGATAAAAAATTTATGTTACTATGGAATGATGTTGGCGAGTAATGGGAATGAAATTGCAGGAGCTGATGCAACGACTGCAACCCCCGAGACTGAGAGCAACTCGAGATATGGCACCGTAAGATAGCTGGGGGGGGGGGCTCTTGCGCATTGTATCCAACTCCAGCCAATGAGCTTCGGACAGGAGTTTGCGTCACATTAGCGGGAATTTTAAATGCAGCCAGATATCAATTGTTTTTTTTCTAGAACTTTTATCCAGCCAACAGCCGGTTACCCTTTACGTCCCGATGGGACGCATATTCGACCATACACTAGACCAACACACTTGCGGGCTCCTCTGATCTGGGATCAGCAGAACGCGAGGCCTTCCACAACAACACATACAAAGTCAAGGGACAAACAACCATGCCCAAGGCGGGACTCGAACCCGCGACCCTTCGGACCAAAGCGCTGAGTCGGTACTCGCTCTTAGCCACCTCAGCCATCCAGGTCGGCAACAATTGGATATCGTTGAGAATAGTGACATTGTGCCATTTTCAAAATGTTTCTCCACACTTCTCGCTCTCCATGGAACATGGCGGCCAGCGTCAGGTGTGGCTTTTCAAACGAAGAGCCCGTGCTGTGGTTACGTGATTCGTGACGCAAACAGGTGCTGCGCAGAAGGGGCAAAAATCGGTGCGCCGGAGAAGCTCACCCATAACTTTCCAACATGCAGAGATGGAGCGAAAGGGGTAAGCTGCGCATCGATTTCCTCCTGGAGGGCGCTAACGAATATCATGATGCATTGCCATGTCAGCAATGATACAATAGTACATTATGAAACGATGATTTAATGATAGGTATTAATACACAAGTGTGATATTATGATACGAGCGAACTACTAGCGAACATCGTAAACATCATACGATTGTATTAGTACCCATTACATCGAGATAAATACGGTACTTTTTCTACGACTTTTATAAGTGAAACTGTTACTTTGAAACATTTCGTGGGTTGACATGCAGGATTCAGCCAAGGCCACCCAGCGGGCAGCTTCCTAACACTATCCTCGCATGCTGCCGCAGGTGGCTGTGGTTACCAGTCCTCCTGCGATGGAGTACTGCGCTAGTCAAATAGGACCAAAGTGAATTTAAGATCCAATTTATTTTAAATATTATTCCACGAAAAAATTACTAATAATAAAAAATTAAAACTGACAAGCATAATATAATATCAAAAGCAATTTTAAGTATACAATCGAACGAAACATTTACTAGAACGATTCTCAAAGACAAAATGTCAATACGTGATTTGTAAACTTCTCTGTAATTGGTCAAGAACCTGTACCATAATGCAATCTGTATCGTATTGAGCATCATTATGCAACTTGTTGCAGCCAAATAATGACAGCATTATACAATGGGAGTAAAAAAGACATTATGATCGGAACATAAATTTACTTATTTAATTATTTACTGACCAGTAGCGGTAGCTCAGTGCATCAACTGATGTCACTGCAGCGCCTCTAACCGGGAGGTCCTAGGTTCGAGTCCTGACGGTGGCAGGATTTTCGACACTAGCGTTTCAGCTAGGTCGAATTCAGCTGCTGTCTGGAGGAGAATTCTAGCGGCCGGCTGCTCTGATCGGTAGTTTTCCGTGGTTTCTCCGATCAACACCAGGCGAATGCCGGAGCAGTACCCTACCAAACGGGCCACGGACCGCGCGCGATCTGTCCTTCCTCTTCCTTGTCCTATCCTCTCCCCTTACACACACACACACACACACACACACACTTGCACTAACATGCACTACATATTCCGGGAGACCGGTCGGGAGCTTAGAACTTGTCCCGACTGGGGCGGTGCCCCGTTGGTGGGAGAGTCCTGGTTAGGGGGAAACCCCACTAGCCGACGGTAGGTCGGTGCCGGATCTTGCCATTTAGCGGGGGAAGATCACCGCCATCTCCCGAGAAAAAACATGCACTACACTCACGGGACTAATGTCCTAAGCAGTTGACGCGCCCGGAAACACGAAAAAATCAATCAATCAATCAATTATTTACTGTATTCTCGTACAATGTTTCTATGATTTTTTCTGTTTTATTTTGTCATTATGATACTGCGTAAGTCCAAAACTGTCTAATCCGCGAATTTGTTGCTTAAAAAGGTCTATTAGATCGTTTGACTACAAGAATTAGGAAGATAGTTTTAGACTTAATCCGGACGATGTTTGCTTTAGCCTCAGAGCGCTGCCAAACACTCTGTCCCATTGTCTCTTTCCTTAAGACGTAACAAAGCAAAGAAATGCCATTCTGCATTGAACTTCTTTGTAAAAGATCAACTTCAAAGTTTTCCTTTTTGTAATAGTGCTAGTGTAAAACTGTAATACTACTACTTTTTACTTTCTCGCTATGGAGTTGAGGGAAAGTTATGTAATGCTGTCCCCAAAAGCTCTTATTACAGGACCCTGGAAACAAAAAAGTGGTTAAAACCAGTTGCTAAATTTTAAAAAAATCCTCTAGCACGTGGTATAAACAGAATCCATGTTTTCTGGGTCCTTGATCCCGAGCAAGCAAATGATGGCAAAAGTCTGTCTGTCCGTCCGTCCGTCCGTCCGTCCGTCCGTCTGTCTGTGAATAACGCTAGCTGTTAAATCGTTCTGCCTATTTGCTCAAAAATTGGTATTTCCAATTGATCTGCCTGCTGTTGCGGTCCCTTGAATTTGACATCGATATTTTAATTTTGGAAAGTACTTTACTTGATTTCTCTGGGACATTTTAAAAATAAGCTCCATCGTTTTTTATTAAATTTTTTTGTTTAATAGTGTGAAGGAGTTGAAGATAGTGGCGCAGATCTCATGTTCGTTAAAAACCCTGTTTTTTTTTTGAAAACTGCAAAAGTTCAAAAAATGTTCAGTCTTTCTAAAACTAAAATAGTAGAGATAGATTTTTTTTTCCTGAATGAAATCTGTTCCTTCTACATGATTATATTTTAAAATCTGTCTTTACGTTTTCGAAAATTTGAGTGCTTTTCGCGTAATTTTGCATGATAACATGGTAAGAAAATACGTGCTGTGTAAGCATCACTTGTTATTGTTAATGATCCCTTCCGAGAAATAAATTCCTGTTAAGATTGTCATAATCTCCTTTAAGAAGTTAAGAGATTACCTTGAAAAACATGTCTTGTTTCAGGCATTAAAAACAATATTGTTCGATGTTTAAAAGATGTTTCTCTGAAGAACAGCACGAAAGGATGCAGGGTAGCTTAATCATTAATTCAGTATTTCGTGAAAACAGCACAAGATGGCAGACGATAGTTGAAGGTAGCAAAGGAAACAAAAGTCGAGCTAATTCGGGCTATTTCATTATTGTCAGGAGATTTATTAGGCTTAGCATATCATTTCACGAGCAGCTGTGCACATTTATTCATCGAAGGTACTGTCCGATATATTTGCGGCATTCACAAGTTCGCTCGGATGGTGGTCGGGCAAGCTGTCGGGCGGAAATTTGGCAGATGGATACATTAGTTCAGAAATACATGATAATTTTTTAAAAATGAATTTGAGGGTCGACGTAATGTTAAAGCTTATATTTTAAAAATAAAATTCTGTAAATAAGTTTATGAGAATTTAATTTATGTCAAAAAAAGAATATCTTTCTAGGTTTAATGTAAATGTAGTTGTACTTTTCTATATGAAAAGGTAGATACTTGAAAAATGTCCAAACAGCGCGTCAGATAATAATAATAATAATAATAATAATAATAATAATAATAACTTTCATATACAGATCAATTAATCATAAATAACATATTCAAAGAAAGTGTTATTAGAGAAAACAGAAGAAAAATACAAATAACCTATTTTCTACTTTATACCTCAATTCAAAGTTTCAGGTCATTTGAAAATAGTGATGTTTCATTATTTAATGTGGATAATTTTTTCTGTGATTTTGTTCAGCAGTATTTTTGACGCTGCAGGTCACTATTTATCACGGCTTTTTTTTCTGAAAATCATAGCTACGATTGACCTAAAAAATCTTACAGAGATGAAATGATGAATATAAATATATTTTCGATGTTTGTAGGAATAATTTATTTATTTTAAATATCACAACTCACCTCGTCAAGCCTGGAAATTTCATTTATATTAATACAAAAAAACTGGGGTAGGATTTCTCTCCAATTAACATTTATTTAATTAGGAAAAAAAATATTGATGACAAATTCAATACATGTGTATTGAACATGTACCTACATATTTACACAAGTAGGTAATAAATATGTTTTAATCTCAACGAAAAATGCTTTTATTATTTTCAATGGAATAGTAATTTTATATGTTTAAGATTAATAGACACGAAATGAAAAATCAGTGGTGATAGACCATCTTAAGGTAGCGAGAATGAAATATTTTTAAAGCTCTGACGAGGAAACACACGTTCTATTCGAGAATTTTCCCAACGAAGGAACAATTCCGTAGCCCAACATGAACAGATCGCCGCGTGACGCGAGGGCGGGGCGGAGGGGGGGCAGCGGTGGGGGCGCGTCACGACAGATGACGGGTGGCGCGCGCTCCTTGACGGAGAGGCTGACGGGGGCAGGGGGCGCGGCCCCCCTTTCTCCCCCCCTGCCACACTGCCCGCTGCGCCGTCACGCCTTACGCCGCCGACTGTCGGTTGCCGCCTCGCTCCGCCCTTCTGCCTCGCCCGTCCCGCTCCGCCCGGCTCTGCCCCGCACCGCCCCGCTCCGTCCCGCTCCGCCCCGCCCCGCTCCGCCCCGCTCCGCCCCGCTCCGCCCCGCCCCGCTCCGCCCCGCCTCTCTACGCCCCGCCCGCCCCGCTCCGCCCGCCCCGTCCTGCCCCGCCACACCCTGTCCCGCCCCGCTCGCCGCACCCCGCCCCGCCCCACTCCGCCTCGCTCCGTCTCGCTCCGCCCCTCTCCACCCTGTCCCACCCCTCTCCACACCGCCCCGCCCTGCCCCACCCTGCTCCACCCCCGCTCCGCCCCGGCCCGCCCCACCCTGTCCCGCCCGTCCTGCTCCGCTCTACCACGTCCCGACGCCCTGCCCCGGCCCGCTCCGCCCCGCCCCGCCCTCCCGCTCCGCCCCGCCTCCCCGCTTGCCCCGCTCCGCCTCGCTCTCAGCCCCGCTCCGCCCCCGCCCTGTCCCGCCCCGCCCCGCCCTGTCCCACCCCGCCCCGTTCGCCGCACCCCACCCCGCCCCACTCCGCCTCGCTCCGTCTCGCTCCACCCCTCTCCACCACGTCCCGCCCCGCTCGCCCGCCCCCCCGTCCTATGCTGTCCTGTCCTGCCCTGCCGTGCCCCGTCGGGCCACGCGCGCCGGGCCGTGACGGCGGGGAATTACCGCCATGATTTAGCGGGCCGGCAGGCGACCACAGCGCACGGCGCGGCGCGGCAGCCGGCGCCCACCACGCACACTCCACGCCTCGCCCCGCCCCCGCCCCGCCTCGGCCACTCGGCGCCCGCGGCTCATAAATAGGGGGCTCGATATATCCATCCGGCGAGGCCGTCAGATCCCCTTTGGCCGCACGCGTAACCGGCGCGGAGCGGCGCCTCGCTTCGCCCAGGGCCCTGCGGTGGGGCGGAGGGTGAAGACCGCTCTGGCTTCCTGGCGAGGGGTTGCTGGTGACTTCTCGAGCCCTCCAGACTGCATTTGGCCACCAGAAGAACTTTAGAATCTCCGACCTACCTTTGAGAATTAAAGACTTTTTCAACGTGTGTGTGTGTGAATATATATATATATATATATATATATATATATATATATATATATATATATATATATATATATATATATATATATATTGATTTTTTCGTGTATTTCCGGGCGCGTCAACTGCTCTGGTCATTAGTCCCGTTAGTGTAGTGCATGCTTTTCGGGAGATGGCGGTGATCTTCCCCCGCTGGATGGCGAAATCCGGCGCCGACCTACCGTCGGCTAGTGGGGATTCCCCCTAACCAGGACTCTCCCACCAGCGGGGCACCGCCCCAGCCCGGACAAGCTCTAAGCTCCCGACCGGTCTCCCGGGATATGTGGTAGTGTAGTGCGTGTTAGTGTAAGTGTGTGTGTGTGTAAGGGGAAAGGATAGGTCAAGGAACAGGAACGAGAGATCGCACGCGGTCCGTGGCCCGTTTCTTAGCGTACTGCTCCGGCATTCGCCTGGTGTTGATCGGAGAAACCACGGAAAACTACCGATCAGGGCAGCCAGCCGCTAGAATTCTCCTCCAGGCAGCGACTGAATTCGACGTACACTATATACACGTACGTAGATGATATACGTATGTATATACATATGAATGCACGCGTGTGAAAATGAAAAGAAGATGCAATAAAAAGAAAACTGATATTTGCAGATGACCTTATTATGATACAAACAAGGGTGAAGGAGGTACAAAAGATCAGTGAGTAAACAAAAAAAAGTCTTATTTTTCCTTTTGTGAATATATTTACACGTAAATCTTGATATTTTCTATTGCAGAAATATTGTTGTCTCTGAACAATATTTTGCTCCTAATAGTGTTTTAAAAAGAATGATTTGTAGCTAACATTTGAACATTCGTATTGGGCGCACTTTGTCTAGAAGATTGACGGAGCGGCACCTCGCTTCGCCTATGGGACCTGGGGGGGGGGGCGGGGACACTGTCGCGGCTGTGAACACCTTTCGAAGTGCGCGCCTAGAGGGCAGCGCTCGGCGGCAGTTAAGGGAGTCGGCAGAGGCAGCGGAGCATGGAAAACGCCGCCCAATCCCAAGCGTCGAGCTGACCGGAGAGCCAGCGGCCTGAGTGCGAATCTGCAGCGCCGCCCGCTTTAAGAGCGGGCGCCGCCCGCCCGGAGAACAGAGCGCTAGAGTTGTGATAATTGGTGTAATAGAGCTAGGAGATTTGTATTGTGATAGAGTTATAATTGGCCCGGCAAGTTATTAGGAAATTCTGTGTTGATTAACGGTTAGACCCTGCTTTGTATTGTTACATCTCCTGGACATTTGGATTTCGACTTTGGCTATTGTAATTCGGTACATTCTTTTGGCTTTGGAATTGTACCGTGCGTACTTTCTGTGTTAATAAATCTGTGTTGTTTAAAAGCGTGTGTTATTCCGAACATAACAGACACCCTCCTAACTTCCTGGTGAGGAGTTGCTGGGCCATCCCCGCTAGTGACTTCTCGAGCTCTCCAGACTTCATTTGGCCACCAGGAAAACTTTAGAATCTGATGTTCTTGACTGATGTCACCTTCACTTTTCTTCTAGCATTCCGTAGTTTTTTTTGGTACAGTTCTGCACTAAAAATCATGTTGTATTAAAATAAATCTGTAAGTAGAACTTTGCTTTAAATTATGAATGTATGAAGGCTGACCTACCTTAGAAAATTAAAGACATTTGCATCACGAGTATATATCTATATCTATATATATCTCTCTCTCTCTCTATATATATATATATATATATATATATATATATATATATAACAAAATCTACGGTCAAAGTTCGATTAATCACAATGCAAATATTCAAGAAACATAAACGCAAGTAAGCATTTTTTCTCTATCGATTTTGGTAGTACCTATTCCTTCAACAAGCCTTTGGACAAGTCGTATTTTCTGTTCAATCTGTCTCTTCGTAATGAAATTTAAGAGTAGAGAAAGGCGCATGTTCAAAGAGATTTGCCAAATGGAGTTGCTACAAGTTCCAAAATATACCTAACATGAAGGTGAAATAATACCTAAATAAAGGTGAAATAATAAACGTGTTTTGACAAGCCGTAATAATCTGACTGTAAAAATATATATTTAGAAATTTCAACGTAATTATGTAGAATTAAATATGACGAGAATATTGCTAAATCCGTTTTAAAATACTATTTCTCTACCAATTATTTTATGAATAGCATTAATACTAAAATAATCCCTTATCACTAAGGAAAACAGATGATTCTTTAATAGTGTTTTAAATAGTCAGACCGAAAGATTTTAACATTACAAGTTTCGATTGAAACGTTTATAGAAGTGAATACAAAATGAATGTCCATCACGTCGCCAGTAAGCTTGGCGACCGGACTATATATTATCCTCAAATTATCCCCATAAAACAGGTGCTAGTTAATTAGGGAGCAGCTGTAAATCATCGCACTCGCGTGGTCAGCAGCAACAGGGAAGGCTGAGGGTTGACGGCCGCGATCTCGCGCAAGGGGGTGGGGGTGAGGGGGGGGCGAACGCGTCGTCAACGCTGCGGGAAGCGTTATCTCCGCGCTGCAAAGAGAAATCGACGAAAACGCAAAGATTGCACTCTGAGCATAAAGAAATCCTAGGAGCAGGTATTTAGTCACAACAAATTAGTCTCGAAAACGGAAATCGTGGAAGAACCCTTAATGCTTTACTCAGATCCTTAATACGATTATTTTGATTCCCAACACAACAGATATCGCTTCTCTTTTAGCAATGAGTAGGGAAGACCAGTGGAGCCCCTGGCCGAAGAGATAAAAAGCACTGACTGACTGTGACGTGACTTGGCAAATATAGTAATTATTCAGTATAATAATTACACAGTAACGGAGTATAATAATTACACACAACTGCAGAAGAAAGCGCTCTACGCCCAACAAAGGTTAAGAGACGCGTTGCATCAACAATTACGTAAACAATTTTTAAAAAATCTTAAGAGGAACGGCAGGAAGTAAATTCTTCCCTGTGGCAGGTGCCCCACCGCACCACCTCCCAGGAGGACGGCGCGCTGTTGCGGCCGCTGCAGGAAGTGTTTCGTCGGCCTAAAATGTGTCGTCACATGGGCGGAGGGAGAGCCCACATGTTGAGCTCACTGCGTTCGTCTGCCTGAGTCTCCTCAGTGAGCTTACGCACACAGCGTAGTGCTCCGTGACCGCAGTCACCCGTGGAAACGATCCTCCGCGGCTTCCCAACACCTGGATGCGGAAGGCCGAAACAGAACCTCACTAAATACCACGAAAAGGTCGATACATTTTTAAAATTATTTATTTATTCATTTATTTAGTCAAAATCAGTCAAAAACTGTATGTGACGTATGGGGGAGAAAATCATCTGTGCACGCTTTCTTGAGTTTCAGAATCCCTTCCCAACAATTTAACTATTAATCGTTGAAAGATGAAAAATAATAGTAATAATAATAATAATAATAATAATAATAATAAATTTTAAAAGAGCGAGAGATAAACATTTCAAAAACTAGATATTTTCGTTAAATATGTTTGTTTTCGAAAATAACTCAGAAATAACCCGAAATAGTATATATAGTTTTATATAGTATATATATGCGTTCCTCTGCCTGAGTCTCCTCAGTGAGCTTACGCACACAGCGTAGTGCTCCGTGAACTCAGTCACCCAAGAAAACGATCCTCCCGAGATATATATATATATATATATATATATATATATATATATATATATATATATTAAATAGCAGTTAGTATTTAATATATATATATATATATTAATTAGTAATAATATTTAATATATATATATATATATATATTAAATAGCAGTTAGTAAGGTAATGAAAGAGTATATGGTAACGGAAGTGACTAAAACTTTAATGGAGGACACTTCCAGAATATTTGGAAAATAAGAATTGAAGTCTTTTGGTCTCTGTCTTTAAACGTGCAGTACACGAGACATATTTTTTCTAGTGATGGGAATTTAACGAAAGTCGTAATTTATTACTCTTTTCTTATTTTTGATGTAAAGAACTGAAAAAATTGAAAAACAAAATAATATTGGCATTGCAACAATGTAACATCAACTGATACATTTTTGGACTTTTTGATCTCAGGAACAATTAGAATTTACTCATAGAATTAGCTATTAGTGAGTCGAGTGTCTGACCAAAACTAATATTTTCCAATTTTTAAGTGACCACTGAGGGAACAAAATCAGGATTTGTCTATAAATTAAAAAGTATAGGGCAAATTAATGATTGGAAATTTGAGGTAATACCAATATTCTGAAAGAGATGTGTTAATTTACCATTAACATTCACGTAACGAATTTACTAAAGAAATACAAGAACTTTGAGAAAACTACGAAAATACTTTTAACTGTGACCACTGCTTGTACCTTTACCTTACGAATGAATTAAAAAATCAAGAAAATAATTTTATTTAGTGGATCTGATTGGCGGCAGAGAATGCGACAGGTGGACACTGTCACAAACATCCCCTTTGAAAAGTATTAACCAGACCCGATTGGGGGTTTTGATTTAAGATTACCTTCGATACAAGGAAACACAAAATAAAAAAAACTAGAACATGAAAATCAATTGTTTGCTTGAATGTATCAGCCAGATAATAGCAAAATATTCCCTTCCGCATAGAACAGAAGACAGATCATGACCTACGAAACTATTACTTTCCAAGCTCTTAAACAATAGATCGCGATTATACCCTCGTTACACAGTTGATGCTGACACATCTGTGGGACGTTTATTGCGTCTTCAAGCCAACGAGACGCAAAGCTAGGGCTAATGGAACATACTATAATGGTATAATAACATTAGTGTTAATCAGCCACGGACTTCCCTACTCAAGTCACGTTCATGCACGAGTTCCCTGAAGGCATTCCAATGTGCTGTGTATTAGTAAATAAGTTACAGAATGTTTTGTGGTGTGTCCGCGGAAAAAAATAATAAAGGAGATGCGTTAAGGGGTGTCAGGAGCCGCAGCTCCTTTGCAATTTTCCAAATGGGTCCTTTAGTACTTCGTAAATGAAATTAATTTCTAATTTTCCCTTTATTAAGATGACGGTTTGAGAGATTGAACCTCTGTAAATGGTCAATTTTTTTATCACTAAATAACAATTTATTATCCTTTTAGTTTAGTTTATTTATTTGTTTACTAATAAAAATGTTCGTATAAAAATACTTAATGAAAAAGTGTTACTAAAGATGTAGTTGGGCCCCTCTTGTTTTAGGCTGTGCACGTACATGGTCATTCGAATTGCAATGTGTAAGTTGTACGGCAAATGAATCCGTATTTAGAAAATGATTGCCGGTTTCTCCTTTCTTGCAGAAATGTATGATATAAATTACTTTTACACTAGATTGACACCGGGAGCGGTGGCTCAGTGCGTCAACTGATGTCACTGCAGTGCCTCTGAACTCCTAGGTTCGATTCCCGACGACGGCAGGATTTTCGATACTAGCTTTTCAGCTAGGTCCCATTCAGTCGCTGTCTGGAGGAGAATTCTAGCGGCCGGTTCCTCCAGTCAACACCAGGCGAATGCTGGAGCAGTACACTAACAAACAGGTCATGAACCAAGCGCGATCTTTCCTTCCTCTTCCTTCCCTTTTTAGAGAATTTGGAATTGCACACATGTGCGGTGCAAAAACGATGGGAAATGGTTTTGTTACGCAAGTCGGACGTGTACAAAAGTCGTTGAATGACATGCGGGTTGGCTGGAAATATAAAGTGAGGAATGAAATAACTTGATAGTTGGATTTTGGTGACTATTGTGAAAAACAAACTGATTCTGGAAAGTTAAATGGAGTCATCAATGTGTGCGAACCGCGTGCATTGCCGGCAGCGGCGGCTATAGTTTCTTTTTGGTCTGGAATTATGTTTTTTGTTTAAAAACTATATGCAATGAACTAAAACTGTCCAAAGGCAAAATGTTTTGAAAAACTGTGATCAGGAGTGATTAAGCACTTTACTCCTCACACCTGAACCGCTAAATTCAAAACATATTTAACTAAATATGTTTTGAATTTAGCGTTTTGTGGTTTGTTTAACTGCGTAATGAAGGGGTAAATAATAGCAAAACGGATTTTTTAATTTTCCGGAATACAGTACTTGAAGCTCTTAGAACATTTCATTTTTTTTGTTAGAAAATAGCACCAATATTTTAAAATTATTTCTCAAATAGAGCAAATGAGGTCAGTAAAATTAGCTCACATAACACATTTTTCAAAATATTAGCAATTTCACGTAATTGTAACTTGTAATGTGTTAAAAATACGGCAATATTTAGAATTTGTAATAGCATTGTGAAACTTCGTACTACTCAGTTACGCTTTGATATTATAAGCGAGTGCTTCTTGCCTTGTCCTTCGTAACTATGGGATACCAATCCTCATCTGGATATTTTTTTACTTTTAAATTTTTTTTCGAGAATAGAGTACAATACATTAAATTAAATAATGGGATTTTTTTCATTTAAACTAGTGAATTAAATAAAATAAATATACGAATTTTTCAAACTTCCAGATGTGTCAGTGAGATAGTAGTTGCAATAAAAAATTAATAGTTACTAACAAAACAAGAAATTGCGTGATATTTAGCACCACTTGTTTGCATTTGTAAGATGTCAACAGATGTGGATTTTCAGGTATTTGAAACGAACATTAAATAGTAAATTTTGTTATTCCCAGAAATATAAATATTCTCCAAAAGAGTCAATAGGAGGGAAAACACCTCTTAGAAACGTTGTTATCACAGATGCGTGGAGACTCCATCCGAGAGCCCTCAAATAGCGGAGGGGAGGGGAGGGGGTGGGGGTGGGGGGTGAGGGCGAGGCGCGGGCCCTTGCACGCGTCGCACACCGGGCGACTGCTCGTAAATCTCAGCGGCGGCGGCGCAGGCGGCGGCCGCGTTGTAGTGAAGCCGTTCGGAGAGGCGGGGCGGCGCCCGCGCCCGCGCCCCCGCCCCGCGCCCTTATGCATATTCAGAGCGCCCACGCAGCGCGCCGGCGAGCGGTTCAGCTGCCCCTCCTGCGCTCCGCCCCGCCCCGCCACGCCAACTCCGCGCCGCGTCCCCCTCATTCCTGCTCCCGCCTCACCAACTCCGCGCCTGCCTGCCCCGTCCCATCCATCCGACCCTGCTCTGCCCCGCCGCGCTCCCACCCACCCCGCCCAACTCCGCTCCGCGTCCCCCTCATCCCCGTCCCCGTCCCACCCAACTCCGCGCCTCCCCGCTCCATGCCCGTCCATCCTACCCTGCCCCGCCCCGCCCCGCCCCCTCCAACTCCGCTTCACGTCCCCCTCATCCCCGACCTGTCCCGCCCAAATACGCGTCTCCCCGCTCCATGTCCGTCCATCCGGCCCCGCCCCACCCCCGCACAACCCGCGTCCCCCCTCATTCCCGCTCCTGCCCCACCCAACTCCGCGCCTCCCCGCTCCGTCCCATCCATCCGACCCTGCTCTGCCCCGCCGCGCCCCCACCCACCCTGCCCAAATCTGCCCGCGTCCCCCTCATCCCCGCCCCCGCCACATCCAACCTGCACCTCCTCGCTCCATGCCCTCCATCCGGCCCCGCCACCACCCCGCCCAACTCCGCTCCACGTCCCCCTCATCCCCGACCTGTCCCACCCAAATCCGCGCCTCCCCGCCCCGCCTCGTCCATCCGACCCTGCCCTGCCCTGCCGAGCTCAGCTCAGTCCTCCCAACTCTATCCTCCCGCCTGCCCCGCCCACCCCCTAAACCTACTCGTCCAACTCGGTAGCCCGTGGAGCGGTAACTCAGTGCATCAACTGATCTCACTGCAGCGCCTCTGACCAGGAGGTCCTGGGTTCGAGTCCCGACGGCGGAAGGATTTTCGACGCTAGCTTTCCTGCTAGGTCGAATTCAGTCGTTGTCTGGAGGAGAAGTCTAGTGGCCGGCTGCTCTGGTCGGTAGTTTTCCGTAGTTTCTCCGATCAACACCAGGCGAATGCCGAAGCAGTGCCCTAACAAACGGGCCACAGACCGCGCGCGATCTTTCCTTCCTCTTTTTTGTCCTATCCTCTGTCCAATTTCCCTTACACACACGCACTTACACTGACACGCACTACACTACCGCATATTCCGGGAGACCGGTCGAGAGCTTAGAGCTTGTCCCGGCTGGGGCGGTGCCCCGTTGGGAGAGTTCCGGCTTTGGGGGCAAACCCCGCTTGTCGACGGTAGATCGGCGCCGGATCTCGCCATCTAGAGGGAGATCACCGCCACATCTCGAGGAAAAAAAGTTGCACTACACTTACTAAGCTGTTAACGCACCAGGAACTAAGCTGTTAACGCACCAGGAATCACTAATCAACCAAACAACGTGTCCCCTCCCTTTCCCCACTCGTCCTGACCCTTTCCGTCCAACTCCGCGTGGTTGTGACGAGCAATTCAGCTTCCCCTCCTGCACTCCGTCTCGCTCCACCCCTCTCACCCAGCTCCGCCCAACGCCCCCAATTCCGCTCCGATCCACCCCCGCCCCTCCCATCCCGCCTTCTCCGCTTAGCCGCAACCCACTCGTCTAACTCCACGGCGGGGCGATACCTTCCGGAAGACCCCGCCCATCCATACCCCACCTCACCCCACCCCACCCCGTCCAGTCTCGACACTACCTGCCTAATTCCGCGGGCGGCCTTTTCTGCCCTCCACTCCTCAGAGCTCCGCCTCACCTCTCCCCTCCTCGCACCTCCCACAACTACCATTCTCGTCCAACTTCGCGGGGGGGGGGGGGTGAGGCGAGCCGGTTAACCTCCCCTCCTGCACTCCCTCCAGCCCCGTCACGCCCAACTCCGCTCCCTTCCTCCCCATCCAGCCCTCCCCGTATAGCCACGACCGTCCCTTCTTCGCTGGGCCGCCGCTCCTGCACCGGCCCCTCCCGGCTTCGCCCCGTGAGCTATGCAATCGCCGCCTGTCTACACGAGCCAAGACGCACGTTTTGCTTCGCGTAACCATTAACCCTTCCTCCCATCCCCAAATCCACGGATAACACCGAGAGAATTCGAAATTGTCTTTACAGTTTCCGAAGCGTAGACAGTCAATCTTTACCTTCGTTTCAATTCCGGAGGTTGGCTATGACCACCATTATTCACCGCCTGGAATAGTGGTTGTCTTCCTTTTGTATGGCTTTTCATTGACTTTCCTTCCGGTCAACTAAACGTTTCGAACTAACTTCATACATTAATAGATCAAGTATGTTCATAGTGTGTAAATTCATTTAAATCAGTGGTGCTACACCGTATTCTAGACTTCTTATTTCCTCGTAATATGAGCAACAATTATTAAACAAAATTACTCCAGTGTATTGAAAAAATATATAATAACAATAATAATAATAATAATAATAATAATAATAATAATAATAATAATTATCCGGCGACTTCTTCTAAGTATTTTTTGAAAAAAAAGTAAGCTTCATGTAAATTACACTAAAAGTAAAAAATAACCTATTAAATTTGCATTTTGAAGGTGATCAAAAAATTCCCATTCTAGATTAAAAAAATCTGCGCTTCTTTCGGCTGCTAGTGAAGTTCAAAATTAGACAGTTATTTGGAAATCCAGACAGACATAGACCTGTTTCAAAACATAGAAAAGAAAGGATATGTCAGAAACTTTTAAAAATCTAGAATTCTGTCACAATTTCGATTGATTGATTGATTTTTTCGTGTTTCCGAGCGCGTCAACTGCTTCGGTCATTTGTCCCGTTAGTGTAGTGCATGTTTTTTCTCTCGGGAGATGGCAGTAATCATCCCCCGCTGGATGGCGAGATCCGGCGCCGACCTACCGTCGGCTAGTGGGGTTTCCCCCTAACCAGGACTCTCCCACCAGCGGGGCACCGCCCCAGCCGGGACAAGCTCTAAGCTCCCGACCGGTCTCCCGGAATATGTGGTAGTGTAGTGCATGTCAGTGTAAGTGAGTGAGGGGAGAGGATAGGACAAGGAAGGGGAAGGACAGATTGCGCGCGGTCCGTGGCCCGTTTGGTAGGGTACTGCTCCGGCATTCGCCTGGTGTTGATCGGAGAAACCACGGAAAAGTACTGATCAGAGCATCCAGCCGCTAGAATTGTTCTCCAGACAGCGAATGAATTCGTGCTAGCTGAAAAGCTAGTGTCGAAAATCCTGACGCCGTCAGGACTCGAACTTTGGACCTCCCGGTCAGAGGCGCTACAGTGACATCGGTTGATGCACTGAGCTACCGCTCCTGGTTTATTTCCTCGTAATATGTGCAACAATTATTAAACAAAATTACTCTAGTGTATTAAAAAAATATATAATAATAATTATCCGGTCATTTATTCTAAATATTTCTTGAAAAAAGGGTAAGCTTCATGTAAATTACACTAAAATAAAAAAATTCCTATTAAATTTGCTGAGTTTGACGGTGATCGAAAAAACTCCTATTCTAGAAAAAAAAAGACTGCGCTTCTTTCGGTTGCTAGTGACGTTCAAAATTAGACAGCCAGTTGGAGAGCCAGACAGACATAGACGTGTTTCAAAACATAGAAAAGAAAGGATATGTCAGGGACTTTTAAAAACCTAGAATTCTGTCAGAATTTCGAGATAACGTTTTTGCAGCGTTACATAACTTCTTCTCTGCTACGTCTACCAGAATGTGAAAGGGCACTGTACAAGTGGTAACCTTTCGTGCGCTGCGGAGGAGGCCGATTCCAGCTCACAAACGCGCGCACAATACGTCACGCATGCGTTCCAGAACCCCCCCCCATCGCATCGCCACACGACGCCATGGCGGCTTAACGAAGTGGGAAAAGGTCGCGGATATAGCAGAACACAGTGGTACACATTCAGAACAATACCAACAAAATTCTTCTGGTCGTTTAACGCAAATGACACTTAAAAATGACGCGGATTTAATTGTTGTTGAACTCTAAACATTTGAAATTGGGACCGGGAGCGGTAGCTCAGTGCCTCAACTGATGTGACTGTAGCGCCTCTGATCGGGAGGTCCTAGGTTCAAGTCCTGACGGCAGCAGGATTTGCGACACTAGCTTTTCAGTTAGGTCGAATTCAGTCGCTGATTGAAAGAGAATTCTAGCTAGCGGCTGCTCTGATCGGTAGTTTTCCGTGGTTTCTCTGATCAACACCTGGTGAATGCCGCAGCAGTACCCTATCAAATGGGCCACGGACCGCGCGCGATCTGTCCTTCCTCTTCCTTGTCCTATCCTCTCTCCTTACACACACACACTTACACTAACATGCACTACACTACCACATATTCCGGGAGATCGGTCGGGAACTTAGAGCTTGTCCCGGCTTTGGCGATGCCCCGCTGGTGGGAGAGTCCTGGTTAGGGGGAAACCCCACTAGCCGATGGTAGGTCGGCGCCGGATCTCGCCATCCAGCGGGGGAATATCACCGCCATCTCACGAGAAAAAAATATGCACTACACTAACGGGACTAATGACCAAAGCAGTTGACACGCCCGGAAACACGAAAAAATCAATCGATCAAACCCATCGCATCGCCACACGACGCCATGGCGGCTTAACGAAGTGAGAAAAGGTCGCGGATATAGCAGAACACAGTAGTACACATTCACAATACCAACAAAATTCTTCTGGTCGTTTAACGCAAATTAATGCAAATGACACTTAAAAATGGCGCGGGTTTAATTGTTGTTGAACTCTAAACTTTTGAAATTGGGTGAAATATTGGAAGAGATCATTAGTTTTTTAAGCGTCGGCAAAAGTGAGTACAGCCCAGCGATGGCGTGATGTAGTAAAGCTAATGACGTTTTAACTAGATGGGCTTGAGTTTGATTTTAAGCGCAGTTAAAATATTGCTTTTTGTAAGCTCTTTTACATGTTTATGTAGTAATATGATATTGCTGATCCGTTGAAAATAATGCGATAAAATGTATGATGTTGTAGCTCCAGTAGTTACTATTGGAAATAATTTGGAACATTAAATATAGTTCTTCACGGGCCTGCATTGGGTAAACTAACAGAGGTAAGTGAGAATATCGTCTCTTTTTGTGCTAATTTCACATCTTAACATGCAACTAAGCCATTTTGCTCATTCCTCAGAAATTGTCTTCAGGTACAAACAGTCAATTTTTAAGAAATTATCTTCTGTTACCTTATTCAATTGTTAGATGCGGTTCGTTTTTTCAATCATTTATTGTCTATCACTTCGGATCAAAATAAAATGGTTTCAATATTGGAAGATAAAGTAATCGGTGTCCATATGAATCATTAACTCAAGTGTGTAATAAATTCAGGAGCTAGGGTGTTGTAGAAGGTGATGTACAATTTTTTGAAAAAACGAGTAGTGTTAACGTAATTTGAGCTTGAAATTAGAGAGTATTTGCAAGTCGTGTTTTTGAAAGACGTAACAACAATTCTGTGGAGAACTGAACTGCGTATGCGCCGACATCTAATGACGGGATTTCGATTGACGGGTCCCGACATTCTCCCTGTTTTGTCGACTACGACAACTGTGTTCGTAACTTGCACTTTACGTAGGTTTTGCCGCCACCTCCAAACACGAACTCAACACTAACACACAATAAGCACAGAAGTAATGAAAAATACAATATCCATATTACTAATATAATAAGGCAGGAATTTATTGGCTAATTTTGTTTACGTTCATTCAAATATGTCAGAAATAAACTAACGTAATTGTTCGGGATTTGGAGGTTATGTATACACTGAGGTTCCTTTAATTTCATGTATGGGTCTATAATACATTTTACTATCTTGTAATGCTTATAAAAAAGTAAAAATGGACTCAGAGATACGCAGATGTTCAATAAAAGCTTTTAGATTCTGTTGGAGGTATTCAGTTACGATTAGTTCCTAGTTTGAATGTATGTTTTCGATTGTACGACATGCACAAACTCATTTTTGTGAAAATTCGTTAATTCCTTTTTATGATAATGTTTACGTACTACAACAATGAATTTCCCGTCTTGCATAAACTCTCTAATAATGCAATTTATAAAAAAAACATTTTTTCTATTACCTCTCCAAGTTTTTTCTTCAGATTTTCTTCACAAATGTATAAGAAGGGACACTTAAAATAATGGCGTAGAGATAATTTTCATTGAATTCTCTCATTTTTCGAAAATTGTAAAATTATAAATAATGTGAGAATGTATGTGTCCTTGTTCCACCACTAGTGTTAAAAAGAGTCATTAATGAACGGAACGAATGAAGATTGGAAGACAAATATGCACAGACAACTGATCTGCATAATGATGTTCCCCAAAGGAGTTCATAAGAACCCACTGGTTGTCGATGGAATTTAAAAGGGAGTCAGTAATGATCACGGGATCGACAGTCGAATAATCACCAAATGATCTTGTTATCAAGATATTTCCCAATGGAGTCGTTACCAACCAATTGGATATCTATGGAATTTTAAAGAGTGTCAACGATGAAAAAGGGGTCCAATGAGAATCGAAAGCGGAATATACACCAACTGATCTCGATATCAGGATGTGTCTCACCGAGGTCGGCTCCGATCCATTCAAGGTGAAGCCATTCGTAATCAAGGGATCGAAAGAAAATCGATGACCGAATATGCAACGATTACTGATCTATGGTTTCAAAATGTTTGAATTCGGTGCTGACGTCAATTATTAACGTCGATGGAAATTTAAAGGGAGTTAATAATGACCAAGTGGTCACCATTAACTCCCTTTAAATTTCCATCGTGTGGTCCAAAGGGGATCAACACCCGAATATGCACCAATAGATCTTCTATAGATTTTTCAAGGGGTCGGTACCAAACCATTGGAGTCTGTGGAATTTTAAAGCAAATAAATGATGATCAAGGGTTTTGATGGTCATTGACAGCCGAATATGCACCAACAGATATTTTCAAGATGTTTTTCAACGAGGTCAGTACCGATTCACTGGAGTCTACTGAATTTTAAAGGGAGTAAATGATGATTAAGGGTGTGGATGACGATCGACTGCCGAATATGTACTATCGGTCTTGTTATAAAGATGATTCCGAACGGGGTCGGTGCCGACCCATTAGGGTCTATGGGATTTTAAATCGAGAAAACGGTGATCATGGGTTTACTGAGGATCGAAGGGCGAAAATTCACTGACATATTATGTTTGAGACGAACCGGTAAACCCGGCTTGTTCGCAGTAAATTTATTTGCAAGGGACAGGTTCTTTTTCGTGAATGGGCTCGGGGTTATTAATCAGACACCATTGTTCCGTGAACAAAATAAACATGAATTATTTATTATTCTAAACAAATCACTATTGATTACAAATATCTGTGATTGTCTTTAAGAGGTAAAGAAAGGATTGAGGTAAAGAAAAGGATTTCTTTACCTCACCCAGAATCACTGTTAGTTCTTTCGATCTTACATCGATCGAGGAAATATTTACCGTTTAATACTCCCCCCTCGAGCGTCGGCGGCTTCGGGGACTCTCGGGTTGTCTCGTACTCCTTCGCTGTGCTGCCTATGCCCGCTCCACTGGGGGCCAGCCGATGCGATGCGCTGCGTTTCCGAAGCACTTTCTTCAGCGTAATCTTCCCACGGTGCCTCTGCGCCTCCCCGCTGAACTCCTTTCCAGTTCACCCAGATCTACTCGATGTCACCTTCCGCGAGCTGACAAACGCCACTAAATATTCAAGGTACAGTTTACTAGCACGTGTCTCACCATTTCACCAGGCTACTAGTCTCGTGGCGTACTCCTCTGCACACAAGTTCTCTCGATCAGTACTACCCCGGATAATAGCTGTTACTCTGGCACTACGTCCGACCCACTAATGATGGTTATATCTAGCACAACTCGTCCGTCAATCACTTTTGGCAGCGCTCATTCGTTCGCGACACTATTCTACCTTGTTCGAACGCGGAGCAGCCCCAGGTACTTCCTTCCTTACAGGCGTCCGGCCGTACACTGAAGCCTCGCGGCGTCTTTTCTCACGCCTTCGGCCAACCGACAACACTTCGCCGCCCGTAGCTGTTTCTTGTGGCTAGCTGGCGCCCTCTGGCAACCGTTTTGCCGCGTACTCTTACTTGTTGTATCGCCGTTTCTTTAGGCAGAAACGCGGTGCGTTTCATGTTATAAAAATGTTTTTCATCGGCGTCATTATCGACCCATTGGAATTTAATGGTCTTAAAGTCAATAATCATCAATGGGTCGAAAGAGTATCGACAGCACAATACGCACCGAAAACTCTTCTGTGAAAATAGGTTAACTTTCAACGGGTTGGTACCGATCCTTTGGTAGTCTATGAAATTCTAAAGGCAGACTAATGATCAAAGGTCGAATGAGGTTTGAAAGGTCACTTTCATTGACAACTGATCGGTTTTATCGAAATTATTGGAACGGGGTCGTACAAACCGGTTGAAGTCGATGGAAGTTTAAAGAAAGTCAACGATGATCAAGTGGTTGATTGAGTCTCGACAACCAAATATCCAAAACGTCGGTGGCGTACGGCATGAGTTGCAACCCACATGGGTTGATGGAATTTGAAAGGTGACCAATGTGAACTAATCTAGCAGCACATGCGCCTCTTTCAGTCACGACAGAGTACGCACCTGATATCATAGACCCTTCTGCTTGCATTGCACTTAATTCAATTTCCGCTTATAATTTCGATCAAAGGCGTGTACCACAAAAAATAATGATATTATTTTCAGTAATAAGTTATATTTTTAAATAATTGATTACGGTTTGTACATGTTTGTATGCAAATTAACAGAACTGAAAAAATGAAATAAGCTGAAAGATTATTTTCTTTGTATTTGGTATATTTTACATATCTGGCAACATTCCTTCATTGCATGCTTTACAAACGGTTAGTGAATATCCAAACAAATAAACGTTTTGCATATTCGGGACTAGTATTTTGTCAAGTCGCGTAAAACAAAAGCTGTTGCATGAGTGTACGCAGGTGGTCCCCAAGACCCACGGAACGTTTTGGTATATCTCACCGGTGGGAAAGAAAACAGCATCCGCTTTCTCAAAAGAAGTGTGACTCATATCTGTGGAAGGAAAATGAACCTGGAAGCAGTGGTCACGGACGGCATAAATTTATTGTACGTGTTAATTATTATAACTATCATAATTAAAATAAAAATTATTAATTATTTAAATGAAAAAAATAATAAATATGGGATTACATTAATGTTGCATATAATTACATACTTAAATTTTCATGAATTATACAATAATATTTTCTTATAGTACCTCACATAATTTTGCATTTTTACTAGGCGTCCACTTACCACATCTTGTATTTTGTATCCATTTCGCTCTTCTTGCAGGATCAACGGGGAAGATAAATAATCGAAAATTGTTTGTTGAATTACTACAATTTACAGCACTGCAGCCAGTCATTTTGCATGTACAGACCGCTGCAAAATATCATAATTATTTGTATGTAAAATAAATACGACTACTTCCTAACACACAATATTCATGAATATTTATATATTTATTCCTTACCATCTGACTTATGTCATTTGTTTATTATTTATTTATACCTTTATTTGATGCAAATTAATAAAAAATCAACTATAATAATTCATTATTAAATATGTATTTATTTATTTTTACGTCAAAAAAAGTGTTAATTTTCATGTCAATATGAATAGGGTGATAACCTCTTATCCATTTCAAATTCTGTTTTAACAGTTTGTACTTACCTATTGCGTCATGAGCGATAAAAAGGCATTAAGTATGAACATTCCGAAATTTATAACTTCATTCACTTTATAAAACCAACTATAAACAATTTAAGTAACAAATTTGTTTGCTGCAAGTGAAATAAATATAAATTAATTAGCATATATATCATGTTCAATTTAAATACAAAACTTTAAGTTAGAAATAAACAAAGTATTTACTTTTTGTTCAATGGCCAATTCCAATTTTCTGTTCTGTTCGCTTGTCGTCGTCAATTTTAATGCATGCTGAAATCAAAAATAAAGAAAAACATGATTAATGTATATACGATATACATAAACAAATATTGCTTATTATTACACATATGTTTATGTCTGCATCTGATCATTATTGACGTATATCTATATTCTCTATTTACAAATGGAAAACATAACCTTAGTCCAACTTACAAACGTTTCAAAATATCAGTTTCTATTTACAAGTGGAGAATTCAGGGCACAGTACTTACCGACGACGTTTTCACACTTCTCAAAAAACTGCTCACAGTGACCGAAATTGCGTCAGAGTATTTTTTTGTTTGGAAAATAACGGAAAGTAGCGAGACGCGACGTTTTCCTCTACATTTACATACGCTTGTCGGCAAGCAATGACCAAGAATGGCGTCTGCGTATATTCCCCCCTATGGAGCCCTAGTACAACACTAACGAAAACGCGAGAACTGAATTCATTCGAAAGTAGAGCTTGGCAGCCCTGACAATCTTGCCGTGCCGTTCCGTGTGAGACCAATGTTGTGACCAGACCGTACCGAGTAGTGCTGTGTTGAGAACTAAGGAGCTCAGACGTGAAGAAAAGTCGCGCGAGTATATCTATTCTTCTTCTTCTTCTCTTCTAATATATAAAGACAGAAGTGCGTTGTCTTACAGCGCGATAATCTCTGAATCTACTGAACCAATGCCGATGAAACTTTTGTGCTAGCATCCTTTAAAGACCTGGAGTACTATAGGCTATGATTTACAAACATAAACAGTAATATATTTTTTTTCTAATATATAAAGACAGAAGTGCGTTGTCTTACAGCGCGATAATCTCTGAATCTACTGAACCAATGCCGATGAAACTTTTGTGCTAGCATCCTTTAAAGACCTGGAGTACTATAGGCTATGATTTACAAACATAAACAGTAATATATTTTTTTTCTAATATATAAAGACAGAAGTGCGTTGTCTTACAGCGCGATAATCTCTGAATCTACTGAACCAATGCCGATGAAACTTTTGTGCTAGCATCCTTTAAAGACCTGGAGTACTATAGGCTATGATTTACAAACATAAACAGTAATATATTTTTTTTCTAATATATAAAGACAGAAGTGCGTTGTCTTACAGCGCGATAATCTCTGAATCTACTGAACCAATGCCGATGAAACTTTTGTGCTAGCATCCTTTAAAGACCTGGAGTACTATAGGCTATGATTTACAAACATAAACAGTAATATATTTTTTTTCTAATATATAAAGACAGAAGTGCGTTGTCTTACAGCGCGATAATCTCTGAATCTACTGAACCAATGCCGATGAAACTTTTGTGCTAGCATTCTTTAAAGACCTGAAGTACTATATACTATGATTTACAAACATAAACGGTAATATATTTTCAAAATAATTACTTCTCTAGACATTTTTCGCCTAGCTTAACATCACAGATTCAAGAGTGCATCAATGCCAATAGTTTAGCTTCGCGCCACCAGAGGATGACATCTGAGATCTACTACTGATTTCATCAATGTCCAGAATTGTTACGAAATCCATTGGAGTTTGAATAAGGTTATGTAATGTCCCTGTCCGAACATTTGAAAGAAAGCCGTAACTGAAGTGGTAAAAATTTCAATGTTCATGCATAGCTCTTTGTCCGTGTTATATACAAAGCGGCAAGAAATTATTGTGAGTTTGAAAGTGTTTAATAATTGAGGTAGGTTGAGAGAATAAAAAGTACAATAATATACAGTACAGAATAGACAGTAATGTACAGTGTACAATATATACATATCGTATACAATCTAAACAACGTCTTCTTTTACAGAAATTTGTGATAACTGATTTGTTTGACGAAACGAGTGTCACAATTGTCAAAATATATTACAAATGCCAAGAGATCTACTAAAGAGTCTACTAAAATTTTCTTTCTTTCCATACTTTTCTATAAAAATAGATAGAATTTAATTGATCTTACAAAACGTTTGTCTCAGCTCTCCGGTACAAATTGGAAAAATGGAAAGTAATCTATGTTTTTGTAAACCCAGTAAATTTTTTTCTTCAATATGTGATGGATTTCTGTGCAGTGGTATGTAATTTAGTAATGACCATTTACATATTAAGACTAATCTGTAAAGTTGTTTTACATATCAATTTCTGCCAATGAATGAGTTCATTCATATTTTTCTAAAAAAATGAGCAAAAATTAATTTATCTAAAAATATTTTTGTCTAAGCAAATAATATCTGGGAGTCCTTGGTTTCTGTTGTTCATATTTCAGGATCCATGATCTCTATCACTTGAGATAAAATGAAGATGCTAATATTGTTTTGTATGTGGCTCAGTGCATTGTGAATTTATTATTTACACATAATGTCAAGTTGGTGGATCATTAGTTTTCTAATGTATCAGTTGTATGATGAATAGATTTACTTGAACCAAGAAGTTTTATACTATATGTTACTAGCACATAGGCCATTAAACATATATATTTTTGTCGTCTTCAGAGTTATAAAAACTGGTAATTATGTTTCAGAATAGATACAAGCATTTTTGTTTATTCTTATGATTATGATTCATCAATTACGTTATGACATCTATACTATTACTCCGGATCTACCTACTACCGTACTGGTGCATGAACTTCCGCATGTTATACTCAGCTTAATGCAGTAAGTCCTTTCAAGGTGACGAGTTGACAGATCAATTTCAAAACTTTCTTTATGAATACAATAGAAGAAAAAATATAAAAATATGATAAGTTTTACAACGTGAAAATTTATTTATAGTGTTGGAACATTATATAGAACTCAACAAAAATTATACATGCGAGACTACAAGTATTTTATTTTGTAGTTTAGATTTATTTATTGCTTTTAGTTATAAAGTGAATGTTTAGAGGTTGGAACTTCAAATATGAAAAATGTAATTATTTGTGGAAAAGTGAGCGAGATAATCCGGAAATTTCCAAATGGGGGTCAAGAGAAGACAGCTATCGTGGCGTAGCCGGGCAGAGCATGGCAGGGAGTAGGGCGGAGAAGGGATACAATGGAAGAGATAAAGGTAGGTCCCGTCGCAGGGCATGAAAAGATTGAATTCCTTTTCCCGTATAATAATTTACTGTAATAAATGCCCCAGCAACGCCGGGTACTTTATCTAGTTTCTTATTAGCGCTGAGCAGTGAGTGGTAATTAAATTAACTACAATTACAAAAACTGCCGCTAGTAGTGAATTACGGTATTACAGAAAGATAACATTGATTCATGAACTAGGTATAGACACAGGAATAGACTGTAAGTGATAACAGCAGTGCTATCTAGTAACAACATTTCATACCTTACTATAACAAGTTACAAAGAGTTTACAATGTTTTGTTTACATACATGTTCAAGGTGTTATTACAGCAAATATTGAAGTATGCAGAGTACAAAATAATATAAATACAGGTTTAGAACTGTATTTTACCTTTTGAATGTGGGAAAGTACCGTTAATTTAATTAATAATTAATTAAATAGCTGAAATGAATAAAAATAAGTTGTGAATGAAATGAAAATAAAATTAATGATACTGAAATCTTCATTCAATCAATACCGTGTTATGGCCACAACACAAACTTTTATCTGAGATATAGCAATATATGAGAGGAAAATCAAGACCATTGTAATCCATAGTGGCATTTCTCAAAATAATAAAAATGCATCCAGAGGTCAATACATTGCAATATTTGCATAAATAATTTGTAAGAAAAAGTTGTTTAAAAAGTACCGTCTATTAACTTAAACGAATTGGGTAAGAATATCATGGAATTCAAACAATAAAACAAGTAGTAATTTTTTCCTGCTCTAAAGAGAATTAACGACATCCTGCAGAATGTGTGGAAATGTTTCGGTAATTACAAATTAATATATTTTGGAAGTAGGGAAGTTAGTGGTTCCACTACATGTGTAAAGTCAAGACGTTTCGCGGCCATCATTACAAAGTTTGCTTTCATTTGTTGAGAACGTTAGATAGATATTTATTGTTCTGCAAGTAGGTATATACAACCTGGTGGCAGAACTCTACAATTTACATATTACTAATATTAACTTAAAATTATTTAACAATGTAACTTTAAATTATTTAAAGACATAATAATAATAATAATAATAATAATAATAATAATAATAATAATAATAATAATAATAATAATAATAATAATAATAATAATAATAATAATAATAATAATGCTAACAATAATAGCCTTAACTACATTTTATGGTTGACCTGCACAGTTATTTGAAACTATTAAATACAAGATTACACGACTTTTTAATTACACTTCACTTCACTTCACTTTCACTTCACTTCACTTCACATTTGAAATTCACTTCTCTTTCTACTTCTATACTGCACTACACTGCACAACACTTCACCACACTTCAATACAATACTACTTTGAATATAATTATATATTTAGAACAGGAAATCATTTAATAGTAATTAACACAATAATAATAGTAATAAAAATATCAATAATAATCAAATAATAACTGATATAATAATCCAACTTACTAAATTAATAAAGTTTACAAATACCATTAGTTAATTTATTTTTAAATCTTTGAACACCTAGAGGAAAGGGTTCCAAGGCTGTGGCAGGTAAATTATTCCAGTCCGTTATTGTTCTATTTGTAAATGAAAATTTTCCAACATCTGTTCTCTGTGGCCTAAACTTAATTTTGTGCTTGTGATCCCCCCTACTAAAGTACGAAGGTCTATCCAATCGGATGTAGATATCTTTCCAAGCTGGATAACCGGCATACGCTTTGTACAGGGCACAGAGTCTTGCCTTAACTCTCCTAATTTCTAGAGACTCCCATTCAACATTCTTCCTATTCCCTCGGAAAGCAAGTGTATACGCTCTTCTCTGTACTCTATTCAAATATTCCTTTTGGGAATTTCTATAAGGGTCCCAACAAACAGCCCCGTATTCCATTAATGGACGAACTAGAGATAAATAAGCTAATGCTCTCGCTTTCGCAGTACTCTTTTTTAGTATTCGCATCACTTTAGTTTTTAGTACTATCATCACTTTGCTAATGAAACATTGTAAAATAAAATTTTAATTTATTCACAATAGTTGTCAGTGCTTAATGATCAATACAATGGAGGACTGAAAGGCAGAGGACCTAATAGCAGCATGAGAACACCTGTTGCAAACTCATATTGGCCATCACAAATACCACATGATCGACCAGGAACTGAACCCCAATTGTGGAAGGTGAGCTGTCTGGTCACCGATGCTTCTATTTCCTAATAAGCTACAGCCAGAATGAAAAAGCACGCGAGTCAGTTTGGACTGCTTTTCACGATAAGCAAAAGAAAATCAGACGACATCATCAATTCTTAGTTAACGGAGGCTTTCACACACCGATAAAATCTATATCCCATTTGATTTGACTTACAAGATTTTTCACATAACAACAGTAATCCTTGAAAATATATTGAGTGTGCACAAAGTCTCACATACCAACATACACCAAACAAACTTACATGCCAAATCAACATACCAAAATCAGGTTTTAGAATTATGAACGGGCAGACAGATAAAGGTTTTGGCATCAATTGATTTTTTGGTATCAAGAACTCGCAAAACAAGGATTCTGGCTATACCACATGTTAGAGGATTTTTCTTTTTAATTTAGCAACTGGATTTATCCACATTTTCATTATCAGGGCCTGGCAATGAATTTTTTTCTGCCGAAAATCTGCTGTTTTTTTGCGTATTTCTACTAAAACTAATTTAAATTACTACAATTTCCAAGTTACAAATCAACACGCTTGTCCTTGGAATATAGAAACAGAATAGAGAAGGAATTTTGCCAATAATGTTATCCCTGTGGTAAAACTTTTACCTTCAGAAACATGAAACTGACAGAAATTCACTTTGTTCAATTTGAATTCAAGGTCTCTGGATTATTTCACCTACATTGACCTCAATGTAACTGAATAAGAAATTTGAAAATTCAAAAGCATGTTATTGAAATAGCGAATTTCTGAGAAAAAACAGCATTTTATATTTTCTTTACAAGGGAGGGTAAGAAATATCAAAAATATTTCAATTATTGACATTTATTAAAATTAATTTTTCTTAATAACAAAATATTTTTTTATATAACTTGCCTGTAGTTTATCCACTGTAATGTTCTGAAATGGTTCGATAAAGCAAGCTTGAACATTTTTAAAAAGACTTTCCGAGCTTAATCGAGATCTGCGAGGGCCATCCAGTCCCACAGTGTCAATTGCTTCGAAGTTTTCCTTAAAATTACAAAGATGTTAAAACATCAACATAAAATATAAAACTATGTTGTTTATTTACTCTTACTTAACAGGTAAATGCTTTACAATTGATATAACAATAAAAAATGTTTGATACCAAAGAGTGAGGCTATTTTGTGAAAATTAATATACTACGTTTCAAACTGACAATTTAACATGAACATACTGAATTTTAGCTTTCACATTAATAACCTGGATTTCATTAAATTCACAATATAGCTAGTATTCACAAAGCTGCAAAAAATGTAACCATACATACCTCAGGAAGAAGTTTTTTAGAGGATATACATGCAGTTATCCAATTAAAAGACACAACCCACTTCTTGGCAGCCACTGCCTGCAGGTACTTGAGAGTTTTAGGGGTTGCTTGATTTTCATCAACACTGACAATTAAATGAGTCATAGACAATGTAAAATTGTCAGAAAAACCTGCTCCAATTTCACTGGCAAATTTTTTTACTATTGCAACCATACGAGCTGTAAGGCCACTACATACAAATACCATTCTAGGATGTACCTTCACATCTTTTGATACTGTTGATACTGGTTTATTGGTATTTTCTGTGATGTTCTTTTGAATATTTCTTTGATTGCTCTGTGAGCTGCCCAATCGCATTCTAAGTGGGCTCTTACCAACAGAATCCAAGTGAGGTTTTCTGGGTGAGTTACACATATTCATTTCCTCAGTTGATTCCTTAGTTTTTAACAAAGAAATATTACCACTTGTTCCTTCTTCCTTTGAATGAATTAATTGATCTGTTTTTCTCAACCCATCATGAAACACTTTTCCCAGTTCACTGTTACGTTTTGAATCTAAATTTGAACTGTGAGGTAATATGAATTTCTTTGGTGTAGAATCTTGAGGAACATTTTCAAAAACATCATCAGGAGTTGATCTGAAAATAGAATGAAATTCCTTTCTTCACTGAAGTTCATTTATTGTTTGTTAAATTCACAATTATAATTAATTATTCATTCAGTTAAATAAAAACTTTTACATTTAATTACACAAGTCAACAATGAAAAATCATCAGAAATAAAACTACATGTGATCATGCACCAATTCCAAATACATAGTATGTACTTACAATTTCTCTAGCATGTACCATTTCTGTGATAAGATGGTTTTAATAATGCAATTGTGCGAATTATCCCCCAAAATAACTTACATAGTCAGCAATGAAAAATCATCAGAAAAGATTTGATTTGATTTGATTTTTTTGTGTTTCCGAGCATGTCAACTGCTTTGGTATGTCAACTGCTTTGGTCATTAGTCCCATTAGTGTAGTGCATGTTTTTTTTCCTCGGGAGATGCGTGGTGATCTTTCCCCGCTGGATGGCAAGATCCGGTGCTGACCTACCATCAGCTAGTGGGGTTTCCCCCTAACCAGGACTCTCTCACCAGCAGGGCACCACCCCAGCCAGGACAAGCTCTAAGCTCCCGACCGGCCTCCCGGAATATGTGGTAGTGTAGTGCATGTTAGTGTAAGTGTGTGTGTAAGGGGAGAGGATAGGACAAGGAAGTGAAAGGACAGATCGCGCGCGGTCCGTGGCCCATTTGTTAGGGTACTGCTCCGGCATTCGCCTGGTAGTAATCGGAGAAACCATGGAAAACTACCGATCAGAGCAGCCGGCCGCTAGAATACTCTTCTAGACAGCGACCAAATTCGACCTAGCTGAAAAGCTAGCGTCGAAAATCCTGCTGCCATCAGGACTCGAACCTAGGACCTCCCGATCAGAGGCGCTGCAGTGACATCAGTTGGTGCACTGAGCTACCACTCCCGGTCATCAGAAAATAAAATATTATATATTTACGAAGGGTAACTTCCTGATTCTAAATATATGCCTAGATTTTCTCTAACACGAATAGTTTCTCAGATAGGATGATTTTCATAGGGTGACTGTGCAAATCCCCAAAAGTCATTTTTTCAGGAACTGCTATTGCTGGAGATATAATGAGCTGTTTTAACTAGCATATTTCAAAATAAATAAAGAAGAGACAGAAACAGAAGAGTTCCTTATGAGCCTGGAAAACACAGTGTTCTCAATGTTGCTCTCACTGATCCCATCATGATATTTCTCCCTCCTAATGACTCTGTGAAGGCAGATTTCTGCTGGATGTTATACAGAGAAGATCCTTAAGTAGTTCATAAGAGACATGGAAGTTCATCATCATCGTCATGAATTTCTGAGTTAGATTTTCTAACACCATTTAGAAGGAAATAGAATATGAATGATTTCTGGTACAATAAATGGATTTGCTATTGTAGAAAAATGGTGGGTATAAGCACAAATCTAAATGCAAAACCACAATCTGTGATTAGTGTTTTAGAAAAATATGCTTATAATTCTGATGATTACAAGTTTCATTTGCTAGACCTGTGTTATTAGAACCTCATTCCTGTAAATAATAGCGATTAATTCTATTCCAGAGAATAATGGAAAATTCAATCCGTACTAACCTAAACAAATTCAATTTCTCTGAAGAATCTCTTGTTTTACTTTCTTCTTCTACTCTTCTTTTTCTGGGAGTACCTTCAATTATATCTGCATCATTGCCTCCATCAAACACATCTTCATCATCGTTGCTATGAGCACTGTTTAATTCAATAACATCCTGTTACAATAAAAATTGTTTTTCATTATCTACTTTAACAGACACTTGATAGAGCATGAAAATTCTCACTTTAGTAAAGATTATACTAAATGATATTATTGAATTGTCTATCACAGAAGCTAACCCACTGCAAGTTTGACAATTTCAGGGAAAAAAAAGAAAAACTGTCCAGCTTTAGATTAAATATATTGACAGGAAATTTTTATTTTTTTGCTGAAGTGGTATATATATTTCAATAATTTTTATTGTAAAAAATTTACTTATACCAATTTAGAAAAAAATTTCACCATTTACTCCGTTTTTGGTGCTTAACTGGTTTATGAAATAAACAATTCAATTATGAACCCATAAATTTCCTAAAAGTAAAAACACTTTTTAAACTTTCTTCAACATTCAACAACTTGAACGTTTCAGTAGCAGAATATCCAATCTCTTATTTTCAACATCAAATCCAGGCAATTAGTAATCAATCAAAATTTTTATAAGGTTTTAGTCAATTGCAATTTTTAATAGGTATTCATAATTACAAGTTCCTAATAATAATAATAATAATAATAATAATAATAATAATAATAATATAAATAATAACAATAAATGTAAGCATATAAAAAAATCACAAACCTGATCATATTCAGGAGATTTACTTAGTTTCTGGTCCTTCACATCACAAACCATCATATCATCATCTTCACTATCAGATAATATTCTCCTCTTAGCACCTCGTAACTTAGGTTTCTTGTAACTTCCTAAATCTTCGTTTATATTATCAATTACCCTCTGCAATAATTCTTCAGAATTCAGAAGATAATCTTCATCACTGTTTTGAATGCTCTGTGTATCCAGTTTTGAATTAGCATTTTTTAAACCATTGTTTGGTGATAAAGAAGTGCCGAAATTGGTCTTTAGGGGATTAACTGAATCTGAAACAACACTCACTGTTTTCACTACCTTTCCATCATTGTCACTGTCATCAGATGATTCTATCAAAGCCTTTGTCCGTTTTCGTTTTTTACAGAAATCTTCTGATGTTATATCAGCTGATCTCTGATCAACAGATGAATTTAAATCTGAATCATCCATAAAGTCCTTTGCATGATTATTTGATTTTAAATTTTCAAATATGAAATTGTTACTGATTTTACTTGATCTTTCTGGAGAAACTTCGATTACATCAGTATTCCCTTCAGTCTTAAATACATCTTCACTATTTATACAAATATTCACACAATTTGGTGATGACCGATTACTAGTAATCATTTTGGAACTGAATTTATTTAACAAATGTCCTCCCTCAGATTCAGAAGATTCTTCTTTCTCTTTTGCCATAAACCCTATTGACACATCTTGAGTAGAATTTGATATTTTGTTTTCTTGCTTCAACTCTTTGGTTCTTGTCAAACAATTAATTTCTTGGAAAGGTGGCACAAGATTCATTTCATTAGACTGAAATATGTCCTCATCTATAGAGCCAATGCCATTGCATGGCTGTTGGGCCTTCTCACTCTTAATTTTATTCTTTGTAAAAGAAGTCTTCAGGTTCCCCTCAACCTTGCTCTGAGCAGTAATAAAAATATCTTCTGCAGGTTGTTTCTCTGAGCTCTTTTGGGATGATATCTCATCCTTATTGTCACTATTCACTGTAATGTCATCTGAAATTTTCTTAAGAGGCTCTTGGTAAGGCATAATTCCATTATTTTCTTCAGACTCTAATTCATCATTAGAAAATTTCACTAATCCTTTCTGTGGTGGAGACCCCTGCGAACTGTTCTGACAAGATTTGAAAACATCATCTCCCGATGCTCTGAGGGACTCTAGAGGTGGGGTACAATAATTATTGTCCTCAGATTTGTCCTTGACTCCTGACATCTGCTTGTTCATAACTATGTCCAACTTATCAGAAAAAGATGGATTTTGAACTACAGACAACTTCTGAATATTCTCCACATCACTCTTAGACTTTTCTGATGAAATTTGTGTACCTGAAGCCATCAAACTAGGTAATATCTGAACACTTTCTGCAGACTCATTTCTTGTTTTCTCCTCTTTCTTTTGTTGTGAATTCAATTTTTGAAATGAGCACATAGCAGAATTTCCATTACTTTGAGGATGTATTTGTATATCCTCATAAGCTGAACTTCCTACCTGTAACTTGCAAACACTAACAGGAGACTTGCAATTCAACTCGTCATTTATTCTAGTTAGAGAATTTATTCTCTTCTCTTCATTTTTGGCACATATTAATGACAAACCATGACAGTCACAAATTTCATTTGAACTTTCAACAGAAAGAGACTTTGCAGAAGTAGATCCGCAGAAACAAACTGGAGGGGTTCTGAAATCAAAAATAAATACAAATATTTCAACAGCTTATTTCAACAGTTTCAATTCTATTTAACTACGTGCAAATCATGCAAAAATAAATCTGTCAAATTATAATTTAAAAAATGTAATATATTTTTCTCACTTGGAAACTTTGATGATCCATTGATCAACTTCATATCCTCTCTCAGCTTTACTCATACATGACCCTAGAAACAAAAATCTTACTCTAGGTCTACAATATGAGAATAAACAACTCCCAGCCTTAAAAAATAAAACATTCAGTCCAGTAGAAGAATTTAGTAGAGACTTTTTATTTGCTTCTACAGGTTCCTCAGCAAAATGGACTCTTCGTTCAATATGATCAGGACTCCTTCCCTTACATTCATTAATTAAATTTGCTTTCACAGATGTCTGCTTCACACTTTCTTCAATAGTCTTGACAACCAAAATTCCTTTTGAAGGGTTTCCAGAAGTATTGTTTTTGCCTGATTGTTTGTCACTTCTAATTGTGGGAAGAACATTTTCTTTACAAGATTGTTCTTCAACCTTTCCAGCACAAACCGCAGGATTCAATATTAATGAACTTTTCCTCTTTTGTGAAGTTTCAATTCCTTCAGAAGAGTCTCCAACCTTTTTAATAGGAACTTGTGATTCTTTGCCATCTTCATCCACAGCATTTTCAGACAGTTTTGTACCACATGTCAATGAAATACTTGCAGGAGTGTTCAGGTCATTAAACTGTTTCCAGCTCTCAACATTTCGCTCACGAGAGGCTGAGGTATCATTTATGCAATTTTCCATCAATTTCTCATCTTCATCTGGTAAAGTTGGCATACTTACATAAATCTTACTTTCCCCAGATGAAAACTCTTGCAGGACTTTCTCTTCTTCTTCTTCAATTGAACATTCTAAAGATTTTACAACATCACCCATGATTCTGGCTCTTTCTTCAGCCTGACTAAGATTAAAATATCGAACAGGTGTTTCAGGTGACTCTGCACTTATCTTCCTTCCAGAAGAGACAGGTGACCGCAAACATTCTGCTAGGCATTCTTTATTTTGCCCACTGTTCTGCATTTGATTCTCTGCTGTTCCCACAAGTTGTTTTTGTTGTGTATTTAACACATACATATTTTCTTTTGATACAATGTTATCAATGTTTTCCAATACTACCTTTGGCTTTTTGAACAAAATACTGGCATTTTTATGATCTGTGAGCTTTATCTTCTTAGAAGATGCTTGCCAAGATTTCCCAGATGTAATTTTATCAGGATTGATTTCCTTTCTAAAATTGTTAACACGAGACCACCCTGGTGAAAGGGAATGCTCAGCTTCTTTGGAGTTTCTTTCTTCCACAGATGGTATCACTTCTGCATGGTGTTCATAAATGTTGCTTTTCTTTAATTCTGTTGCTACACAAACACTATTGGTACATTCTTCACCAACAGTGGTATTTTCCTGCTTTCTGGCCATTTCTTCTCTCTCTACTTGAGAGGATGTCACAAGCTTATAGTTTTCAACTTCTTCAAAAGTTTTGCTTAAGTTTTCCATTTCTTTCTCGTATTGTTCTTGGTCTTTTGCTATGGTCGACTTACGTGAAGTTTTCACTTTTGACAACCTGGGTTTAAATGTTTTCTCATTCGAATGCCGTTTGTTTTTTTGTATTATTTTTGGTTTACTTGGAGCCCAGTCGTCATCACTTCCTGCTGAGAAATCAGTCAAGTCTATGGACTCGTCAGCAGGATTACTATGAAAAAGGAATACTTCTTCCTCTGGTTCTGTCTTGCTGGGGCATTTTGATTCAGTTTCTTTGTTCCCAATAGTTTTTAACTGAGTACATTTGTTACCGGTAAGCAACTGGTCAAAAGTATCATTAAGAACAGGCACTTCAAACACGGTATCATTCATTTCTAACTTCTTCTTTTTAACATAAGGTTCATTGACCAAACGTGAAATGTCCAGACCAAGAGGTTTCTTCTTACTTCCATAGCTTTTAACATTGCGTCTCTTTGTAGGTTTCTTTAATGTCTGTGCTTGGTTTGATTTCTGGCTGCTAATAAATTCATATGGATCTTTAAATTCAGAGGATTTGGACTTAACTTTTGTATCCTCCTCAGGTTGCTCACTGATTATTTCCAAATCAGTCTTATATTTTAATGGAGCAAGGTGGGTATTACTAGTAGTAACTTGAGATACTGACAAAAGCTCCTCTTCACTAGAACTATTCAAATCCACAGAAACTTTCTTAGGAAGGCTACCGTTCAAGATGGACATATCATCACACTTATTCAAATCATTTTCATTTTCTGTTAACCACGAAGATACTTTAGTATTAATGGATGGGGTTGGGTCTTTTATTTTTAAATCCTTTCCTTTGGAAGGATGAATGAAATCTGCAGGAAATATAAAAGAATCTTCAATATTTGAAGACAGTTCTTTTCGATGGTACTGTCGTACATTTTTATTTTTAGACAATAAATCATGAGGTTTTCCACGTTGCTTTGAAGAAGTTATGTTCTCTCTGTCGTGGTTAATAGGCTTCTCAACATCCTCACAAGTTGCTTCTCTTGATGAATGCGGTACAGCGATTTCTTTTGACACTGAAAGAAAAACATAAAAATTTTAAATTAAAGAACAATTGAAATTTGTTGATAGATGACACCCTTGCAACAGATTGTAAAAAAATGTATGTGTTAACTTTTCATTATTATTATTTCCATGATTTTATTTATTAATGGGCCTGATAGTATGCCACAATGTTAATACAAATAATGTTTTAAAGCATATTTATAACATTTACTATTAATGCTATAATTAAACAGAACGTGTGTTTAAATATTTTTCACTCTCTCGAGAAGGCAAATTGCATATTCTGTAGAAACAGATAAAAATAATAAACTATGAAACAATAATACAATCAAACCTAAGGAATAGTTCAGCTGTTACATTATTACGCATAAGAATTTATATTTGAATTTCCCTTGACAATTTGAAAATCCCTTTCTCTATACTTTTTGTGTTACACAAATAAAACTGTACATCAAGCAGTGAATTCAATCTTTATTATGTACATTAAGATATTTTATTTCTTTTCCATTTTCTAAAAGAAATTGTATTGTAGCTAGTTCTTAAATGTAGGAAATCAACTGGTAGCATCACATTGGGAAAAACTGAATACTAGGTGAAAATGCATTACTTTTGTATGTATGTATTAAAATTTTGTTTCATACTTACAATCAATTCCTGTTTCAGCACTCAAGCATTCTATTAAATATTTAACAGAACGCACAACTTCATTCAATGAACCTTTATTTTTTGCACATGACCTTCTTGTAAGAGATGTGTGGCAAACGGGGCAATGGTGAGAACCCCGACTATTAAATAACTTCTTAAAACACTCAGAGCAAAAATGATGATTGCATTTTGTGGAAACAGGATCTGACAATACATCAAAGCTGTAAAAAACAAGTTTCATTAAATGTTTACATTCTCAAATTTTCTCAAACTCACTCTTTTGTTAAATAATCGTAATGTTACCAAATGGGGCAGTTTATGGTGTCTTTCAGTTGACAAACTGCCTGAGATAGGCTACTAATTTGATCCATGATTCAGTCAACATTGGCACGTAACACTATTGCCCAAATTCTTCGACCTTCATAACTCATGAAATGACAGGGGCAATACATGAAATTTAAGCTGTAAGAGAAACATGTTGAAGTACAAACTGAAACACTTCAGAAATGTCACAATAATGTAGTTTCATGGACACGGACGACGCGTCGAAAACTCTCGCAACTACAACAGCCCACCCGAGCCCGCCAAATTTCGTAGCTAATAGCAGCATAGCATATCGTATCATGTGGAACGTCTTTGCATACCTATACTCTCTGGCAGCATAGCGTATCATAGCATGGAAAGTCATAGCATGTTTCGGACAACGGTATGTCATTTTTGCAGTTACTTCCTGTTCAAATATGAGAGTTCATTGAGTGCCCTAAACCACCTGTAGTAGCGCTGATGACAGAATTTGGCTTCGAAAATGGCAGATCCGTCAGAGGCGTAGCTATTTTAACCCTTAAATAGGCGCGCGAGCAATATTCACATAAATGAACGCACGGCGCACAGAGTACTACTTCAAAATATCGTATTTATTACACTAAAATATTTTATTCGATGATTTGCTCATTACACGTTTTTTTAACAAAGTAATCAAAAATGTGGGCAAAAATAGTTGATAAATTTAAAAGATTCCAACCTGCCAGAAAGTCTCTTTTGCAGCATGTGTTAGTTCGTATACAAAACTATTTCATCTAAAATGTCTATGAAAGTAATGAATGCAAGGAGTTCGTGTTTCACGTTACTAGCCACTTTTGTTTACGCAGCGGGAATAATTTCCTATAAAATATATTTTTTGTGTTCTAGAAAACTTGCTTTTCAATGGCGTGTTTTTTCACTTCTTTATTTCTTGCAATTGTCTCTTGCAACACGATCGAGTGTGTTTGAAAATGATTTTAGAAAAGTATTCTCCACTGTTTTCAAATAACTCATGGCTATTGCTAGTAGCGAGATGTGCGTATGTCTTTTTCAGATTTACTGTCGTGCTCCGACATTTGTACATTTTTCCGGTTCAAAATCTGACGAGTCGTCGTCGATCTACTATTCAAAATGTGATTCCATCCTAAATTTTGTATCTAGAAGAGCGGGAATTAAATAAATAGAAGAGCGGGATACATTGTTCATCCTCAATGGCACCTGCGATTGACGGTTTGCAATGCAAAAATGCATTGAAACAGTTTTTCCTCCTAATTTGTTATAGATTGCCTACCTATTATCCGAGCACGTTTTGTAGAGGTCTCATTTCGTCAGAAGTGAGAGGACCGGTAGCGGTAGCTCAGTGCATCAACTGATGTCACTGCAGCGCCTCTAACCGGGAGGTCCTGACAGCGGCAGGCTTTTCGACACTAGCTTTTCAGCTAGGTCGAATTCAGCTGCTGTCTGGAGGAGAATTCTAGCGGCCGGCTGCTCTGATCGGTAGTTTTCCGTGGTTTCTCCGATCAACACCAGGCGAATGCCGGAGCAGTACCCTACCAAACGGGCCACGGACCGCGCGCGATCTGTCCTTCCTCTTCCTTGTCCTATCCTTTCCCCTTACACGCACACTTACACTAACATGCACTACACTACCACATAGTCCGGGAGACCGGTCGGGAGCTTAGAGCTTGTCCCGACTGGGGCGGTGCCCCGTTGGTGGGAGAGTCCTGGTTAGGGGGAAACCCCACTAGCTGACGGTAGGTCGGCGCCGGATCTCGCCATCCAGCGGGGGAAGATCACCGCCATCCCCCGAGAAAAAAACATGCACTACACTCACGGGACTAATGACCTAAGCAGTTGACGCGCCCGGAAACACGAAAAAATCAAATCAAATCACAAGTCGCTCTCTGTGCATGCCAGCACGCAGCTGCACTTCGAAAAATTCAACAAAAGGGCAATAAAAACATTTACGTGTCTTCCGCGCAAACCGCCGTTCTCACGGGCCCACGCCCGCCAAGAACATTGACCGCCGCTTCTCGGCGCCGCCGCCAGCTGGGGTTTAAGCCCTCATTAGCCTAGGGCTGGGCCACCCCGGCGCTCGGGGCCCTTCACTCACCCCATCGCTCGCTACCTGACAAGCGACCAAGAAATGTGTACAAATATTTCTGGGAATCGCTTCGGGCCTCCCTCGCAAATATAAGCCCGTTAATGTATCTCGCCGACAAAGAGAGCTTCAGGTGCGCCGCCCCGCTCCTTGGCCACCTGCAAGCCAGATGCCTCAATTCCCGTTGAAATCTCAAATACAAACGGGCCGCCATCGCGGGCACCCCACGTGCCATCGCCTTTGCTTCCGATCGCCGCCAATGTCACGCCAATGTGACACTCCTCTCCCTAGGCCCGAAGGCGCATCACGAATAGGGAGCCGATCGCGGGCACTTCAAACTTTCCGGCCTTACCATACGCCCAAGTCACAGCCACGTGACTCTCCCCTCCCCGGCCTCAATCACACCCGCAATATAATAAATACTGCGACTTCGCTCCCATATTACACAGAACAGACAGAACAGACTAAACAGACTAAACAGAACCGAGAATGAATTGACAGAATGAGCACAATCGACAGAGACAATCGACAGAGGAGAATCAACAGAACTCAAACTACACTGCTCCGAACTTGTTAAACTGACTGACCAGCAAAACTCATCAAGGTCGGCTGTTCCTGCTTCGCCTATCAAGGCCAAAACAAGCCTGCCTCAAATTCGTGCCACTCGCGGGCCGCAGCCGCCACCTGGCCGAATTCACGGCAAACTCCACCACCAGCTCCGGTTATCTGAGTCCGCGCCCATGCCAGTTCGCACCACCGAACTGCCTGGAGCCTACCTCAGCCCGGACAGCGACACACTCAGCCGAGTGAGTTGGGTTGGTGCCTTCCTTGCTACAAACTGTAAGTAAGCTAAACCCAAGTTTACTTCAAGAAAGAAGAGCAGTCAGTAACTTTATAAACTTTTAATGGTCCTCCGGCTGGTTATAAACCAAAACCAGTTGTATTCATAATTATTATGCAATTAAATTTATATTCATTCTCAGTGCATATTGTCTATCATTCCCCTAAAGGCAAACAAACCCCTGAAACCCGTTCTGATCCCCGTATGTAGTCGCACTCGCAGCACGGCACCTCCCAGTGCTGCATCTGCTACAGCTATAATTACTATATGTTACCTGTAACTCAACCACCACTTAAAACTTTAAACGCGTTTATCTCGAAACTTTATTTCACGAGTTGTGCCAATATTGCAGCACATAAACGACTTGAATGAACATTCTAGCTGTAAAATGATGTTAACTTATGCCATGATATTAAAGAAAGAAATTGCAGGAACTATAATTTGCCGTATGTAGCTTTCTAAAGCACAAGTCATTAGTTTACACTGAATATTTTGTTACGATTCTATGTGGTGAAAATTAAAACAGATATTATTTTAACGAAAACGTTTATTAAAGATACACTAAAAGTACTTGATTTATGTACAGATAGTCTTCACAGTCCTTGTGTTGTTCACTTGGTTGTTTCTTTGCACGGCACACCTCTTGATTATTTATTTTCGCTGTTCACTTCTTTTGCACTGTCGCACAGTCCTAAGCACTCACCACCGTCCGATGCACAGACCACCGTTCGATGTACTGACTACAGTCCACTGCGCTGACCACAGTTCACGTCTCTGAACACAGCCCAATATACTGCTGTTCACCACGATGAACACACTTCACAGTTCAGTTTTCACTCCAGACTAACGGCCGCCGCCCGTGCTCATTTATACATAGCTGGCAAGTGCCGAGACCTTTCCGGAACTCGCATCACTTTTCTACGCGACTCGCGAATACCCCGGAACCATCCAGTTCGGGGGGCTCCAGCAGATGTAATTCACGCAGCGGGTTCCGGCAGATGTTGCAATATTTATATTTGTTACAATATGCAAAAAATAATTCGATAATTCCAGTAATTTTTTTAATTTACGTATAAAGCTTGGTGTTCAGCGTTAATTGTTAGGTCGCTGCATACCGGGGTTATAACATGTATATTCTAACATGCAGCAAAAATGAATTTTATAGATTAGATTTAATATATTAATGAATAGTACACATAAAACTTGATTCTATAATGGAAATTTTGTCCATTATCTTGCCCGGTAAGCAATGTTTGCCTCACTCGACAGTGTCAACGAAAACGCAAAGAAACGTCGTTATGTCCAAGCTCCATCAGCAGGCGCCGCGCCGCACCGGGTGTTTGGCTTGATGTGGCAGTCGGTTTGAATTTCGCACCAGGAAGTAACATTTAAATATTTTAACTGAATCTATCATACGTCGTGAATGTCAACATAGAATTTGGGATATTTTTTAATGAGCGCTTCTGGACACTGTATATTAATTTTCAAAATATTATTTGTAATTTGTAATTTATAATTACATTATAAACATTTAATACAATGGCAATGGATTGATTTTCAATGTTGATTGAACTTTGTTTATCTAAGTCAAACGTTTACGCAATTTTGCAGTAGGAAACTCATCACAATCATTGTTCTACCAATTTTTTGAGTAGTTAGTGTTCAATACTCAAAGAAACTCATAAAAAAAGAATACTCAGAGCAAGATTCTTCGGTCATGTTCGGCACATACTGGCTCTTATTTTGTTTACATCATATTGGTATGTGATGGTATCAAGAAAGTGATAAATTCGGTATCGTAATTGAAATTTGGCGGGTAAAACTTCAATACTCAAAGAAACATTTACGCAATAAATCCAAACATTAAAGAATTAGCCGATTCTTTTCAGATTGTAATTTATGTATGAATAATTTATCCAAAAAACAAAACAAATAAATCTCAAACGGTTGCATTTGAAAATTAAAACAATATCGTTAGTCAGTTTTGAAAATTAAACTTTAACATCATTGTACATATTGTGACGTCGTGGGAATACACAATAATCACAGACACGAGCTTCAATGATAAATAGGTACAGGTTTATTCACAATATGTACAGTAATAATTTAAGTTACTCAGCTCTGGTAGATGTTTACTTCCCTGATCGCAGGAGCGATCCTTAAAAATGAAATGACTGACTCGTGGCCCGCGCCACTCCTCAGCGAGCCTCCCGCACACAGCAGACAGCTCCGGCGACCTCGGTCACCCGTGGATATAGTCCACAACGGCGTCCCAACACATGGGTTGCCGCACGAGCCTAGCTCGGCTCCGCACCGCCCTGGGCGCAAGTTTTGTGCGTTCGCACGAGGGTTCCCACTCAGCTCAACAAACCCCGCCCCCGCGCTCTGCGTTCGCTCTTATATAGCTACCACCCACGTGACCTGAAACGTCACTGGGTTTTGCACACGGCCCGCGCTAGTCGCTTTGCCAGGCATTTTTGGACATCCATTTCCATGGATTCCAAGAATTTGTCACGCGGCACGCGGCAAAAATGCGCTGTCCCGCACTTTGGGCATCCCTTTCCCTAGCTCTTAGGATTTCTCAGAATACCTTGGCGTGTCACATCCTGCCTGGCCCCTGGCGTCTAATCCCTTGCCGTCGCACCTTTGTGGCGCCCGGCGGTTGCTAGCTGTAGCCCTACAATACCTTACAATATGCTTCTGTTTAAGTCTTTTTTTTACAATAGGTTAACAAAAGTCTTAACGGTAAAACGTTTCTCCTTCACTAGTGAGACATTTTTAAATGTTGCCTTAGAAAGCGCGGGGGTCGTGGCAAGTGCTACATGTGCTACTAGGATAAATCGGAACAGCTTGAGCACCTTCACACTTGCGCTGGTGCCAGTTGTCAGCGCCACCGAGAAGCGACGCGCCGGGCCCTTTCACACGCACCTACCAATGAGAGCCACATCGTGGGAAAGGAAGGATTCCAGATTTACCGCTGTAGGAGCCGGCGGTCGTATGGCTATTAATAGATACACTCAGTGGCACTCCCAAGTGGCCTAGTGATTGATTGATTGTTAGTTGATTGATTGATAGTGATTCCTGGCGCGTCAACTGCTGTGGTCGTTAGTCCCGTAAGTGTAGTGCATTTTCCCTCGGGGAGGTGGTGGTGGTGATCTTCCCCGCTGGATGATGAGATCCGGGACCGACTTTCCCGTCGACTAGTGGGGTTTTCCATAAGCAGATATCTCCTACCCGCCCCAGCCGGAGCAAGCTCCAAGCTCCCGACCGGTCTCCTGGGATATGTGGTAGTGTGGTGCATGTTAGTGTAAATGTGTGTGACAGGGGATAGGATAGGACAAGGAAGAAGTCGGAAAGATCGCGCACGGTCCGCGGCCCGTTTGGTGGAATACTGCTCTTGCATTTATCTGGTAACCACGGAAAACTACCGTTCAGAGCAGCCGGGAATTCTCCTCCAGACAGCGACAGAACTCGATCCAGTTGTCTGGCCAGTGTAGAAAATCCTGTAACCGGCGGAACTCGAACAGCATGACCTCACGGTCAGAGGCACTGCAGTGACATCACTTGATGCCATAAGCCACCTCTCCCGATCCTAATGTAAAGGCTGCTATTTACAGGGTTGCCAGATTAGGGAATTTTGTCCCCAAAATGGGATTTTTTCGTTGCAGGGAAAGAATGGACGGGGAAGTGTTTGGAGATTTGTTGGGGAAATTATTTTCATGCGGAGTTGAAATGGAAATACAAACGTTATTCTCTCTCATTTTTATGTATCAAAAAGATAAAAATAAATAGAAAAACATGATAAAAAGAAATGCACAGGCATGGAATTAGGAGTGGCTGGATGTAGGGCTTCAAGCAGCTCAATGGACAATGCTTGGCTGATTTGAATTTAAGGGGACAATCAATGAAATTGTCAGTATCAGCTCAAGTCGTTGGTGTTTAATTTGGAGAATATTTATTGTTTCAAAGTTGGGGAATTTTGTTTCATTGGAGAGGTTATTTGGGGAAATTTCATGTTAGTGTTGGGAAAAAGCTCGCAACACATATGGCGACCCTAATTATTTAGAACTGTGTTTTGCTGGCGGTGGGCGGAAGCACGTCTGTGCTGCTGGGCTGCTGGTGACGTGGGTGCGTGAATACCTCCATGTAAAACCAATACTTTGCCAGCAAAAGCGCATTTCGGAAGCGCTGGAGAGTTGGCTCCGTGTGAAGAGATCCTGCAGTTACTTCTTCGAATGCCCGATAAACTTTTTTTTTTGCTGATCCGAATGTCCAGTACTATTAGCATTATTGACGGATTGCTCCATTTGTCCAATAGCCTCCATCAGTTCCCATGGAGGTAGTGTTGTCAACATCACAATTTCATGATCGTTTCCAGCTTCACTTATCAGCCGCGTGGCAGTTACTGAGGTCCTTCACACATTCGTATTTCCCAAGTGTGTTTCGGTTTTTGTGTGTAATATCTATACCGCGAGCTACAATCGTAGTTTTTGAACGGCACATAATTTGAAATTCCGTGTTTCCGAGAACGCTCTGAGACAATATTATTCTCGTGTTAAGAGACGCATAAGAGAGATTCCACCTAATTAATTTGGGTTTGTACGAGCAAACGAAGTACGTGCAAACCCAGGAGCCGCCTCTCTTCTCTGCAACTTGAATCTCTTCGAAGGCGATCCATGAAAAATGACAGATTACCTAAAGAAGCAATTGAGACTAGCCACGAGAGCAGCCTACAATCGCTGGTACTGATCTAGAGATCTATTTGGATACGACCTATCGCGCTTCATGCATCTAATTTGTAAACCGTACGCCTCGTAATTCTCTCATTTCTTTATCTTGGACTTAATTTGTCATTCATGTCATTGTGTCAATTTGCTATCATAAAATAAATGCAAGCCCAGAAATGTGACTTTCGACTTATATGTTCAATTGTCCGTTCCTTCTTTGTATATATTTTTGATGGGTTTTTGGACATTCATCGGGCGGACATGTATATTAGGATACTGTAAATTAAATTAATGTAAACCACCACGTTCAATAGGCACTTGTTGTTCAATAGGCACATTCAATTTTATAAACTATACTGTGTCTATCTTCCTTCAAGTTATCTTTTAAGTTAATGGCAATGTTTTTTATTTATAACTCCGTTAACTAAGGTCAAATTAAATTTGTCTGTAGGTTCATTTGAGAGAGTAATTAGTTTGTGATAATAATACAAGCTTATCAAAATCTGGTTTAATTTTAGAATATAGTATACTTGCAATACAATGGGTCAAACCCTGTAATTGAAAAAGTTGGATGTGATCGTTATGTTGATAAACTGTATATGATAATTATTATATTGAAGAATGCGAGTTAGTTCATTTGACAGTTCGGAAACGCGGAGAAACGACGCAAATCCCACTCCGGTTGCAGAAAACGGTGTCTGAAAAACTGGCTATGCCGTTCTTCATGAAATTCAACACAAAACGTTTTTTTGGGGGGGGAGGGTAACAGAAATGTACGGCCATTCTGTAGAACTTTTCTACTGCAACTTTTCTGCAGATCTGTCTTTTGTGTAATGTAATAGCACGGGTTCAGCAAGTGACATTTATATTTTCTGAATGGCTTATATTAATTATAATATGCACGCTTATACATTAAATTAATAATAATGTAGCATTATAATGCTCAGTTTATACAAGCAACAACTTCATTGATTCCACAGTAGTTCATACTATTTGATGCCTCAGTACATAGAAAATTAATTTCAAATCAAACAAATTTTAAAATCTAGCTGTCATTTCGATACATTAAAAAAATACCACACGTCACTGTATGTGTTTTCCTTCAATAACAATGTTTTTGTGAATTTTTGAGAAAAATTCAAACAATACAATTGGAAAGAAGAACATAGTGTAAATGTATATTTTTAATTCGTAGAGTTAAAACGAAAACTAAATATGAACCGAGATTACAAATACTGAGGTACTCGATAGGAAATGTTTAAATTCCCGCGTACTTTTATACGATTGGCTGTCGATTTATAACAGAATATGGCGGCTGCTTGGTGATATGAGTTCTGGCAGCCTTCTTCCAGAATAGAGGGCGCTGGTTCTGGTCACGGTATTTCTGGTTCTCATGTTTCATGTTACAGTGACGTTTGTGCATTCTCTCTGGTTTCGTGAATACTTTTTCAGAAAATGCCAGTGGTACCATCGTTTAGCAGCAAAAACTATTGCTTAATTCCTTGCTACCAAAGATATATTTTGTTATTTACAGATAATTACTCATTTATTTTCTAAATAAATAAGAAAATCGTAATAAATTCTTTAGATTTGACGAAATGACTTTTTTGGTACTTGAAAAATAATCCTATGATGATTTCATTATAATCTGACAGCCACGATATACCGCGCTGTGTTTGGTGTTGAGTGTGTGAGCAGGTGAGCAATAGTATGTTATTGTTTGTGTTCCATTTGTATAAGCTAAAGGCGTTAAAAGTGTATATACAATAAATGCTGTGTAGTGAAGAAATATTTCAAGTTTTACATGCATGGGCAACAGTTGGGACTGGTGTGATATGAGCTTGTGTGGATTATTGTGGTTTCATCGTTTCTTTGAACGTAATGAAAACACTTTCGAGAGTTTTCATATTTACGTTCGTACTTTGCGTTGTATTTTTATATCTCATCATCACTTATTTATTACAAGATAAACATGAACCATCTCACAGTTACAATAAAATTGTTTCTGATAATTCACGTGTCTTTGAAAAAATTAATAATGCAAATAACTTAAAAATTACAAGTGAAAGTTCACAATCGGTTTTGGAGACGCATCCTAGTCCATTTGATTCCAAGTAAGTTATGTATTTAAACTTCCATGGAAATCCTTGGTCCCATCACAATCAATCGATAGTAATGATAAACTGTTTTGTTTGTCTTGTATTTCCAGATTGCCCAAAATAGTTTTGGCAGTTGTTGCTTGTGGAGATAGGCTTGCCGAGACTCTAGTCATGATTAAGTCAGCAATTATTTTCACCTCATCTGATCTTGTTGTAATAGTGTTTTCTGATAAAAAACTTATTCCTAGTTTTAAAGAAAAGGTAAGCAATGTTTTCATTCTCCTAAAACAAAATTAAAATACCAGATTTAATTATCACAAATAATTCTTACAGCTCAATGAATGGAGGACAATAACAAATCAGTCGTTTTCATATGAGGTGTATCCGGTGACCTTTCCGCCTGAAGAGAATGCGGAAGAATGGAGAGCATTATTTAAACCATGTGCCTCACAGAGACTTTTTCTCCCAGTAAGTAACAAGATGCTAGAGCTAATGACAGTTAATTTTGGGTAAATGAAATACATTAGGGTGTTGAATTGAGTGATTGATTAATTATGTAGTGTTTCCTGGTGTCTTAACTACTATGGTCATAAGTGTAAGTGAATGCATAAGTGTAGTACATGTTATATCCTGGGAAGCAGTGTGTTCTATCTCCATTGTGAGGTCTGGCAGCAAATTATACGTTGGCTTGCAGGGTTTTCTGCCTTAAGGTATCCCCCCCCCCCTAGTGGGAAACTGATGAGACAAACTTTAAGCTCCTAACTGAACTCTAATGTGTGGTAGTGAATTGCATTGAAGTGTAAGTGTGAAAGGGGGAAGAGGGATCAAGGTTGAGGAAGATAGTGCGAAGTGGTGTGCAGCCCATTTGTCAAGTTCTTCCGGCATTCACCACTCAGAAACCACAGAAAACTATTGATCTGAGCAAATGGTTGCTAGAACGTTACTGGGCTTCATTGTTGTTGAGCGTTGCCATGTAACATGGCGAGGCCGAGATAGTCAGGATAGCGGAGCGCATAAGTAGGAGAGAGAGGCAGAAACAGACAAAGAGACAGACACACAGAGAAACCGAAAGACAGAGAGATGTAGACCGACAGGGAGAGGGACAGAGGCTGAGACAGAGAGACCCAGAGACTGAGAAAATAAGAGGGAAGAACAAAGAGGAAGATGAAGGGCAGAACAACGGCTGCTCAGTTCCGCTAGTTAATAATAAATAACAATTCATTCTAGCACTGCACTAGCTAATCTGTGTTCATGAACTTCACTGAAATTGATAATTCCTGATCAATTTGCTTCCCCTCAAATTTGAAGTGAGTCTTTTCTCCCTCTCTCCCCCTCTCCCCTCTCTCCCCCTCTCCCCTCTCTCTCTCTCCACTCTCTCTCTCTCCACTCTCTCCCCTCTCTCTCTCTCTTTTTCGTGGTATAGGTCTGATTTTCATTAAATCCTCTGGAATTAAGATAAATGCAAAAATTCAAATTTTGTTTTGATAGTTTGGTGTATGCGGCAGGTGTCGGGGATAAGTTTATTGAATATCAAACCTAAGGTTTTGGATTCAAACCCCAGTTGGGCAAATATTTTGCAAGTTGGAAACACTTTTGTGGTTCATTGAGTATAATAAGCATTACAAGTAATGTCAGAAAATATGTGCTGTTGTAACATCATTAGTTTACCTGTGTTTTTTTGTAATGAAAATAATGTGACACTTATTAACTTTGGCCATTGTTATTTACCAACTGCAATCATAAAATGTAGTTAAGAGAAGAATGATTTCTCTATTGAAGGTGAAATTAAATCATTGCAATATGTACTGTGATATTACAGGTCATTCTGAAGCATGTGGACTCGCTTTTGTATGTGGATACAGACACGTTATTTCTTGGTCCTGTGGAAAATGTCTGGAGACATTTTGAAAAGATGAATTCATCTCAGATTGCAGCTTTAGCACCAGAACATGAAGATCCAAATACTGGCTGGTATAATCGTTTTGCCAGACACCCATATTATGGGAAATTAGGTAAACTGCTACACAAATTTTTCATCTATGTTAACAGTTAACATTCTGCAATACTTTGTGAAACAGACAAAGTGTGACAGATTACCCTACTTACCACAATCAGTAGATACTGTGATCATTATAAGCAGGATGTGGATTTGAATGGGATAAATATGGGATTTTGTTATATGATTGTGGCTTGGGAGACGCATCATACCTTCATATATCTCACTGTAACTGCCAATTTTTTTATTTCATCTCATCTCCCATCTCAGTGTGTTTGAAAGATACTACAGGATGCAGGGGAGTTTGTTGGAAAGCAAAGGAAGGGCACCCAACATTATCATGAGTACTGTATGGGGGAGATTTGCAGTTAAGATGTGAGTTACTAAAGACTGGAAAGGGGAACAGCAACTTTAAAAAATTATGTATGTCCTCCTGTTATATTCATTCAACAAATATGATGTGTGCTGATTTCTCTTTATATCATTTTATTTGTTCACATATACGCAGATGTGTCCTCAAGAAATACCATATTTTCACCTTGCAAATCAACCACCTACCAAGATGTTGAGTGTTATTATAATAATAATAAAAATACACATTGTAATATTCAATGTTCATAATGTAAAGAAATATCTTGGAACAAAATTAAATCTTGCAGCACACTTAATTTTTGTAACCTTTTTTCTCAGGTGTGAATTCTGGAGTAATGCTGATGAATCTCACTCGAATGAGAGCATTTCAGTGGACAGCTTATGTAATACCTATCTACAAAGAGTACAAATTAAAAATAACTTGGGGTGATCAAGATATCATCAACATAATTTTTCATTTTCATCCAGGTAAATTAATTCATAATTTCTTTATTTCTATGTTGGGTACCTTTTCAGAAAAAAAACACTTTTGTATATTCTCTATTTCTCTTGGGAAATAATCCTTGATTGAATCAATTTTGTACACTATGGAGAGCATTGTAAATTGAAACACATTCTTTTTATGAGTGTATGACTTCTGAAATATTGATGTGCCAAATTTAATATTCTTTAATTATAATATTACCTTTCAACCTCAAAGAATTTGTATTGCCACCAGAACTTGTTGTTCTACCCTTGTTTAGAATGATTGCATAGATAGTATTACTTATAATGTAGTCCCTTTTTTAATAGAAATTGAGAAATATTGCACATAACATCATGGTTGTAAATCTGTTGTTATTTAGAATAACATCCTAAGCTTTGCTCCTTATTCTTCAGTAACATGCAGGAATTTTGTATTGTATTTTATAGAGAAATTGTATATTTATCCATGTCGATATAATTATCGACCGGACCACTGCATGTACATGAATGTATGCAAAAGTGCCAATGATGAAGGAGTAGCTGTGTTGCATGGCAGCCGTGGAAGTTTTCATGCCATTAAACAACCTCCGTTTCATGCTATATACAAAGCAATGGAAGAAGTAAGTTTTTTTTCTATTACTCTCTCATAATTACAGTTATACTTTTATCATTTCATAAAATTTTTTGACAAATAGTATCTTTTTTACACTTAAGTAGATAAAAGTGGCTTCAGTGAACTGTAGATACCAGTGTTAGATATGAAATATTCCCAATCCTAGCGTTAGAAGTCTATAGTGGCGGCTCCTTGGGTTTGGCAAGGTATGCACTACATACCCTGATGAATAAGTACTAGTTTAACATGTTTCATAAGAAAAAAAATTGATGACTTACAATATTAATATGGTGTAAGTTTTATTCACCTATTAAATGTATAATGAACATTTCATTATTGTGGCAAAAGGCATATTTCCATTTCAAGTATTTTCTGACAGCACATACGGCACGCAATCATGCATCTGCCCACAAAGACATGTGCTCACTTGCACCTCTTAGGGTAGGCTCGCCCCGACGCTGCCTCTCTTCGAACTGTATTCTGAGAAAAGGCCCTATAGTGAGCTTAGAGCAGTAGAATGCTGCATCCATGTTTGACGCGTCAGTGTTGGGCATAGGCCAGCAAATTCTGTTTTTACCTGCCTGCATGGAAGACAATGCAGTTGTGTGTGAAGCTAAGACGTAAACTGAAGGAGAACAATAGGGATTTAGTGGTGATACCAGATGATATGGCCAAGATGCCTTCCTGGGCCTTAAATTTCCATGCTTGGGGGTAAGAGCAACATGAGGCGAAAATAACATATTCACCTTAACTAGCAAGATCTGTCTGCTTGAGCTTTTCTTTGTCACATAGCTAGAGAAACTGGGATGATTTTAAAGGAAGGCTACAACTATATTTTTGATGTTTTTACATATTATGTTACTGAAAATATGAACGATTGATAATAAAAATATATAACAATATTTTACACAACATATTTTATTCATATTTCATGCCACCATATGTAATAATTGATGTCTACAATATCTACATTCAGAAGAATTTATTCTTTTATGTCTTTACATTATTACCGTGCAGAAAAGGTATTAGAAAAAATTTAGCTAGCTTACTCCTACGACTTACAAGGGAGCAGTTGAAACATGAATTCAAACTGTAAAAGAAACTCAGAAGAAAGGCTAGTGGAAGAGATAACGCAATATAATGCAAGTATTGTCGTCAGGAACCAAAAGAATGTGACTGCGACATGTGACGTTTACCGCACGTGGCCGCAACAAACGGAACCCAAGACTCCGACGACCGTCTCAAGAAGGCCAAGATGACGGACAAGTCAGTGGATTTTGGAAGCGATAAAAGTGAAAAAGGAATGTTGTTTTCACCACAAAAATTTGTTTTCTTCCAATGATTTTAAGAAATATCTCCTGTATAGGGTGCACCCCCCTATTTCACGAGTTACTTTTCACAAATAAAAGTGAGGCTTACGCACGAGCAAATACAGTTTTACTTACATTATTCTCTACAGATAGAATTCATTCTTCTTTCTGTCTAATAAATGAGGTGATATATAAATGCCCACTGTTTGGTCACTTCTCCTATTAGTTTGGTAATTTTACAATTTAATTACTGGAACATAAAATCATTTTCTGTTTTTTTGTTGTTATGTTGTACTATTTGTATTCAAAAGGATGTTTAAGTACTTGAGAATTAATGCACTCATCTGAAAAAATTGAAAGATATTTGTGAGATTTTTTAGTGAAAACTGAGAATAATATTAATTTGTGATGAAATATTGTGAAGTAAATGATGGAAATTCTTCAGTTTTATAGATTACGATGTGACAATACTTGATATATTTACTCTGAACTTTCAAAATTCATCACTTATAAGTGTTTATATAATTTCAGTAAAGTGTATCGCAAAACTGAAGAGATTTCTCCTGAGATCATAAAAGTATTCATTATTATGATATTCCAGAGGTATAATTTTTTTTTTCCTATCATTTGTTTTATATTGCAGTACCAACTTGGAACTGATTTGTATATGAATCTATACATGCCCATGAAGAATTACTTGGACCTAACATCATCATCAAACTGTGGAAAAGTGAGACACATTTTTACAAAAAGCGTTGAGAAAATTATTCAGAAGGTTGACCTGTGATACCAGTGTAATGGAAGATTTCTATATTTTTCTTGAAGCTGACCATCATTCCATCTTTGAAGATTTATAAATTTTTACCTTAATGTAAGTACTTCCTAATTCCAATCAGTGTTTACATCATTTATTCATAATTTGCATTGCATTTTAATTGGAGTCAATAATGTTTAAGTCTCAATTATCTTACTTTCGAGAAGTTTCCTGACTTTGAGACGGTTGTCTACAAAGTTGTCATTGTGGAATTGCTCAAGTTGTGCAGAATTGTTCAAAAGAAATGTGATAAATTGCCTTGGATTGTGTTTTTATAAGGAAATGAGTAGTATTTGACATCTCATTATTGCCCAATTATTATTTCCAAAATGTTTGAATAAAGTAAGATGAAATTTTCTTTCGTATATTTATAAATTGATGTAATTGCTGCATTATTATGAGCACTTTCAAGATAAAATTAGAAATGTTATTCAAGACTGATTACAGAATCTCCCAATATACATTCTTTTTATGTATACTTAAGTTTATCATTTATCTTTTTTATTCATCATTGCTCAACTTAACATTTTTATATCATTCTTTTTTGTATATTATATCATTTTTTCTAATCTTATTCCTTCCTTTTCACTTAAAATGCTATAAGCACATGATGTAAATTCAAAACAACCTAAAATTAAAACAAATAATTTTCAATTTAAAGATCGTATGGAATGTAAAATAAGTATTTTGAATTCTATTTTAGAGCATTCTTATGTTGTGGAATTTTTAAAATGTGAAAAATTGTAATATCAATACATGGTTTTGAGAAAAATTAACATATAACCAATAGTGCATTGATTTAGATAATTTCAGTGAATATAATTCTGAAATTAAATATATTAAAATTATCATTTTTTCTTAAAAACTTGACATTGGTCTTAAGTATGACCATACTTTTTTAAAGTGTGACTACTAAAGCATATAATTACTATTTGAAAATCAGTTTAAGATCTATTTTCCATATTTTAAAATGAAATGAAAATCATTCAGTATTAGGAAGGAATTCATTTGAATTTGGTTATTCATCCCCTTAGAAATTCCACCCTAAGGGATTTTCCACTCAATGGAAATAAAAAGAAAAAAAAGAAAAAAGTTGTCAATAAAATATAATTAAAATATCAATAAAAATTATTGTTAAAAATATACAAATATATTTGAGAATGAAATGCATTTTTAGTGTGGAAGAGTAAAATTTTTAGCATTAGATTAAATGATATTTTTTTAAATCTCAAATGTTTCTGTTCTAAAGGTGATGTTCATGCTTTGACCTTTTCGTGCATTGGTGCAATATTACCTATACAATTCTCATATACATATATGGATGAAGGGATGCTTGTAAATACCACTAACTTAATTCAAATTAAAATTTGTACCCATTAAATATGTTGGTATGTGATGACGGATGGGGACATTACTATGTATGTATGTGTGTGCGTGTATGCACATGGACGGGCGGGCGTGCGTGCGTGCGTGCTTCAGGTGGGCACCTATTTCAAACTGGTTACTTTTTCCAAGTCGGAATAATATTCTTCTAATATTATTTTCTATCACCTTACCTGGCAATTCACAATTCATTGGTAAAATTTCTAAGTCAAGTCTTGTAACTTCACCGCGAAAATATTCTAAGTTCACTTTCCAGTTCACTCATGAAAATATTATAAGTCTGAGTTTGCAATGATACAACATGTAAATTTTACAAGTTCCTGTTGCACGCCTAATGCGGAAATATTTTAAGTTCAAGTTCAATGTTCACTCTTGCGAAATATCACAAATCCCGATTTGATAATTAACTTCTAGAGAAACCACACAAGCGATCCGCTCACCACCACGACACGAGTCAGAATGCCCTAATTCCCAATCTGGTCCACCCTTCAAAGCTCACTGTTTTTCTCTCTATTGTTATTTTCATGTTGCTATGGTGTACCCTGCCCCTGCTTCCAAACGAACTCGTTGTTTCGCGTTGCTACGGTGTCATCTGCATATCTGCACCATAGAAACCCACATCTTCAGCAATATCTACAACATTTTGACCTTTATTTGCCTAAATAAAATGTCCGTTATTTTTGGTATGTCACAATATATACATACATACATATACACACATAGTGATGACCCCATCCGTTATCACATACCAATAAAATATATGTGACGAATCAGCTGGGGTCCCACAGCATGTCTAAACGTGTGTGTTCAATATTGTGGAAGATCTCTAGTAGCTTGCGCTAATTTTTTTTTTGGGGGATGGACGCTAATCGCAATACCAAACCTGCCTCCTGCTCCAGCTCTTGAGATCTCTAAAAGTGAGAGTTGTATTGGGTCGGGATGATGCGTGTACTTTCTGCCTACTAATTGATACTCTTTGATTGAACGACTATGAACAAAGTGCCATCTGTCAAAGTGGCAGTCACACATTTATTTTAAAGTAAATATTGTAATTTTTTTTCCAACCACTCAATTCCCCCACCTTTGTCCAATAAAGTTACAGTCTCTGAATTACGGACAGCAACCTACCATAACAAGTTCATGGTTACCTCGCTGATAAGAAATGCTCCCATGCTTTTCCGCCAGATCTGCGCTCTGGTTGCATACGCCTGATGATGCCTCAGAAGAGGAGGTAGCAAGCGCTAGGCGGGTTATTGGTGTGGATTCATGCCACGTCAGCGTAGACACCGGTCAGCAGGATGTGCCGGTCCCCGTATTAGTCCCCCTTTCTCGTACCAATGATTATTATTATGTCGGGTAAGGTCGTCATACGCCACCTTCCCGTGCGCACACACACAAATTTAAATTTGAATTAAGTTAATGGTATTTACAAGCATCCTCTCTCTCCTATTGTTCAATTCAGAATGTCCTGTTGCCCTCACTTTTCCTTCAATTTTTTTCTTCCCCGTTGTTCATTCATAACTGTCAACCAGTGTCAACAACATTGATACTGGTAACCTTGATCTCGCATCTTTAAACTCTTCATCCCTACACGAAGATTACATATTTTGCACCAAGCCTCAACGAAACCCCTGTCTGTACCTTAGTCCAAGTAGATGGCAATTCATCGGTAATTCTTAGGTATCAAATAATCAGAGGTCACAAAGTTTAGGTTTCACGTTCACAAGTTAAACATGATCATCATTGAGTATTATGTTTGAATTAAGTAGAAATTCAACTTTCTTCTGAGGTTTTAAGAAGAAAAAATTCAAGAGATGTAATTAGTTAATAATTTGCATTTTATAATTTCAGGAAATTGTTAAATGATGAATGAATCTAATAATGTTTTGAAATTGTTATTATTGATTTTTGAACTGTTTGGTTCATTTTAGATTAGTTACTGTCTTAGTGCATCTATTGTTGAATATTTTATTAGTTTAAAAATAATTGTTGATAGTTAAATATATATTTTTCTTTTTATTGTAAAGATTTGAGACTGAAAATTTAAAGGCACTCATTTATTTGAACCACTGCTAGTATAATTTTACATAATCATTACAAATGTGTTTCTCTGGTCATCTCCATTTTAAATCCATTTAATTTCTTTTTCAAGAGAATATCAACAGTAGAAGATGCTTTTCTTTTTCGCTAATCAGTTTATATTTCTTTGTTGACTAAAAATATTGTGAATGTATTTCAAAGTTCCCGAATGTTTTGTTTCTGTGGCTATAATTTATCATCTTTTTAAAACATTAATGGTGTTATCAATTATTCTTCTGTTTTGTGAGGAAAACGTATAAAACTAATGGGACCTGCGTTAATGTGCAATTTTGTGAGATGTTATATACTATCACAAGAAATAATGCCTAATTAAATGTCAAATCTTCTCTTCTGTTGAGAATTTCAAAACAGAACATTGCTGTATTGCCTTTGTTCTTCTACATTTCTATTATACTTTTGTTACTTTATTACATTTTATTGCTAAAAATCATAAATTTGGAGGAATGTACTGCATTTTTACGTCAGTAAATACAGCATTTTTATTTCTTTCAAAAGATGTCATAATTTGAATCTCATTTGACAATTCTTGTAGAATTAAATGTTCTTGTTATTTGAAAGTATAATTAATCATATGAATTCAATTTGTATTTAATATTTAGTTAGTAAATATTACTGTGTGCAGTAGAGAAAACAAAATGTAGAATATTATGTTTACCTGTATCTTATCTCTCTCTTTTTTTTCTGTAGTTAGATACTCTTGTTGAGGTTACTAATGGAAAGAAATATGTTTTTTTCAGTATATAAATAGATAAATTTCTATTACATAAGTGTCATAATGAAATATGATTTATAGTTTATTTGAATGTATAGTTACAAGTTCATAAAGAAATTTTTCAATTGTAAATAAGAGATGATAGTCTTTGTTTTAAGGTTTCACACAAAAAGATTAAAGTGTTGAATCAAATAGCTATTGCAAAGCAATACTGTGTTTTTTAGTGAATTTAATTACTTTTTCTCATTGTCCTTAAACGTATGTGTTTTGCATAGATTAGATTATAATTATCATACTTCCTGGTACATAATTACAGGGACCAATTTCATATTGAGCTGCATATTGAATATCACTTTACTTCTCTTGCATATGTTTGTAATAACATTTTATTGAAATGCCAACAGGGTACTAGAGGGTTTGGTAGTTCATGTTATCAACATCATGATAAATCATGAATGTATGTTTTTTTAGTGTTGTTTCCAGTAGCCAAGTGCTTATCATCTAGGCATCTGTAATGAATATTCATTAATCTAGATTTCATGAACCCCATAAATATGTTTTAGTATAACTAAAAACAAATATAATATTTCTTGTTTCAAAGTGCCAATTTTATTTAATTTAAAACATAATTATTAGTTCCTAACTTGCATCATTGTAAGGTGAGTTTATTTATGATTTATGTGAATCATTTTTATTGGATGTAGTTGTTGATGAATTGGTGCCTTTTCTTAAAAATAGTAATTATATTTGTTGATTGAAAACAATTGATCACTTCATTTATTAAATATACTTTTGCAAATAGTATAGCAAAGCACTGCCCAATTTAGCCTTATGAACAGAGAAACTACTTATATTTTCTTTTCTTTGATGTATTATGACTGTTTTTGACTTTTATGGTGTAAATTAAGAAAGGCTTACAGTATTGATGTATTTCTTTATATTTTGTCATATTGTAAACATTAATGTTGAATATACCATGTACAAATACATAGATTTGCAATTTTATTGTGTGTGCTCCCTTTATTAATTTTCTTCATTTATGGTTTATGTTGTTAATGGTTAACAACACTTTACCACAATAAAAAAGCAGGGAAAACATGAATTTAGTGTAATTTGTGATGTACTCTTGATAGACAAATGGGTCACAATATGATTTGATGGTTTGTTCTATAATTTTTTAAAATTATTATATATTCAAATACCTTTTTTACCTTTCAGATTGTATTTTGAAGATTTTTTATTTGATTTGATTTATTTGGTCAAAGAACAGTAAAAGCTACATGTGACATATGGGAGAGAAGTACTATCTGCATGTTTTCTTGAGCTCCAGGATCTCTTCCCAACATTTTAACTATAAATAGTTGAATGATGAATAAAAGTTTAAAAAAAAGTGAGGTTAACAACATTTGAAAACTAGACAAGTTTGGGAGTGTAGGCTTCCGCGACTGGACTCAGTAGCGGTTTCAAGCAGGTAAACTGTTGTGAAGTATACTTAATCCCTTCTCCCCTAATGCCACCCAGAGGAGGAGAGCAGGTGATCATCATGGCCATGAATTCAAAGAGAAAGACGCTTGCTTGTTTGGCATCAAAAGAAAATTGTATTGACAGGAAAAGTGATTTCTTCGTAAATTGTTTAAAAGTGAAATAAGCTTACCATGTAAAATATACATTCAGGTAGATTTAACAACGCACTTTGCTTGTTTTAGTTTCTTAACAAATATGCTCCAGAAATGTACATTTTTTCTTGCTGTTTTAAATAAGTATTAATAAATTATTAATTCCAGGTTCTCAGAACAAATGTTTGTTGTTATTATTGAAACAATGTTACTTCAAAAATAAAAATAATTTTGGAAAAGCAGGCTCAGAAGTCAGTGCATAATAATTACTGCTTAAATTGTCAGTGAAGTAGTCACTGGTAGGTGATATATTACAGCTTTACTCTTCATCCCATTTATCTCGACCTTAACAATAAAAGTTTTGGAAATTTCCTGTAAACAAAAATAAGAAAGCTAGTTTAGTAATCGGTAAAGAAGAAAAGGAAATTATTTATTATGAAGAAGATTTGGTGTGGGAAATAAGTGAACCTCATAAAAAATATTCAAAATGCCCTCCATTTCCGAACAAACAAGCATTAACTCTCTTGAGAACATTTGCTGCAAACTGATGTAGTTTCTTTGACAAACATATGAATTGCTTCCTTGATGTTTCTTTGCAGCTCTTTGAGATTAGCAGGCTTGTTTGCATAAACTATATTTTAGAGGCATCCCTAAAGATAAATTTTGGTGATGACAAATCAGGCAAACGAAGAGGGAAACTAACCTCATGAAATTAGTCTGTTCCCAACTAACCTCTTGAAATTAGTCTCTTCCAGAAATTGCATTGATGACTTGGGAGTATGTGTCACCCCATCCTGCCGAAACCAAAAATTTCTCTCATCCTTTTCAAGAAGGGAAATAAAATTTCTCAATGTTTTCTCATACATATCTGCAATTACTGTATCTTTGAATAATAATGAACCAATTATTTTGCGTCGAGATATGGAACTCCATACTCAAATCTTTTTTAATACACTGGTTTCTCATGTGTTTCCTATGGTCTCTCAGTACCCCAGAATCTACTGTTTTGCTGGTTAACATATGAAACCAAGCCTCATCACTAAAAAACACTTTATGAAATGCCTCAAGACCTTCGCTAACAAATCGTTGTAGCCAATTTCAGTAATTCATATGAGCAGCTCATTCAGAAACCTTAAGCTCCTGAGATGTCCGCTGTTTGAATGCACATTTTCAATTTTTGGGGTCACAAATTATATTGCTGCTGAAACTTTCTTAACAATGTTTTCGGGGAAGTTAAAAGAATATCCCTAACTTCCTCTAGTTTTTGCTGCATGAGCACTGTATTTTGTCGACTGTTTTTCCAGTCAAGTACGCACTGTCTCGCGATAGCACTTCACTAGCTGCAGTATGGTATTCTTGTTAAGAATAGACTCAAATGAAAATTTTTCTCTGAAACCTGCCTGGCACTCTTTGAAAGATTGTGTTCAGAAATACTCCTCCACCACAAATCTGCATTGCTGTATGCTGAGGCGCATCACAAGTTAATTTTAAAACAGTGAATGAAGACGCAGCCTGTTTTGCTTCGAGCAGGAATGACCCAGACCACAGGAAGGGGGGTGGAAAGTAAAGGGTTTGTCGCAGAAACTAATCAAAGGAGCTGTTCCAGAAGTAGTGTTCTAATTCTTTCACTTTTCGGTATTACTCCATTTATATGGAGTTACATAGAGGATTAGGGGGTTCAGTGAACCACAGTTTACTGTGAACCATTGCGTATATTTTCTGTTGTTGTGGAGGGAAAATTTATTTGAAAATGTAGAATGTTTGACATGACTGCCTGCATGCCTCTCGTGAAGACTGAAAATAGCTGCCTAGGATGCACACTGTTCTAATTGATATTTTATAATATGAGATACAATTTCCATTTTTTTTATGAAGAAAAAAAAAAGACCTATAAATTTTTTACATTGTTGAAAACTGTTGATTTTTTAAAATCAAGAAAATGAATAGTCCTCTATCTTTCAATGGCAATAACTGCAGTTATATATCTCTTTCGGAGTTAATTTCTAGGTTCAAAATCATTTTGAAATGTGTCCATGGGGATCTGAACCAGAGCCACTGGGGCAGACTGAGCCATCTATAAGAGCTTCAGACAGTGGTGGATTTAGGCATGGGCACTTTGGGCTCTGGCCCCTGGGCAGCAATTTTTCTTCAATTGAAAAGTTATTTTTATTTGAAAAATTATTTATTGACAGAAATTACAACTGCCCGTGTTTATGCAACAAGAGCACTTGCGTTCAGACAGCTGGCCACAAAATAACGATATCGTGGATTTTTTAAACAAAATTATGTAAAATAAATTTTTTTAATTCTATAACTTTCAGCATGCAAAATGCATCTTTTTTTTTATAAATATGTTTATTTAATTACCATAAGGAGGTTGTATTATTAACTGAGTAAATGCTTTAGAAATCATTGAAACTTTTTCGTCTTCATTGAAAATTAAAGAATAGAAACTAGTGGGGCTAAAAACAAGCACATACTTTCTCGTCCTTGGTAACAGTTACGTAATATTATTTTTTACCGTAATTTCTGTCTGAATTAACACATATCAGTCATCATTTTTTGTAAAACTCATTATCAATCGTAGATTGTTAGCTGAGAAAACTAAATATTTTCAAGCAAATATCAGCAAAAGTTCGACAATTAAAACTGAGTTTCATACAGCTTAAACATGTCCCAATAGCGAGATAAAATTCACAGAAGTAAATAAAACCTACTTATCTTGTCTTGTCACCATTCAACAACGAACGTCTTAAATATCCATCACTGCACAGTTGCCAAAGGCAGTGTACATTGGTAATATAAAATCAATGTTGAATAAAAGTTCATACAACTTTATGGTAATCAATTATTTCAGTTTTTCTTTCATGCTACATTTATTTCGAATTTTTAAGAGAGAAAAGCTTATTGTGCTAATTTCAGTTAAGGTTTGCGGATTGTTTGAAAGACAATACATCAATTCATTGAAAAAGCAAATACATTCTTCACAACATGAACAGAAAATGTGGATTATCAAAGAGGTTTTAAATCATTTCTAAAAAGTTAATTAGTAAACATACAACAAAAGATTAGAATGTAAGAAACGAACAAGAAATATGAAATGACATACAAGTTGTAACTTACATAGCATCCTTCTGCCTCCAATCATCCTCTAGTTACGTTCATGAAGTGCAGGAAACTCAAAGCGGGCGACTATGTTTGACACCAAATTACATGAAAAATCTTACGTCAAATTTTCTTAAAATTCAACTTGGCCTTATTTGAAGATATGTTTTTGAAGAACACATTTCAGTAAGAAAAAAATTATCTTCATAATTGTAGGTGCAGGAAGATGCCAAAAAAATGATGAATTTTAGCAATTTTTGACAAATCAGAATTTTCAACGAACATGATACCTCCACCATTCTCTCCAATACACACTCCAAGATGAAAATTTAATCACAAACTTTGATGCCTTTTTTGAGAAAAAAATTGTTTAAACAAATTTAAAGATACCTATATTTCACGCAATATTATGCAAAAAATACTCAAATTTTCAAAAAACAGTACACGACCTTATTTTGAAATGTTATTAAGGAACAGATTTCATGGAGGGAAAAATCTCTATCTTAAATATTTTAATTGAAGGGAGACGTCGAAAAAAGTTTGAACTTTTGCAATTTTCGACAAATCAAGAGTTTTCAACGAAAATGTGACTGCACATTCTCCTAAACGTCCTTTACACTATCCAACAACAAAATTTAATAAATAAATTTGGAGCCTTTTTTTGAAAATTGTGAAAATGTCACAGAAGCTTCATGTAAAATACTCCAAAAATTGAAACATCTGTTTCAAATCCAAGGGGCCATGACATCAGCCAGATCGATTGAGAAATAAGAAAATCGACTGATCAGTTTAGCCACCAGGCTATACCATGTTTTAGACAATTTTTCCTTTTAAATGTAACTGGATTTATCCTTTTTTTTTTCTTTCATTACCAGAGCTTGGCAATGAGAGTTTTTTCTATAAAATATTCGCCCTTTTCCCCCCGCAGCTTTACATAACTTACTCTCCACTGCGTAAGCAGTAGCAAGGAAGTTAAAAGGGCAGCAAGGAGTTTGGTGCCCAGGGGTGCCCCATTTGTAAATCCACCACTGGTTTCAGACATTATGAAAGAAATAGGAATGACAACTTTGACTTTTCCTTTACATACTTCACATAAGTTGCAGCCACTTGATGTATCATGATATGGTCCTTGTAAAAATATGACGTTGCACTTGGGTCATGTATGCTTCGTCTTCAAAAAAGGCCAATCACAATATACCATGTCACAGAATGTGTGAAGTCTGCCCATGAAAGGTCTCTCAGCCCCTATTATACTATTGCTGAGTCAGAAAGCAACGTATTTTACCTTTTAATAGGGATTTTTTCAAAGATTCTGATTTTATTATAAATGAAATTACAAAAATATAGAGCCAAGACGGCCTTCATTCAACGCATTCCAAATCCAGTTTTCATGAGGACACATGCTTATCTGATCCAGCAAAGAAGGGCTTAGAATAACAGAAAAGAAGACAGTGAAAAGTAAGCAGGTAAAACCAATTAAGAAAAAAATATTTTGCAATGATTCAGACTTGAATGATTCTGTTATCAAACTGAAGTGTGTGCCCCCAACAGATGAAGTTAAGGTTATCCATCCTGAAGAGGAATATTTCCCATTATTTGATAGAACAAAATTAAAGATAGGTGTCTTTGTTTTAGTTTCTTTTTCAAATGATCAGGACAAAAAAATATTCTATGGTTGTGAAATTAGAAAAGACAAGGAGGAAGATGGTGATTATGAAATATCTTATTTAAAGAAAACCCATAAAATTGTAAGACATTATCGTGAAGAAGAAGATATAAAAGATGTGCATGAGTCTACAATAATGTGTTTAGGAAATCCACTAAACAAACGGCAGAAGTCAAATTTTTCCTTTCCAATAAAGTTTGATAATATGAACATTCATTAAGGTAAATTATAAGTGTTCTATCTTTGCAAGTGTTTAAATCATTAATGCATTCCTATTTAACTAGAATCTTTGACTATATTGTATAAGTGAGAAAAAATACGTTTTGTAAACCAGCAGAAAGATAAATTAAAAATTTTAAAGGTATCTGAGGTAAGATAATATATTAATGCATGTTTTACAACCAAAGGTAGAAACCTTCACTCTTTCATGCGTTTGTAACGTAAATTTAAAAAAGTGATTCACTGCCCCCCCCCCCCCCCCTGCTCCCCCTATGTAGTAGCCTATAGAGAAAGTTATGTACGAGTAATGCTGCGGAAAATCGATTTCGAGATTTCAACCGAAATGGGGCCCCTGAAATGTTTTAGGTTTTTTTTTGTTTCTTTGTTTTCTACTTTTCTCCTTTGAAACGTCCGTCTGTGAACACACTACTAGCGCCTAAACCAGGGCTGTCCAACTGGCAAGGCCTCCAGGGCCACTACTAAAACCTTTAACATGGTTGCGGGCCATATTCTCATTATTCGGGTGATCCAAACCTGACTTACATTACAGTTCTTGGCAGTTTGGCCAGCTGCTCTGAAACGAGGGAGATTGAAATACATGATATCTGGCCGTCGCATGCTTAACACCGAGAAACGTATTGGGATGATTTTGAATTTCTGAATTTACTAGAAAAAACGCCCTGAAATCTAAACATAATCTATTTTTACATTAAGGGGGCGTTGGCAGCTGTAGAGTGCGTCCGCCAGGCGCACAATGTTCTTGCCCAAAAGAGATGCGAAGGGCTTTCACGTTTGACTAAAAACCTTCAGAAGACCGCCGCCAGTTGGATAGTCCTAGCCTAAACCATACATAGGATTCTTTTTCAAATTGAAGAAACTCCTGTCGATCTGGCTCGAGTGGAAGCACCGCGATTTTGAAGAACATTCTTTAAAATTTGGAAGTACTTTACACGGAGCCTCTGGGAAATTTTCTCAAAAACGGCTCCAATTTTTTTCTTCAAATTTCTTGTAAGAATAGGGTAAAACACACTGATGGTGGCGGCATAGGTCCGATTTTCAGGGTTGACTCAGAATTTTCGAAAATTTGAATTTGAACCACAAAATAGAGATTTTTCCTTTAAATGAAATTTGTTGTTCATAATTAATTCTTTCATTAAGGTCCTAGTACATTTTTTGAAACTTTTGGTGGTTTCACTCTATTCTTTTGTTTTTGCAAAAATTACAAAAATATTTTTTTACTAGCTTCTCGTGGTTAATATTTACAACGGCGGCGATTTGCTCACATTATTGCATTTGCGAGTACATGTGCTTTATATGATGTCTAATAAACTTTCTTGATAACTCAACAGTTTTGTGTGAAAACGAGCTCAAAATTTCGAATTTTCAGAAACGCTCAAACGCCATTTTCTCAAAAACGGCTCCAATTTTTTCTTTAAACTTTTCCAACGGATTGTGCTACTGCACTGTTTAATTCGACAACGTTCATTTCGGTTTATTCTTTTGTTTTTTCAAAAGATTACACAAATATATCTCGTAATAGTTCCCTCCTTTCTGAGTCGTTTCGCCTTTTCGGTGTTGCCCTTCTTCCTTCCCAACAGGCGCCCACAGGGACCTGTTAGTGTCTCCCGCTTCTCTGGCGATAATTCACAGTCAAGAGCTCCTTCGTGCTCCCCAAACAAAGCGTCTAGGTAACCCTTAGCCCCTTCGCGAGCCTGTATAATGTATGCTCGTGGTCCCATTTCGGAGCTTGTACCATTGTTGTGTGTGTAGGGAGCCAGCAGGGGCCTAGCTAGGTTGGTGCAACCTAAGTCGAGCGCCTCGAATGAGGACCCTGGACAACCCTCAATGAAGATGGGATTATTTGTGAATGATTTAAGTGGCCCGAAATAAAACTAGCGGTGTACATCACATATTTTCTCGCATTATTTCTAAATTTGTCATTTACGAAAATTCAGAGGGTTCGACGAAAATGAGACCCCGCCATTCTTATGGCTGCTGTCGTAATAGCCTTTTGATATCAGTACAATTGAAAATAGAGTTAATGATTACTAGAGCCCGGACAATGCGCTATTTGCATATTTTATTTCATTGGATGTAATTTTAGGCTACTTACCCCAATATATATGTTTACCTAAGAAATGGCTTTTGGAAAGGTTTTTACAGTGCCTATGAATGCCTGTTTGAACGATAAGAGCTTATAAGTGCCTATATTGAATTTTCCGCACTCTTTTAATACTTTTTTTCCTCGAATCATTTTTCGAGAAGTGACTGTTGAGTAATGCTTCATCAAACCAATATCAACCGCATATCAAAATATGCCATGGCATCCTCCGATGAAGAAGCTCTATGATCTGTGTGTTCTTGCCTGTGTCGCGGCGAGTAGAGGCACCGCTTAGACGTGTGCTAATTTGACACCGTGCACTTATCTAAAATATCATACTTCGCTGAAGCCCCTTCAAGGCAATCTAGAGAACTGTGCTCTGGCCTTTGTGATCTTCGCAATCATTATTGAGTTGTCTTTTCCTTACCAAGAACACAACTGCCTTCCAGATTAGCGTTCCCGGCGTCTTGCGCTTTTAGAAGGAAGAATTACACAAAATGGGCGGAGTTTTTTCGTTAATAGTGTTGTATTGTTTTCGAAGTCTGGTACATGCAAGATCATTAAGTTTGCTGTTCTTGTTATGCATGCTTGCTACAATGGCAAAAGACAAAAGTATAAAGAAGTGCTTTGCTAAAATTCTGGATTCGTGGAGAAGAGCTTTCACGACGGGAAGAGAGGTAATTTTTGCCAGTGTTGTGAAAATGTGGCACACTGTGCCAAAAATGTCATATCTTACAACATGAAAAACACTGCAACTAATCCAAAAAATGCGGAAAAAGTGAGAAAAATTATTCAACCCTTTCTGCAGCACGTGAAGTGAGGAGATGAAGACAAAAAAGAATTCAACACTGACTTGTGCCATGCGCTGATTGGCACAAACATTCCATTTTGAACTGTATGCCAATTTCCCTGCTTTTTTTAGTTCCTATTAGCCTACATATTTTCAGCTATAATGCTTATTTCCCTGCCTATTTTTAGGTTTTTATGTGTCTATTCGCCTGCCTATTTTCGACTTTTTTTAGTGCGTACATGTCCGAGCTCTAATGATTACAAAATATTAAAAGTAATATTTATTTTCAAGATTCGAGTGAGAGCCTCCAAGCTCCTTTCGCCTTTCCTTATATTAACATCAGAAATACAAGATGCTGCTAAGATATTCGTTGACTTAGGTAACGATGTGAAAACTTTAATCGCTGCTATGTCTGCTTCACAGGATGAAGAAGAACATTCACGACGGACGGAGAGGTAAATCAAACCCCTGCTTCGTGCAAATGGTTGCGAGAAATCGTGTTCTTTCACTCTATATTTGTAGCGCATACGTAATAATATGCATTTACAGTGTATCTAATATAGATATACATTTTCGCACCTAATGTTCCACGATTTTTATTATTAAGTCAATTAATATTAAGTTAAACAATGGGAAGGTATTTTCAGAATAGCCATGTGCCTCTGCCTCTCAAATTACTTTTAGACTAACTCCGCCTCAAACGAAGGGCTGAAATTTCGAATTTATTATTTCAAATTATTTTCGAATTTACGCAAAAAATGCTCACAATTTTGAAAAAGCTTACATGACTTTATTTGAAGACCTATTTTTGATGGACACACTTCATTTTAAAAAAATTATATTGATAATTGTACTTGTAGGAAGATGCCGAAAAAATTTTGAATTTTTTTAGTTTCGAAAAATCAGGGTTTTCAACCACCATGGGACCTACACCATTCTCTTAAACGTCCTTCAGATTATCCACCCACAAAATTTCATCAAAAACGATGGAGCCGTTTTTGAAAAACAAATTGTTTAAACAAAAATTAAAATTGACTATATTTCACGCAAAATTACGCGAAAAATACTCAAATTTTCGAAAAATTGTACACAACCTTACTTTCAAATCTATCTTTGAGGAACAGATTTTGTTAAGGGAAAATTGACTTCCTTACCGATTTAAATCGGTTATAGCACTCAAAACGCGGGGTTCGGCTCTTAGATTCATCGCCAGAGCCATGATGAATAAATCTAAAGATCTCTGAAGCACTTTTGCCGATATTAAAACAATATTTAACACACACATGCTGTTCTGCCAAATCCTTCATTATGCGCCGCCACAATTGTACCGCAGGTCGATGCAGGCTCAGATAATCGCTGTTGAGCGGCTCCAATACATGGCAGTGAGATGCACCAGGCGGCGTTTTAATTGTCATGGACACCGCTTAATGGCGCACTGTATCTTGCTTCCGGTCGGCCAAACGGTTTGCGAGCAAGATGCTCAGTCCGGTCGTTTTTTGAACACACCTTGTAATTTTCTAACATCTGATTTCGTTTCCGTCAGTCGCTTTTTATCTTCGCCACTTCCGTTTTTTCCATTTGTTTATACTTGCATTTATATTCGCCAGTCTAATGGTGTCGACATGCCGTTAGCATATGGACTAAACTGCTTACCAATATTTCGAAAAATTCTGATAATTTGAAAAAAAAAAAAAAAAAGAACTGTACATATTTATTTACAGATCGTGGATTTTGAAGAATAAATTTCATTACGAAAAAAAGAAATTCAGTTGTTTTCATTCCTTAATGCCAGATGATTTAACCGTGATCGCTTAGGCATCACATTATTGTAAAAATCCTTAAGTATGGGGGGGGGTGATCCGGAAATGGGGGCTCGTTTAAAGGTGTTTTTCTACGTTTTTTTCGCGTGTATCTTAACTATTAGTCCTAACAAAACTTATGTTCTATACATAATTGAAGTATATAAACTTTCCTACAAAAAGTTCTTATAACACTTTTTGTAAAATTAACCGTTTTAAAGTTGTAGGCCCGAAAAATTCTTGTTTTTATATACAAGGCCTTTTTTGTATATATTTCCGTTAAAAACATGATGTTATGATATGTTCAATCCATGGAAGTAATTTTATTTTTGTTCAACATTTATCAACAACATGTATTTGCATTTGCGCCAAAGCTTTGGACATTTTGCATCTCATCAAATCTTGTTTTGTACATTCTTGCGAGTATGCGAGGTTATTGGGTCCGAGATTACCTCGGGTACGGAAACTGATTACCCATAGTTTATTTGATAAGGATCGAATATAAATATTTGGTAAAGGACTTTTAGTACGAGTATAATGTGTGGTAGATACCAAAAATCATGCCAAATTTCAAAACTCCGGGATTTTTTCCTTCAATCACAATTCTTTGGTCTAATTTCTCTGGACCAACAATGGTATAACGATTTCGTACAGAATGTGCGATTAATAAAGACGCGGGATCATCAGCAATTAATCGAAATCAATCCAAGAGTTGATACCCGAGCGTGTCCTCGGCCACGCGAAGTGGATGGAATCGTAAACATTTGGGCGCGAGTACAAAGACTCTCTGTTGAGGCTCCTCCGGCATCACGGGCGGGGCAGCTGCCGAGGTCGGCACGGGTGGCTCCTACCGCCCCCCCCTCCCGGCCCGCCCCCGCCCCCGCCTCCGCCTCCGCCTTCGCACAGGCGTCCAGAATACGTAAAACATCGCTGAAGGTCAAAAAGTTTGAAAAATTGAAGGAATCTGACCAGTAGTGGTCTAAGCCACATTTTAAGAAAACAGGGGAAAATGAAGTTAGTTACGTAGTTGTGCTTAGAAAGTCTTGAAAAAAACAAACTCATTCTTATTTTTGTAGAGGAAAATTGGTCAAACCAACAATGTGCAAAGATAATTCAACTTCTTAGATAACAGATGGTGTTAATAACTCATTTTTCATTGGGGGACGGGTAGATCATTTTCGCTCTCAGTCCTTAAATTTGTAGCATTGTTGTTTTGTTTTTATATATATGTACTATATACGGCTGTGAACTAGGAAATGAAAGCTTCATGTTGCTTTTATGTAAAATTGCACTCTATCGAACTATTAATTGTTATTGTTTGGGCGTTTCTTTGTGATTTATTTTGAAATTGTAACGCATTTCCGTTAAATTAGTTCGTGGTGATGATTCTTTCAAAAACATACAGCTTTATTTGAAAAGGAAAATTTAGTCAAAACTTTATCTGCAACCACTTGAAACTGTCGGAATTGCTGGAAATGCAAAAGGCTGTAAAATGTAAAAACTCATTTGATTTTGGTATATTTCTTGACATTTGGCCAAGAATACAACTTCGGAATTCAGGTTCCAAACACCTAGCTACTATGACCCAATATCTTCGGTGGACCAGAAACATGACACATCCTAAAAATTGCTACTTTGCAAGGGAACGATTGATCTTGAGCGGATCCGTTTATTTCGCGCACAAAGGCACAGAGATTTAGTGTTTTTTACCAGCTGCCGTATTAAATATCTATAAGACCTTTTAAGATCTATAAGACCTAGTAATAAATCAGGATTGTCTAAACATGTTTCTTCGCTTAAATGAAAAAAAAATGACGATTTGTGAAACGTGTCACTTTTCTTGTGCGGCGGCCATATAAAGGAATGCCGTTCGCGCAAGTTTTGCTCCTTGTGGACCACTGTGCTTCGGGGAGGTCTGGCGGGAATGAACAGCGGTTCCCTTGAAGGCTGAGGAAGCCTCCTTGATGATCGCCGCGCTGCCGTGCCGCCAAGGGTTGCCGAGTCTATCTACATGCTGACGGATGCAGGGCGCGGCCCTTGGAAACTCTTCGGAGGATGATACTTCTCGACGATTCGTGAAGCTGGGATTGTTGGAATGTCCAGGGTAGCGTTGTAGACATGCCTTCCACTTCGTTCTGAACTATGCCATCTGCAGACAAGACTCTCTATTGGAAGATGAATAATTGCTCCCCTGGAAATAGTTCTCTTTCCTTTCTAGAATTAAACCGGGTGTCCCACCAATAATAATACCATCCATAACTTCTTAACGGTATACGATTTCGAAATTCAGTTTTCGCTCAACAGTGCGGAATCATGAGGCAAATTATACGTTGTAGAGATATTATTTGTAATATGTTTAGTTTTCCGGAAATTTAATCATCTTTAATATTTTAGATATGCGGTTTAGCAAGTTAAATATTGATGTAAGCGCCAAAGCATTGACAATGTTTCAGATTACAAAGAAATAGGAAGCAGTAAGTAATTAATGCCTTTTCATCATATTTCAATGTTTCTGTTTTGTTTTTTTATCTGTTAACATCATTGCTTCGAAGAATTTGATACAAGGTCTGGCAAAAATGCGCAAAAAATCATAAAACTGAGAATTTTAATAGGACGAGTGCACAGCCAAACCCACAACGACAGTTCCTCCGTTTCGACACTTCCATCCCATGCCCTACGCACGCAATTGACATGCAAGGTCTCATGAATTAACACCCTGGGATGTTTTTTTTTTGCGGAGCTACTTACAACAAGAATAAGTCTAGAGTAATGTAGACGATGTTGCTGCACGTGTGTACGATGTTGTGACAAGTACCAAGTACGAAACTCACAATATGAATAGATCTACCGAAAATGTATTTGTTCTACATTTTAAAGGTCATATAATATTTTTTCAAATTCAAAGGGTCGTAAACTAATGCTGTAATGATATGAAATTATGGATTGTTTGGCAGTTTATGTGCTACATTCAATAAAATAAGACAGAATTAAATGTACAGTTAAGTCAGTAACATAAATATTAATTAATTCCTTATTAATTCTCATTATTCACAACGTTCTTTTAAATTAATTACCACATCTCTAACAATACATTCCCTTGTTCATTTGTAGAAATACCATGACTTCTGCAATGAAATTTCGTTCAGTTTTAATTATGTTCGACTTTCTTTCGGAAAAGTGTACCTTACTGACAACAGTGGATCGCTGAGTAAGAGCATGTAAGAAAAGTCAAGCGCAGTAATGGGAGGATTACTCCGAGAAGCGCAAAGCGCTCAACGCCCCCCAAGGGGCTTGGAGACGCGTTGCGTCGAAGTAGACGCAACAAATTAAAAAAAAAATAATAAAAAAAAAGTCGATGATGAAATGACTGTGAGTACCTTCACGTACTTTATCCTTCACTCCAGTTTTCCTTTTACTGTCGATTAGTTACAAAAGATTTTAGTTACGCCTGAAACATTCTAACTCTTTCAGTGCCCCAAAATCAACATGTGAAAATGATTTCAATCAGCTTTTGTGATAGTTTCAAGTACTTTGACATTTATGTGGAGGTGACAACGAAAAAATCTATGATAAACAAATTCCATTTTTCACATGAGTGTTGTAAAGTAATCGACAGTCGACAAAACCGTCATGACATGTTATGACATTGATATTCTCCACACTTCTAGGGCTCTTATTTGTCTTGGTCTGGGATACCTGTATGTGTTTGTAAGTAGAACCACACCATAGAAAACAGTTCTCGTACTGAAATTTGTCTGCCACAGCAACTACTGTATTATTGTTTGGCCCACGTTGTAAAATTTCCATTGTACTACAATTTTCCTTTACTTTTCATTTACTATTCGTTCACTTCACTATTCATCCCGGGAAGACAGACTTATATTGTTAATTGTTAATTCGAGGCCATGGATTATTAAAACACTTGCGTACTAATATCTACTTATTCACATCTCAATTTCGTGAAGTTTCGCTTATTAAGCTGTTGTATTTACTAGCTGATTGCCCGGCGTTGCCTGCATATTTATTTCTCACTGTCTTCTATTAATCAGCCTCTACCAACCCGCACGCTTCACCTCCCCGCACGCCGTATCCGACCTGCCATGGCTCCAACTCCCGCTCCACCTATCCAGTCTCTTCCATTCTATCTGTTCCTTCTGCTCATTCGCTTCGCCTGTATCCTTCGCACGCCCTATTTGGCCAGCTATGGCCGGCCTGTCTACAACTCCCGCACCTCCCCATCCCGCCTATTCCGCTCTACGATACTCTCGCTAGGCGCATGCCCCCCCCCCGCGCACGCCCTTTCGGAATACCAAGGCTGTCCTGCCCACACCTGCCCCGCCCATCCAGTCTATTGTGCTGAATCACTTCCTTCCCGGTCATCACGCTTCGTCTGTCTCCCCGCACGCTTTATCTAGCATGCCCTGCCCTTTCCACCACACCCTTCAGCCCCTTCCTCTCTATCCGTTCCTTCCTCTAATCGTGCTTCGTTTGTATCCTCCACACGCCCTTCTCGGCCTGCCATGGCCTTTCTGTTCATAACTCCTGCCCCTCCCATCTAGCCTATTCTGCTGGATTGCTTCTTCCCGGTCATCACACTTCCGTCTCCCCCGCATATCAAGCATGCCCTACCTCTTTCACCGCACCCTCCAGTCCCTTCCGCTCTGTCCGTCCCTTCCTCCCATCACGCTTCGCCTGTATCCTCCACACGCCCTTCTCGGCCTGCCATGGCCTTTCTGTTCAAAACTCCTGCCCCTCCCATCCAGCCTATTCTGCTCAAAGTTACTCCCGCTCATAAAGCCACGTCCCGTCGCCCTCGCACGCCCTATCGGGCTACCATGGCTGTCCTGCCCCGCCCATCTAGCCTATTCTGCTGGACTGCTTCTTCCCGGTCATCACACTTCCTCCGTCTCCCCCGCATACCATATCAAGCATGCCCTACCTCTTTCACCGCACCCTCCAGTCCCTTCCGCTCTGTCCGTTCCTTCCTCCCATCACGCTTCGCCTGCATCCTTCGCACGCCCTACTCGGCCTGCAATGGGCTTTCTGTCCACAACTCCCGCTCCTCCCATCCAGCGTATTCCGCTCTATGTTACCCTCTCCCATTACGCTACGCCCGCCCCTCCCCCCAACCACACGTTCTTTAGGGTTACCATGGCTGTCCTGCCCACAGCTGCCCCGCCCATCCAGCCTATTCTGCTGGATCACTTCTTCCCGGTCGTCATGCTTCGTCCGTCTCCCCCGCACGCCCTATCTGACAAGCCACGGCCGCCCTGCAAACACCTTCGACCCCGCCAATCCAGTGCCTTGCGCTCTACCTGTTCCTCCGCTTCAGCACCTTTGGTTCCTTTCTCTTTCCGCTACGCCCATTCCTTCCACTCGGCCTGCTCTTTCGCTCCACCGCCGTCCCCTCCTCCTTCACCGTTCGCTTCTTCGGCTCCTCTCGCTCTTGTCACTTATTCTGCTTCACCCGTCCCTTGCTGTTCTTCCGCACCTCCCGTTCCTCCAGCTCCGTCCACGCCATCCGGTCTTACCCGGTCCCGCTCCACGTCACACGGCCACGCCCAGCAACAATGAAGCCCAGATGGACTGGAGATTGCATTAATTCCGATTGCTAAATGTTAAAAAACATTTTGTGTTAACAGTTTTGAATCGCAACCACGCTATTTTTCGTTCTTAGCCCCTCAAAAATATTCGTGCCAATTTTGGGAGCAATTATTCGTGAGGTTCTAAAGTTTTTGTGGCGCATACATTAATATGAACTCACTTTTAAGCAACAGGAGCATGAAGTCGAGTAATGCGCGGAGGGGGAGGATCAACAAAAAAATCATTCTTTGGAACCGTTGGGGATATCACGGCGAAACAAAAATTAAGTTGATTATATTATGCTTGGTTCCTTTGATTGTTTTTTTGAACAGACTTTGAGCAGCTAGTGGAGATGAATTATTTCACACTTTTCATTATTATTCTCTTGCTTGAGAATAATGCAAGAGAATAATAATGAAAATTGTGAAATAATTCATCTCCACTAGCTGCTCAAGGTCTGTTCAAAAAAAGGGACCAAGCATAATATATTATAGACGAACAGACACATAAATATTTAAAAATGAAGTTGATCCCATGCGTACAGTTTGCAATGTTTTTAAATTTCATGTTGATATATTCAGTAGTTTTTTAGTTAAGTCGGTTGGTACAGACGAATAGACAGACCGTAATTTGACGTAAGCCTCAGTTCAGCAATCGAATAAGTCGAAAAAGTATTTAAAAGCTGAAAATTCGGAAATCACAGACACTTCAGTTGAGTTTGTCTGTATTGATTAAGTTTTAAGATAATCGAAGTGGGTAAATCAAATAAAATAGTACGCACCATTGCTCCCAGAAATAGTGAATGCTCTAGGAAAGAAATTTCACGCACCTCTACTTACGGTATGCCTGTGTTTACGACTGCTCACAACACCAGCTCCAAAACCGGTACAGGATATTTCATAAATGAATATTCTCCGATAATGATTTTAGAGGTGTTGCCCCATCAATCGCTTATGCAAATGAGAGAAAAATCGATTTATACATTTACAAGACTAAGGGGGTTTTAGAAAGAAATTTGAGCTTTCTACTCAACGAAATTGCGTGATTTCTTCTTTGATTGAAAAGTAGTTGAATTCTGAATATGTTATTACTTGCTCTTATTAACAGGTTTTATAGTATAAACACTGCCTTTTAGTACTTCAAATTAATAGAATTAACGATAATCTGTTGTCATTTGCCATTACGCTGTAAGAGCAACTACATTGTGTTGTTGGGTTGGGGGTTGTTGGGTTGTTGTGTATACGAGATCTCGTGCGACAATTAATGTTTGTGATAAATTTTGTTGTTGTTGTTGATGGTCCTTAACCATCGTTGTAGTTGCCGTTTCCTCCTGCTGCTATTTGTGAACCGGGACCGACAAATCATCTCATATCGTGAGAACGTACTTTATATTTTGGAAAAATAATTATTGGATATTGCTTTAAGAAGTAAAGTTAGGAATATGCTAAAAAAGTCATCCGAAGGGAGTATACATTCCTGAAAAAATACAGGGTTTCTTTATTGCAAACGAAACTAGGTAGTTAAATTTTCAAAATAAAATAATTTTATTTCATTAAAGTCGTCATAATTAGCAGCAATAACAAAAATCATGCAATGCACTCAAATAATACGTGTTCAAACCATTGTGCTTGTTGCAAATTGCTTGAGTTCGATCACCGTATTTTGGATTGCTAGTCCGTTTTTATTTTTCATGAATTGTATTACCTGCAATTCTCACAATGCAGAACAAATACAACAACTCGAGAGTTTCTTGGAAATAAAAGCCAGAGTCATTTGCACTGGAAGTGTGCATATTTGATCAGGAGCACCCAGAAGGGGAACGGGTGTAGCTGAGGCGATTTGCCCCAGGTCCCGACTTAGAATTTTTTTTTTTTGTTTATGCAAAACAAGTAAGAAGGTATTTACTTCTAATGCAAATTGACTTTTACCTTGATAAAGTCCTTGATAAATTATTTTCTCAATATTGCTGTCGCTCAGCAAGAGATATTGAGTGCTAATAGATTTTCCTTACAACTATCTTCTGTGTCACGACCTTTATTTTAAACCTAAGTAATCCGTGATATCTCTGCAGTATTATGTAACAATTATTTTTAATATTCGTTTCACAATTAAAACAACTATGATTTCGCGAACAAGAAAAATGTATACTAAAATTTGATAACTCAAATTCCTGGGTATTTCAGTCCTTTTTTTTCATTCACTCTCCGAAACACGTAATGTTAATTTATGTCGATCATTCTAAAATCATAAAAATAATAACCTCGGCGACACAATATTTACTCCTTCAAGATAGCGTTCAACCTTTGTAGAGAGGAGTGGATAATGTCGAAGAAGACAATGAATGTGTTTAGAATCTCTGTCACCCATAATATTTTTTTCAGCTTTAAAGTATAAAAACTAGTACTTACATTCACTGCTTATTGTCAGGAAAGTGTTACTTCACGGTATGTGTTCGGCATAGTCTATTTTGCTGCACCCGTACTGCAAAGAAGTAATGGCCTTATAAATCAACTGGGTATTGCAAAGTAAACAGAACACTGGGGCAACATGAATCAACATGTCTGACGTCTCGCATATTGAGAACGATCCCAAGAATATATATTTGTAAATTTCCGTGAATTAGTGCTAAAAATAATGTACGCAACTCGTTCGAACGTTTCCTGGGCGTGCTCGTTTCAAAGTGCCAAACTCGCTTACTATTCACCCTGCCTCGTCTGTCAGTATTTCATTCGTACGTCAGACTCACTTTCTGTACTAGTTATGTAAATAACTATTCAAACAACAGCTTTATTTTCTTCTAGTTTTCTTTTTCAACCGACAACCAATGGCCGGTTGGAACTCATATTCTACCAAATACTAGACACCAACACATCTATAGGCTTCTCTGATCTAGGATCAGCAGAACGCGAGGCCCTCTGCGAAAACACATACACAAGAGACGAGGCATAAACAGCCATGCCCAAGGCGGGACTCGAACCCGCGACCTTTCGAACCGAATCTCTGAGTCGGTACACACTTTTAGCCACCTCGGTCATCCAGGTCGGCACATTTTTATTATATAAAAGATATTTATTATATTTTTTTAAAATAACAAAAATTATAGTGTATGTTCGATATTATTAGGGGGGGTCACATATTTCGATGAAGTTCAGTTTCCCTTACAAACATTAATTCAGCCTTGATTGTAGAGCTTTTTTTATTGGAAATTAAAACACAAAACAAGAGTTGAAAGGCGTCGATTGCTCGTGGTGTGGTTGCCTTGTGAGCGTGAGTTTGCTGTAGAACTGTTTCCAATTACTTCATTTCCTGCCCGCCAAGACATTCTGTTTACGAGGCTGCACGCCGCGGTGTCAAATTCCCAAACATCCGCCACAGAGTGCTGCCAGTCTTTACCAAGTCCCTGTCAAAGGCCACCCTCGAGAGTGTGGGAATCCCCAGCACTGGTGAACTCTTCTGAAATGAAAGGCTACCTGAAGAAACTCGGCGTTGCTCGGTTATTTATCACAATGGTGCATTGAAGAAGAAATAATAATAAATACTACCTGTTGTGTAAAATGCAAGTAATTTTATTTAAATTTTCACCTCGCTATCCACGCCACGCCATGCCACAATCCACTCGCTTATTCCACCCATCCGCCACGATCCACTTTTCCGTTTGTTACATATCTAATGAACTTATGTCCCGCAACAGCGTATGAACCCATAGATGCCCGCGTTCGTTGGTATCTTCAATAAATTCAAATGCCACGTTTTTTCATTTACCCAACGTCGCTGTCCGTTCGCCTCTCACTTGAAGTGCTTTTAAATGAAACACTTAACTTCCAACACAAAGAAAATATATTGTTCGTGAATTCAGGCTACCACAATCAATCGGCAAAATATTACTTGCTCTGCTTCCGCGAATATCTTGTTCCGTATTCTAGAACCACCGATTAATGCTCTTAAATACCTTCCTCAAAGTTTTGCCCATCATCTAATCTCTTGAAGATGCTACTATTTGTATATTTATTTGGATACTACTATTTAGATATTTTGGATTTATATTTGGAGTCCAGCCGGAGCTTACGCGGCGGTCACAGAGGAGCCAATTTCGGGCGGCCGACGTCGAACGGTTTCGTGTGATGTGCCGAATTCGTTCAATTGCGTGCTGGTAGACGGAAATGGCCATAGTGGACCCGAACGACGTATTCCGACGGCGCTGCGTCCAAAAACATCGGGTGTCAGTCGAACAGTTATTTCGTTTGATTCTGTCGGTTCCATTCGCCCGAAATCAGTTGGAGATTCAAGATCATGTGCAACAAATCTAGTAGATGGTGCTGACCGTGATTCTTTCTGTGTGTCTCTCCGTCTTTCTGTCTCTCTCGTTCACATTTACTTGCAAATTCTGCACGTCTCCGAAGAGTTGGGCGAGAAGCGCCGAACTAGCAAAAATGTAATAGAATGTTCAAGAAGATCTTATCCTATTGATTACGGTGTGATAAACGTTTCCTTGAGACCTTGGACCTCAAAATTTTTAGTTTTTAATGCCCTAGAACGCTTCGTTTAGTAGTTATTTAACGACATAGATTCAAAAATGCTGCCCAGTGTTGCGGATTGCTTTTGACATGAATATTTAGTTTTGTTCTACAGCTCCATCTAGTGGAGTTACAAAATTAACAGCTCATAAACCTTCTGGGTGAAAAAATACCCCGATGTGCCAACTTTCTTGGAGATCTGCCACACGGTGGTGGAGTTAACTGCTCATTTATACCAACGTCCATTTTTATGTATGTAGATTCCACGGACGATTTCGAGTGCAACGTTCGAGTGTTTTTCGGATGAAATAAGTCGGACAATTTCGCTCAGTAATCGTCCGGTAGCGATCGATCGATATTTGGCCTGCTCTGTGATCGTTCGGAACTCGTCGCGGCTGGAGCGGCGTGCCGCTGGCGTAGATACCTGGTAGGGGAAATACGCGCTAGCTGACGTGGTCGTCGCCAGAAATCTCATTCCAGCAGGTGAGGAATACCGCCACCTCGTGACTATAACATGCACTACACTCCACCAAAATAGTTGTCGCGGCCGGAACTCGATCTCGAGATTTCGACTCACGATTATCAGGGGTAACTGGGGCGTACTGATACTTCTTTTTCTAAATTTTTTTCGGGGTGACTAGAATACAGAAATTACAAATTATTTTTCCTCGTGATGTCAGTAAAACCCGTGTAGCGTGTTATTAACAGGCACAATCGACGTGCATGTTGATAATGCGAATGAAATTGCGAATGAAATTTCACTTTCAAAACAGGAAGAAACGAAAAGCGGATACGAATGATGCTGATGTTATGCATACCAACCTTAATGTTCCCAATGAATAAAACGAACTTAAATGCTCGATAACAAGTACTTACTCAAATATCAAATCCATTAAACCATTATAGATTTCTCTCCTCTTAAGGAAGAAAGATGCAGGCAGAAATAAGGTTATTATTGTCGCGCCATTATATTCACTTAACAAGGAGATAAAAATTAATCATACTTGCTGGCCGTATTACGCGCCAGTAACGCCGCAATGGGTTTGGTGTCGATAAGGCGGCTGATCCTTGACACTGCCACCTCCGCTGACGTCGCTGGCCGGGCAGGGTGCACAGGCGCACGCGCGGATAAGGCGGAGGGGCAAGGCTTTTCCCGCCAGGGCCGCGAGTTAGTGCCTCCTTATTTGTCCCGCGCCATCTTCGCAATCTGCGCTGCCTTAAAAGGAAATCGTTTCAAGTTTTACTGAAACCCCCATTCCCTCGAAGATAAGTCCAAGAAAATTTGTCGGTTATAATGTACTACATGTATTCCCCTGAAAGACTCATGACGAAGTCAATTTAAAAGGTTTGAAGATATTGTGAAGGTTTATTCTGGAACTATTTTGAGACCATCACAAAATTTTAAAAAATGTCAGTAGTAAATAATAAATTTGAAACATTTATTGTATGAATGGAAACAAATTTTGAAATGGGCAAAATGATAGCGATTAGGAGAAAATAAATAAAAGAGGGCAAAATAGACGAAGAGTGCACGAAATTTAATAATAAATTGTATGTTTATTACTAGGACACGTTAATTACTTTCCGTACGTAGGAAGTAGATAGTAAATAAATAAACAGGTTATATCAGATTATCAAGATAAATAAGCCAGTAACTATAGCTAATGGATAGACAATCGTATGAAGTGTAGTGCACGACAAAATAATATGATGCGCAGAATACACAAAAGAGATACGAAATTAAGAACATTCAGGACAGAGAAGAAGAGTGTTGAAAGACCGGTAGAATATTTCAGAATAATCTAATTTGGTTATTTTAAAATACATCCGTTCAATTAAATATCCTACATAAAATTTCACATCCTGAAATCCCGTATTTGTCAGGTGTGTCGACCCATGCTATATACATTTTTCTTTGACTAATGAGAGATTCCCACTCCAGGATCGAAGTAGAGAAATAGTAGTTTAAATAGTAAATAAATCAATAAACTATACACGGACCGGCAAAATTATGCAGAGTGTCCGGGGAGGAAACGTCGAAACTTCGCAATTAAGCTCGTAAGACTATTTTAAGCATATTTTGTTTAATAAACTACATGGATATTCTGAATGGCTGAGCCGCAATAAGCACTCAAAAGTTGGTTTGAAAATATGCTTTCTTGGCAAAAAATTACGTTGTTGAAGCATATAAACACTCCAGAAATACGTAAATTGTTTATTAACAAAATAAATTAATATATTTGATCAGAAAGAAAAATTAACCCAGAAATAAAAAAGCACCAATTTACGCAGTTCGACTGCTTAATATCCATGTAGTTTATCAGACAAAATATGCTTTAAATTGTCGTAAGAGCTTATTTTTCCAAGTCTCAATGTTTCCTCTCCAAACACCCTGTATAATAACTTTGCCACCCCGTGCCTAGCTTATTGATATGATTGAAAAGAGATTAAATATATAGGAGTGAGGAAACACTGGGTCTCAATATTAAGAAAGTTTGACATTTAAAAAAAATTAGGAAGTTTGAAAGTTATTGCGAAGCAGTACCTTCGTGCAATATTGTTGATCCAGGTCTGAGTCAGTCTACATTTGGGAGCAATAAATCTTTTAAAACGATATGTTCAATGTTGTTGTTGTTTTATACGAGTAAACAAGTTATTAATACAATTTTGTTAATTTTTTGTGTAATTCCTCAATCACAGAGAACAATGTTTTTATACCGCTCAGAATTTATCACGAATTCTCTTCGCAAAGTGTGATCAAGTTTTGAGTAATTGAGTATCGTAGGAAAAATAATAATAGCTCTAAGGAGGCAAATTTTAGATCAAGGTCAAAACTTAGGGATTTCCTGTAATGCATCTGTTATCTCTATGAGGCGTCTCAATCCTTTACTTTAACTTTTCCATCATGCGCAACATTAACGTTTAAACTCATACAATTCGTTCTTTGTTTTCTTTATTCCAGCTGCCAACATGCAAGTTAATTAGAGAAACTTTCAAAGAAAGCGAATATTTCACAATTATAGTTAAAGAAACAGCAACCCAGAATGTAACGATGTGATAAATTACATAACCGAATTCTAATTACAAAAAATCAAATTCTAATTACATCGAATGTTAATTACAAAGTGAGATTGTTACATTCGTCATTTATCTATCGGGATTTGTAAATGACTCAATGAACCGTCTTTTCGGGGAAGTATTTTGTTAAGAAACCCTTTTCTTTTATATTCTAGGAAAATATTATAAATTATTTCTTTAAATTAGTGTTTTATGTTTTTAGAGGTTTGAAGAATTTATTAAGAAAATTATAGTGATTTATGCAAAAAACACTACTTACGATATTAATGTACATTAAGAGTACTAACAGGAAACGATTCGTTTATGCTTTCAACATTGCAGTGAACGTTGAAATTTAGACGCAGTTTTAGCAGTAAATACTCTTACGTGTTTCTTTAACATCAAGTGGGCGGTACCTTTAACAAATATTCCAAGGTCACTCTTCCGGTGCCTTCCAGCCACAGAGGATACAACCACATTCCACTGTAGATAATTTTGAATCTAATAGCGAATACATGTCTTTTTATGTCGTAAGGTATTATATGCGCACGTTTTCTTGCGCCCCGGAATGCCTACCCCCACTCAACATTAGTTGAATTAAGAATAAATGACAGTAAAGAGAATTGTGGACAAAATCTGATAACCAGAAATATTCTCTCCCATGTAATAGAAACTATTTTGCATCGAAAAACGAACTACAAATTTGATATAAAATGCCGTGTCAAAATAACCAAACGCCCCTCTCCCCGCGCAAGGAGCGGTGCGAGGACTAAAAGAACGTGCGCGGATAATACATATGAGGTCTTTTAAAGTGCAATAGAGTTTATGTACCTGTGTCATTTGTTGGCAGATGAAACAAAACGTCATTAATATTTTGCGGGTAAATGCATCGTATTAGAATAAATTTAAAACTAATCTGGAGGTTTTTTATTTGAAAGGAGTCTGAGTCAGCCATACCATAAAATCTTAATGATATTGTTTAATTTGTCATGCAAATCATCATCATGCAGAAATAAATAAACTCTTTCAATGTATGAGATCTATGAAAACTGCCCTGTAAACATAATGTTTACTTACCGTGGATTTCCTTGAGAGTGAATTACGTGGTGAGGGAAGTGTGATCTAAGTCTCCACGCGGCACGCCAAGATTCTGCTTTCATTTCGGTTGGAAAGTGATTTTTTTATCATTTTTAGATCTCGTGAATCGTGAATCCTATTTAAAGAAGAGACTTCCGTACTTTATGTTTGCCATCAAGAGGTCATTCATTATCATATTTCCTCCCCATCTTACTGTTTATTGACGATAATAAATCATCGTCTTTTCTCAATGCCATGAAAGATCCTCATGGCGCGATTAGAGAATATTGCGCAGATCTAATTATGTAAAATTTGCTAATTTACTAAAACAAAATATTAACTTATGTATTTAATGTGTACCATTGAATAATAATGATGATATTCAACGAATCGTTAGTAACAATTTGTATTATAATTTATTATGTTGTAACGTTAGTAACAATGTTAGAGTAACAATGTGTAATATAATTTATTAAGTTTTTTCTCGATTTTATAAGTCAATTTTAGGTGACACGTTAGTGAAACTATTAATATGGTAATTGTGAAATATCTTAGTTAAGTTTGAGAATTTTATCTTCATTGCTTCTTCTTTTCTCATCACGAGAAGATCATTCGCGAGTAATATGTCTCATCAATGTTTGTGACATCCTTGAAATGCCCCGGGAGGGTATCTGCAAACGACCTGTGATAACAAGCGGTGTGTTACATTATGATTGTAGTTTGTTCTGTTGTTCAAATGTCTACGTATATTTGAATGGATCTTTGTAAAATAAGATGCAGATAGGAATAATGTTAAATTTTAGTTATAAATATTTCTTAACTTTTATTAATTTATTTAAATTACTAAACGCAAATTAAAAATAACTAGGTTAACATGAGTTATAGAAAATGTTATTTAAGTTTTTAAAAAATAAATAAAACTAGAAAGCGAAACTAATATCATGGTGTATTTTTAAGTACACATTTTGAATATATTATTTATTACAGTACAGTGATTATTCGAACCAATATGAAGCATGTTTACCGAGCCAAACCAAAGATTGTAAATTGTTTATTTCGAGTACATTTAAACGCTTTTATCAGTCATCATTGTCAGTCTACATATTAATCGTTTAAAAATAACGAAAGATTTGTATATTGTTGATAACAGGGCGATAATGAACTATACTTTGCGAAGATCTTAAAAAATCTTTTTACAAAAAAAAATTCCTTCGGTCGCATTGTGATACACTGCAAATAAAGGTACTAAATTAAAATGTCAAACGAATATTTCACCCATTTTTATATGCAATTTTAACAGGCTCTTGATTTGATGTTGTAAATATAGTACCAAGATTGCAAATGCAAATTTATGTCATAAACACACTTTACTCGAGCGAATGCCCATGAATACTCGCCCGTGAATGTAATTGGTTACTTTTTCTATCGTTTTGATTTACAACTCAGCAAATGCAATGCATACAGCACATACATTTGAAAAACACCACGAAGAAATGAACTAAAAAACCCACAGCTAAACAACATGCTGAAACAGAGGGCCGACGTTCGATACGCACTGATCTCATGAAGCTTCCCCGTCCTTGATAACGATTTATGCGTTGCATCTGTGTTGAAAGATGGAAAACGACGCCAAAAAAGAGCATAGGCAAGATCCCCTCCCCGATCGCAAGAAGCGAGATTCAAGCCGACGGCGACGCATGATGTTCGCGTGGCGACGGCCCCGCCGCCACCCAAGCCATCACCCACGTCCCCTCCACCACCTTCACCGCCGCCGCCGCTTCCATCTCCACCTTCGCCTTCACTCGCCCGTGCCTCCACCTCCGCCGCCGCTTCCATCTCCGCCTTCGCCTCCACCCGCCCGTGCCTCCACCTCCGCCGCCGCTTGCATCTCCGCCTTCGCCTCCACCCGCCCGTGCCACCACCTCCGCCGCCGCTTGCATCTCCGCCTTCGCCTTCACCCGCCCGTGCCTCCACCTCCGCCGCCGCTTGCATCTCCGCCTTCGCCTCCACCCGCCTGTGCCACCACCTCCGCCGCCGCTTCCATCTCCACCTTCGCCTCCACCCGCCTGTGCCTCCACCTCCGCCGCTGCTTCCATCTCCGCCTTCGCCTCCACCCGCCTGTGCCACCACCTCCGCCGCCGCTTCCATCTCCACCTTCGCCTCCACCCGCCTGTGCCTCCACCCGCCTGCCTTCACCCGCCTCCTCCACCTCCGCCGCCGCTTCCATCTCCGCCTTCCACCCGCGTCCATCCGCCTTCCACCCGCCTGCCTGCCTCCTCCGCCACCGCCACCGCCGCTCCGCCGTCTGCCTCCACCCGCGCCAAGGCCTGGCGTTGCCCGCCTTCGGCGTGCGCCGCCGGCGGCCTCCAGGCGGCGGCGGAGGGGCGCTTGGACCGCAGCCTGCCTGCACCTCCGCCGCTGCTTCCATCTCCGCCTTCGCCTCCACCCGCCTGTGCCACCACCTCCGCCGCCGCTTCCATCTCCACCTTCGACCCGCCTGTGCCTCCGCGACCGCCGTCCATGACGGCTGCCCTGCTCCGCCTGGCGGGCTCGTGTTGCTCCTGCTGGGGCTGGCGCTCGCCGCCGCCTCCTCGGTGGATCACGACGCCGGTGCGGAGACGCACGAAACCCCACACGCAGCACCCGGGACGGCGACCACGGACGTCCGCTTCGAGTCGGAGGAGATCTTGCAACTGCGAGAACTACTCGCATCCCAGGTAATAAACGGTTCGGACTCGTCAGAAGAGTTAGCGGAAGGAGCGGACACTCCCGGAATTGATTCTGAGTTTACTAGTACTTCGACTCCAGAAACGACCGCCGAAGCGGTTGTAGACTTTCATGTAGATACCGGTGGGCGGCAGTCTCAGGAAGATGAGACGAACACACCGACGTTGAATACGAGAACTTTTGATTCGTCTTTGGAATCGGGTGCTGATTTCCCAGTGGACACTGATGATAATGTCACTCCAGATCCGTATTCCAATGAACTGGAGCAACTAAATACACCTGATCATTCCGCGTCAGCTCAACCGTCAGTGTCTGAATCCGATTCTGACCACATTAACGGCTCACATCCTTCAGATGTACTTGCTAGTACAAATTTAGATTCAGACACTCTTCAAAACAGTGATAACGTACAGCAAGAAAAAAACAATTCTAACGTCATGGTGAGTCGAAAGGATGTGCCGACTGGTCAAGAAGTGGGCACGCAGTGTTCGACAGGAGATAAAATTAGTTGCAATGGGACGCGTGACACACACGAAATTGAAGCGGAGGGGTCGGGGACTGATGATGAAGCACGTGTGATGGAAACAAGTGAGATCTTTCTGGCTGACGCGCCTGCTTCAGGCAATCGAGAGTTCGACGAGAAATGGGAAAACTCCGAGCTGGGAGAAGAGTTCCGTAAAATCATGACCTCATACGGGACAAATTGGCTCCTGGATCCCAACGCAGTCATTGACGAACCACCGGCTGAACGGGCGCAACAAGATGAAGCTCGTCGTGGAACAGAAAATTCGCGACAATCTGCTGCTATACGTCAAGGAACGCCGACGACAAACATTAAAGACAACACAAGTCCCTCGCCAATGGGAGGCACTGAGTATGTGGAGGAGGAATTGGAGGGGTACATACGCGAAAGAAAGCCAGCCCCGCAGTGGCGGCCCACGGGGTACATCCCAGGACCCTCGATGACCCCAGCACCGACGCCTTCACCCAGGAACGCCACAGCGACGGCGACGTCGGGTGCCAGCAGCGAGCTGTGGCGCCTGGGCTACCGCTTCGGGCAGCAGCCGGACTCGCAGGAGGCGGCGGAGGTGGAGGCGCAGCTGGCGGCGGCGGGCGACGGAGTGCTGAGCGACTCCGCCGCCCCCGACGACGACCCCCCGGGCCCCGCCCCCCTCGGCGCCTCCCTCGCCTTCGTCTTCGACTCCACCGGCTCCATGCACGACGACCTGCAGCAGGTGATGGTGGGCACCCAGGCCATCATGAAGACCATGCTGGAGGACGAGCACAAGCCCATCCACAACTACGTGCTGGTGCCCTTCCACGACCCAAGTAAGTGCGAGGTCTTTGTCTGCAGTCCAGTTCTCCCCTCTGCCCTTGCTAAGATTTTATGATATTGGCAATGTAAATAGCTTAACAGACTATGATTCACCACTGAAGGTATATCATTATTACACTTCGTAAATCATTGTTTGAAAAGTGAAAGTAGCTTGATATTGGAACCCAACTTCCAACGACAAGGCCTTGAGCTACGTGTAAGTTTGGTATTATGCTTTCTAATGTACCTAATTGTTTATTAACAAACATAAATAGACACGTGCGAATAAATTGCACAGCATAAAAATAGACAAATTACATTTTCAGATTTTACACTTTTCTGACAACCTGTACAGCGGAAATGGAAGAGCTAGGCCTCCAAAATGTGGTTGCAGGTCCAAAAAGGTCACATTTTTCATATAACTGTCTAAAAAAAATATTTTGTGCCGGGAGACACATAAAGCGGATTTTAGAGACCAGTACCAAGGGTTTCCAAGCATGATGGTCACGTGAATAGCAGCGTAACGAATATTTCGGATTGCATGTGTTTGCTCATTTCTTTATAGCGTAATCTATAAAATTATAAAGTTATCATTTCAAAATGTTTTCTGCATCCCCGGGACATAATTTTCTATCAAGTTGTAACATACATTTAAGGAATAAATTAGTAGATCGTGACTGATATATCGCACAATACGCCTTCCGTGCTACAGAGAGGAAGTAGTCCAAAATGTAATAGATAGACCTCAAATGTTTCTTTTTGAAGACGATACCGCATAAAAAACATAACTCATGCCTTTTCGTGATGAAAACCTGGTTTTACGAACGTTCTTTTGTATGTTTCCGAGTTATGTACAATAGAAACATGTGTTGCCAAGTGTTATACGTCCACGTTTTCTTGATCCCCGGAATATCTACCACCTCCCCTTCACTAACTAGATGAAATCAAAATAAATGTTAGCAATGAGTGACGTTGACTAAATCTAATTACCAAAAATGTCTATTCCCGTTTAATAGAAGCTGTTCTGCATCGAAAATCGAGCTAGATATAATAGACATGTCATCGAATAACCAATCCCCCTTCCCTCACTCCTCTCGCATCTAGCAAAGCGATGGCTCAAGGAAAAGAGCGCGAATTCCGCGGGTTGCACATGCTCCTACCGTTTCTGTTGTATCATAATCGACACAATTCGAAAATTCTCGTCTTAAATCTTTTTGATGCAGGCTTGGGGAATAATTTATCACAATCACTTAGCCATCAGGTTTTATGTCAGACATGAAAGTTAAAAAAATCATAATTTCAGGAAACAGTGTTATTTTAATTATAAAACAGCAGATATTCATGAAGTTATTTCCTACGATTCAAAAATATTATATCATTGGTCCCCCATATGAGTCAACAACAGGCATAAAAAAAGCAATTCCTAAAATCAATGAAACAGTAAACTGGATTTGTTAAAATACATAAAGTATTGCAGCTCCTATGGTAGTTAGAAGACTTACCTCGTAGAAAAAGATATATAAAACAAATTTAACTTTTAGAATTTTATCACAAAGGAAAATAAGTAATTTATCTTATCCAGCAGTAGTATATTTAGGGTTTTTTGTAGGTTATAATCTTTCCTTCGGTTATTGTATTTAGAGGGGATTAATAACAATTATTAGTAAACCAATTTTAAGGGCGTGCAAATTACTTTTTATAGTTTTAACGAAATACATGTGTCCCTACCATTTGCATCGATAAAGTAATTTTAGAATATCTTTGCTATATAATATCGCTCTGCAAGCGGTATATGCTAATATTTTCTAAAATAGCATTATTTTGATCAAGCACAGCTTCTTCGATACAGATCACTCCTTATTTATATGTCGCTCCATTAATTGTTGCATCTTTCATGAATCTATAATTCATTTTCTATAAAAATGTTTCAACAGGGCCACTCTAATTCAAACAGTCTAATTTTGCAGAAGTGCCCCGCGCGACCATCTCGGTTTTTAATGAAATTTTGCATACTGAGTCCCACATATCTCAAAGGATCTTTTATGTATACTTGTAGCATCATGGATGAAAATGTTTCTGAAATTCAGCCGTTTGTTTGACCCCATGCAACATCGTTGTGCAATACGGCTTTTCTCAACTTCGGGATTTAATATTTCTTTATTCGTTATTTCTAAACAAATGAAACTGAGGTGCCTTGTACCGCCTTGTACCGTTTTCCGATGTATTATGTGGAAATATCTTTTTTCTTTATTAACTTAGAGAGGGTATATTGCAGCAAAGTCGAAGACCAACTTAGGGTTAAACTTGAACATAGAAGATCTTCCGTAATATTTCTGGAATAAAAGTGAATCATAACATATCAATATTATATTGTTTCTGAATGCATAATTTCAACTGTCTAGCTCTTACCACTTCTTCCAAAATTAAGTTTCAAATTAAAGGTTTGGTCAAAAAACGGAAATAAGTTTTTTTTCCGAATTATTTTTCAAAAAAATACCTTCTAGCAATTATTTCAAACATATCTCATTAGAAATGGCACATTTTTAAGCTTCTAAAAAAGTTAATTTGATTATTCTTCCTTCAGGTCCATACAATTTCCAAAATAATAAAGTGTTGACGAATAAATTGTGATCAATAAAAACTTCAGAGTTTATTCTTGTTTAGTTTCCTCAGTATTCAAGTAAGAAAATTAAAATTTAGCTCTAGTATCTCAACATAACATACTTTTTTAAGTTTAATACATTTTTACAATAATAAATATTGAGTTTCACTTCCTTATCCACCACAACTGAATCAATAATTTTAGGGAAAAATTACAATCAAAATGTTGAAAAAGAATACTGTCTTCCTTATTAATAATCGACCAATAATCGTCCAAAGTAACCAACTCCAGTTTGCTTCTTAGTTCATCAAAAGTACTGAAAGACATTTCATTTAATCTTGCAATGTTTTCTTTTGCACTTTTTACAATAGCAGCAAGCTGATACTCATTTTCTAAACTCAATTTCTTTTCTTGAAGGAAGTGCTTGGGCGATTCAAGGAAGCAGAACAATCAGACAACAAAGAAGGCATAGCTCCACGAGAGAGTCGTGTATGTTTTAAAGGAAGACTGATTTTAAGTCCATTATCGCAATAGAATACTGAATTCTTGTCAATTTCCCACGTTCAAAAATGCAATTTACAAAGCGGAAAGTAAACACTGAACTTAGCAACTTACACATTTCCCTTTTTACCATAATTCCACACCTGGAGTCACTGCCGTTATTCACCATGACTTTCACTATGTCAACAACAGACCACGTCTACATAACCACAACTCGAAAGCTCCACGTACTACTCAACGTACCCAACTGGACACAACTCGCCTAAACTCGAACCTGTCGGCCTTTTCTAGCCGCCATATTGGCTTTGAAGAACTCCAGTGCGCAACCCTTGGTAGTGTTGGAGAGACCCACTAAGATCGCAGCTCTAAAACTCGTCAAAGCACGTTTTGAGAAATTTCTTTGAATCTTCTGGCCGGATCCGAAAACAAATTATCAGTTCCCCATCAGGAGACCAAGACACCTCAGATGTCTCGACTGGTGCACGGGAAGTGGTGTAGCCGAGAGTGACGGAACCCCACATCCGAACATCCGCACACTCGGGAGTTACTCAAATACTATGTAGGGATATTCATTATCTGTTTGGAAGGAATAATGAACCTAAGCAGCTGCACCAGGGGCGGAAATAATTGCCTCAATGTTTTCATTTGACTCAGAGATGTTATTGCAGCCATTGTTTGATTTTTTACAGGATGAAAGAACTTACGAAATGAAGTTAAAATATGAATGTAAATGATGTAGAAGAATTTCTCAAAATAATTTTGATGTCTCATGCGAAAAAATTAAGTATCGTGCCAAAACGTACTTAATCTAAAGAAATACATTATCGACACTTTCAGAGTTTAAAAATAAATCCGCCTACGTCGGAGAAATCACATAAAACACTGATCATATTTTTCTAAACATGCAGGGCGCGTGATAAATATTCACGCATCAATGCTTGATTTATTGTGCCACTTCCAACGTATTTTTGGAACTGATTTATTCCTGTTGGGTTTTAATCTTTCTCATGAGAGGTAGATAAACAGTTGTGATGGCCGAGGCGAAGCCTCATTTTAAATATGTAGTATGTCAAAACACATTCTATGAATATCCATCTCATTAATGGTGTTACACATATACTAGGTTGTCTAATTGTTCCATAAAAATATTTTGATTAGAAACTACAATTTTATCAATGTATTCATATGTTTGCAAGAATGAGAGGCAAATGTTAGTATCGTACATTTTCTCTCATCGCTTTCATTTTAATTATTTAAACAAATTAAGTATTAATTGTGTTTATTGATTTATTATTTTTATCGTTTTTGTTTATTTTGATTGTATGATTGGCTGCAATCAGTTTTTCTGTTCACAAACATCAATATTTAATTTTGCACGAATTTTAAAATAAATTTAAAAATGATTATTTCCTATTGGTAGAAAATTCGAAGAATTCATAATCGATTTAAAGAATCTGTTCACTAACATCACTGGCAATTAAAATGGCTAATATTTTAAACTATTTTAAGAACGGATAGTTTTAGTTAATAGGCTTTGTTCTTTGAGAGTGCATAATAAAAATAAATTTTAAATGTATTACTACAGTACGACTCGTTAATTTTCAATTACAACACTTGTTTATTTTTTTGTTTCATTACAAAATTAGGTTTAATTATCGACAAATGGATTATTTTAGTTATATCGATTCATGTAAATGCAGGGAAGAGAGTGTTATTTTTACAGCGTTGTAAAATGTACTCGTCGTTGCAATGAAACCGAATATATAAAGATATCCAGGGCTTGAGTTTTGGCGGAACGCGACGGAACGACATTCCGATATCTCGGGAATAATCAGTAAGTTAGATAATACATAAACTAGAGGTGCTACAGAATGGCACAGACTTTCTCGTAGTAAAGATTTCTAATTTCCTTGGTGTAGACTGGTACTGAACAGTCTTGTCCCTCCTTCTTGCCTGCTTCCATCTATTGCGGCCCAAAGAAATTTGTTTTGAAATGATTGCAACTTTTCGGTTTCCAAATAGCAGAACCTAAATTATATTTTAAGAATATTAAATAAGGCTACAACTTGGTTCAAATAGCAATTTTCATTGCAAAATTTGAAGCCGTTTCTAAGAAAACGACTATTAAGCATTACAGTAAATGCGAAATTTGAAGCTTTTTCACAGGAATCTATTGAGTTTTCGAAAAACTTTATTTCAAATCACTTGAAGTATTTTCATTCACAAATTCAATAATGAATACAAATTGATGGAAATGTGCATATTAATGGCGTGAGAGGTATTTCAAAAACATTATATTTGTGTAATTTTTCAAAAAACAAAATAATTCACCAAAAAAATTTACGTCCTATTAAACAGTGCAATTAGCACTATCCATTGGAAAATTTGGAAGAAAAAATTTGTAGCCATTTTTGAGAAAATGGCGTTTGAGTGTTTCTGAAAATGCGGAAATTTGAGCTCATTTTTACAGAAAACTATTGAGTTTTCAAGAAACTTTATTTGACATTATTTAAAGCACATATACTTATAAGTACACTAACGTGAAGAAATTCCTCTAATGTAAATGTTACCGACGTGAGAGGCAAGTCAAAAAATTACATTTTTGTAATTTTTGGAAAAACAAAAGAATAAAGCAATGTGGCGTTTATGTCATGGTATAGGGCTCGTTTGGCACTAACACTACCAAAAAATTAAAGAAACAATTTGGAGCCGTTTTTGAAAAAATCGTATTTTTGCAATTTTTTTAAAATTGCAAATATTGCACGCACATGCACGCATTGCTCGAAAACTATTATTTTTTTAAAACAAACTACAAGGCCTTATTGAGAGAACTATTTATGGACAACAAATTTAATTTGAAGGAAAAATCTGCCTTCAATTTTGTATTTGTAGGCAGACGCCGAAATAAATTCAAACTTTTGCTATATTCGAAAAATCAGAGTTAACCGTGAAATGGGCCCTATGCCACCTTTATAAGTGTATTTTATTCTATTGTTACAAGAAATTTAAATAAAAAAATTGGAGCCGTTTTTGAGCCAGATGGACATGGGTTTCTTCAATTTGAAAAAGATCGTACGAGCGGTTCAGGCGCTAAGTTTGTTCACTTACGACAGACGGACAGACTGACAGACGGACGGACGTTTTGAAAAAACACTTTTTCGGTATCAGGGTACCCTAAAACGTGTATTTCCATTGAAATTTCAAAATCGAGTTTCCGTGTATGTACTCCCGTATATACGTATGTATACGAGAAAGTGAAAACTATTTCCATTAAATTAATAATTAATTTCGGGAGCGTTCTGAGACCTACATTTTTACTTTCTCATTGAATTGAAAAATTGACTATTGAAAAAAAAATAGATTGAATATTTGGGAAAGTGGATATAGTGAATTTTATACAAGGAATTCGACCTAAAGGAAGGATTTAGGTTATTTGAAACGTGAAGACACATAGATATCATTATTGAAAATTGTGAAGTTAACTGAATGTTTTATTATTCATTCATTATTAACAATATTGGGCAGATTTTTTAATATTGTGAATAAATGTTCTCTTCGAAATTGAATTTGAAAGCTGCTTTTTAATATTTCAAGTAAGTTTCCTTATTCAAATCTATGGTGTATGCCGTAGAATCATTGGCTCTGAACAAATATTTAATGGATATTTTTTATTTTCTCCAATAAGTACATTTATTATATTTTTTATTAATGGAAAAGTAAAAATCATGTCATTACCAAAATTGTGTGCACTTAAGCTACGAATTTCGTTAGAAAGTTTTTCAATGACATTTTTATTTAAATAAAAAATATTCAATTGAGAATAGAACAAATTATGCTGGAATATGCAAATTTTAAAGATTTGAGAAGTTAGCAATTTTTCAACTAAACAAATAAAAAATTATCAACATTTGTTCATGATATGCTGTTTTAATTTCTTTAAAAGTCAAGACATTGTTGAATTGACTTCATTTGCTAAATTTTCATACAAATGAATTGACTAATGGTCAATTAATAAAATCCATTCAATTATTAAAATCCATTCAATAAATGGAATTTACTTAGTTTTACTTGCCATACGAGTTGCAATCAATTTTTTACATATTGGAGCATCCGGGTGCCAAAATTTATAGTAATGACTATCAATAAGGAGTAGGCAGTGACATGAGAGACAAAGGAAATAAATTAGGAAACTTGCTGTTTGGTCCACCGAGCGAACCCACTTTGTCCACCACAAATTCGATTTGGCTCCAGCGAGACTTGAATCCCTGCTTCCAGAGATAGAAAGTTGGGTGCTATGGAACATCATTCAGGCACTACATCAATGCATTCACATGTGGTAAATGTAATCAATTAGAACCATACATTTCGCTTCAATATCTTTAGAGATAAGGAACAACTACTGGTTGTTTACCGAAAACCAGTGAAAATAAACATTCACCATATGCCCATAAACAGCATATGAAATCATTTCAAAAAAATTTTGCGTAACAACTGTTCGAATGTTTATAAGCTAGTACTAATTATTTATTTATAAATATTGGGGCGACCTTCTGACGTCATAGTTTGCAAAATAAATTTGTGGCTAAACCTCTCAGAGAGAGGGCGAGGACTTTATTTTTTATAAACAAAGACTTTTTGAAGAGAATGACAAGGAGATGAAAGATCCGACCATGAGAAATGTTTTATTGCTTTGGCACAATCGTTTTTCTGTCTAAATACCACATGATATCGCAAAGCAAAACAGTTTTGCATATCTTTAACACAGAGAAAGGGTTTCTAAAGTCACGCAAAAATCGAACTAGGTTGACTCATAGAACACCGGTTTTTATTTAATTTTATATACTTATTTATCATCAAAAACCGTTAAAAACTGCACTGGTGTGTTCTGCAGATAAACCGACATTTTCTTGACCTCCTGAATGCTCATAATTGACTACTCATATTAAATTATGTGTAAATTAGCAACGACCGTTTTGGCAACATTTAATAACAAAAATGTTCGCTCTCGTGTAAAAGAAAGTACAATATTTTATTCGGCAAAACAGCTACACACTTGATTTGATGGAACTACAAGTAAAATAATTGTGAAACATTTATATGAAAGAAAATATTTTATTTGATATTAGAGCCTGTAAATCGATTTTAAACCGAATGTGCATCGATTTTAAGATCCAGGAGAATACATGGCTGCGTCGCAAGCAATCAAGACATTCCGAATTTGGATACCAATATATTTAGGACAATCCAAGTAACATATCTATATATTGGCGAAATAAACGAGCGTTCTTGTCTTCTTGGCTATTACTGTGACTTCCTCGCCAATTCCACAGACCCATCAGAGACATTACGAATCGAACGCCATCATTTCTTCGCTCTCCTGTCATATCAAAGATCGGGAATTTGGATTATCTTTCACAATACCCCAAAAAACCTCTCTCGTTACTGATTAGTTTCAAGCAGTATTTGAATTATAGATATTCTTTTTTTATACTCAATCGATTAAGGCGTAATATTATACTGGGAATTCCCACTTCGTTTGCTTGCCTCATACTTCATTTTTATCGACAGAAAAATGTAATAAAAAATGTAGTGGATGTAAATGTAACGTCATAATTATCCGCATTTGTCCCTTCAGCAAAAAGAATCTCATTTTATGATGAAAATGAAAACGATCCAAAAGGATCGACTTTCCCTTCACAGTTTTTGCCGATCATTCCGCGAATTGTTTTTTCCTCATGAAATAGCACTCGTGAGTAGGAGAATATTTTTTCAATTTCCGAAGACGAAAGAGAAATCGAAAGAAAGTTGAACTTTCTCACAAGAGCAATATAGTTGTATTTAATAGTATTAACAAGAACATAGAAATAGAAAGCGCTCATAAAATATCTCGAAGTTCTGCTTACATTTTGTAAAAATGCCAGTCTTTAAGTATCAAATTTACGATGGCCCCTAAATAATTTTTTTTTTCATTCTCTCTGTTACGTGTTCTGAAGGAACTGTCTAATACAAATTACCTATAACAACTTAATTAGGAGGTTGGTTACTATTTTCTAGGACGACTATGCATAAATGTAATGGCGCATATAACTTTTGTCATTGTACAACATACTTTTTGCCATTTTTATGAATTAGCTGCTATTTTAGGTTATCTGAGAGTTCATCTATTTATTTCTCTTTTTCGAACTTCTGAGTTCTGCATTAAGATTCTAGCAATCGAAATAAACCCATTATTTTATTGAACATCATCACATCTTGTATTTTTTAATATATATGCCGGACTTCATCTCAGGAGAATATCGTGTAAGCAATTTTCAGTAGACAAATTGTAGTGTAGTGAATCTGACAACATATGTATTTATGAGTGGTTAAGACAGTCTCACGATTAAATTGAATAAATGATCAAATGGAATAAAATTGTGTTTGTTATTTTATGCATCAGAAGTGTCTGTTCAGTGAATGTAATTCGCAGTTAGGGATAATTTTCACGAGTGATTTAGATTGCTTCGATACTAAAAATTGTTTTGCATGAAAAAATTTAAAATCATGTCGAAACGATTTATTTGTGAATATGAAAAAAATAAAATGAATCCTCTGATAGATAAATTAAATGTGAAGTTATACATGTCGGCAATTAACGGACAACACAATTGAATAGGTTTTTTTCAAAACCCGATAAATGCAAAAGAAACTCAGTATAGGTTATACATGGTTTAGGCATCTTTTGCCACAATTCATAATCCCTCCAATCAAATTTTATCAAAACTCCACAAATTCTATAGTAAATTTTAGCTTCAAGCATTCAAAATTTCAATATTTTGGCAAACGCATTTTCAACATTCGTTTCATGAAAAACTATTTTTCACATTTATCAAGTTTTGAAAAAACGCTCCTACAATTTCAAAGGGACACGTAATTCACTTTTATCACAATTTGTATTAAACTCTCTAAACTTTTAATTACAGAATAATTAATGTAAAACACATTTTTTAAATGGAAGTTTTGAAGTAATTTTTTCGTTAATTCTAGCAATATGAATAATAAGTCTTTTTCATGCGGTTTGAGGAATGACAAAATAATAGTGAGTACCACAGCTCTCAGCACAAGTCAGCAAATGATCGTGAAATGAATGGGTATCATTTCTAAATGTTAATCACCGACAATGTCTCCAATATAATTTGACAGAAATTACCGTCAAAATAATCGTTCTTGTGAATGATCGGAATATAGTGCCTGTGAATGCGGGTACGCAGCCCACTGGGCCAAACTTCACTGAAAAGTGCACTGCAAAAAATAAACTCTTACATGCTTATTTTTATGTATTGAATGGACTTGGACTCTACCGACTATAGTCGGTAAAGATAAAAAGTCAACCGCAAACGACATTACCTGCGTCCATTCACGTTTGGTGTATATTATTGGATGGGAATAAAGTGTCATAAACTACGGGAGTAATACTGTTCTTTAAATACATTTGATGAAGTTAACTTTGGGGGGGTTCTCCTAAGGAGAAATGGAGCCGGAATTGATCCATGAAAAATAATATATCTGCGAAAATGTATTGAAAGAACAGTATTACTCCCGTAGTTTATGACACTTTATTCCCATACAATAATATACACCAAACGTGAATGGAGACAGGCTATGTCGTTTGCGGTTGAGTTTTTATCTTTTGCAGACAATAGGTACTCAAGTGATTTCAGGATCTCATTCCAAATATCTAGACATTCAGTTTGATGGGACCGTAGTTATAGGGTTTTATTTTTTATTAATAATATATGGTTTCTAAAACTAAAGGCTTATTTTTAATAAGAGGCTTATTAAATTATTATTAGCATTACATGTATTTTTATGAATATTCCATAAATTCAGAACTGAAGATAATAGGCGTTTGTTAAATGTAAAATCTATTCCAGATTGCCACGAGTTTTTATGGAGCAAATCTAGGAACTGTGGGTGCTTCTTCAATACTTTGCGCAAAATATAGTTGATTTCCAATAACACGATGTTTCGGACTTCCTAGTTTTTTGTATGATCTGGGAATTTGGATGTGTTATTATATTAATTTTGGGGAAAGCAGACAGCTGTAACTATCTTATAGACTATGTTTTTACGCCTCACATTCTGCTGATATCGATTTCTAAACTCTTGTATTAAAGTCGCATGGCACAGCAACATCGACGTGTAAATACGATTTTTTTAGCCAAGTCCCGAAGAATAACATCCATTAAAAAACAAACATTAAAAAAGTGTTCCTCTTGCTCCATTTGCTCAAACTGAACGATACAATTGCATTGACAAAGCAACTTATATAACGTATTGTTCGACATAATACTAATTTGGTTTATTCTTTAAGTAATCATATTTTTAATACAAGGCTAAACTGTACCTGGTACAGATTTACAAGCACAGAAAATATTTTCAGCCAGAAACCATCTGAAGAAATTTATCCCACGGATTCCGTTTGTGTCATCCGCGAGGCTGTGGCGACACACGCCTCTGTTTACGCGGACGAGTCAAACTAGAACGTTTCCCAAATATGTGTAGATACCCACATACACTCAAAATTGGTCAAAGTTTTGCCTGTTCCATTCTAAACATCCGGGGAAGCACGAGGTTCTGTCACCCCCAGTCCAGAGCTACAATACTTTTCGGTTCCAAATTTGTCAGGATAGGTTTGTTGTTGCCTTGAAAGTCTATGTGTCCTGTTCGAGTGCAATCCTCTATTAGGCAAGTAGAGACACGTGCTCGTTGAGAAAACAGCGACCCCTGTCCGAAGAAAGGTAGACAATCAAGGGGATTGCTTTCAGATAGCTACTGAGCCGAGAACAAAAGGTGTGGTAAACGAGAGGGCGGGCAATAGTGAACAATAGGTGTGAGCATCTTCGTTGTACATTTTAAATAAGAGAGGCGTGGCACCTATGAGTTGAATTACGCTGGAAGAGGTTGATCAACGCATCATCTGATATCACTGCAGCCTCTGACCGGAAGGTCCTAGGTTCCAGTCCTGCCGGTGGCAGGTGGCAGAGACTAGCTTCATTGCTAGATCGAGTTCAGTCGCCGTTTGGAGGAGCATTCTAGCGGTCGGCTGCTCTGATCGGTAGTTCTCCGTGGTTTCTCCGAGCAGCACCAGAAGAAATCCGGAGCAATACTCGAGCCACGGACCTCACTCGATATTTTCCTTCTTATTCCTTGTTCTATCTTCTCCCCTTACTTACACATACTTACACTCACATGCACTACATTATCTTACTTGCCAGGAGACCATCCGGAAGCTGAGAGTTTGTCCCGGCTGAGGCTGTGGCCCGCTGGTAGGAGATACCTGGTTGGGGAAACCCCCGCTAGCCAACGGTAGGTCGGCGCCGAATCTCCCCATCTAGTAGGGAAGATCACCGCCACCTCCCGAGGAAAAACATGCACTAATCTTACGGGTCTAATGACGTTAGCCGTTGACGCGCCTGGAATCAACAAAAAAATCAACACAACGAGTAGAACTAGAACTTATCCCGAAATATGTGGGCCGCTCTGGGTGTCGCTGTGTGGGGGCAGCGGCTTGCATGCGAGCGCAACACAAGCGGATCTTGTGCGCTGAGGACCGCGCCCACCCCGCCCCCTGCATTCCGTCTCCCTCGCCGCCGTCGCCTCCCCCCCCCCCGCATAGGACGTGTGGCCAGCGCGCAAGGGAGCGAGGGGGCGGGGGCGGGACGCGGCGAGAAGTCCGCACCATCTGTTCGCGCGCGAATTTGTCTCGGAGGCGCCCGCCACGCCTCGAAAAAAGGCCCCGCGCTGCGCGCCTTCTTCTGCGCGCCTTCTCAGAAATGCCGAGTGCGCTTGGCCGCGCCGCAGCGACCGGCCTGCGCGCCTTCTCCGGCGGGATCCAACCGATGGGGGGGGGGGAGGCGCAAAAAAATCGTTTCCGATGCACTCGCAGCGGCCCTGTCTCGGGTGAAAGTACACGACGACGTCTGCGATCCAGGGATGAGTCGTGCATTTGCCTTCGTAGAAGTCCAGTCTGAAATACCTTGTTACAAAGTATACACACGTGGAGAAAATGTGGAGAAACAATTTGTTTCCATTTTCTTTAGAAAAAATTGTTTAAAAACTTTCTAATTTTTCGTGCAACATTGTGCGAAAACTACTCACATTTTCAAAACATTGTACCCGTCGTTATTTCAAGATCTTACTTTAAAGAATAGATTTCATTAAAGAAGAAAATTGTAGTTCAATTGTTCTTCAATCAATGCTGTAGTTGTAGGAAGTCTCCGAAAAAAAATAATTTTTTTTAAAGAACGAGATTTCAACAAAAATGAGTCCCCCATCGTACTTTTAAGCTATAAGAGGACAAAAATTAATTTCAACTTTGTTGCCAGTTTTGAGAAAATTTTGAAAATCTAATTAAGGCTTCATATAAAGTATCCCCCAAAATCAAAATATCCTTTCAAACTCAAAAGGCTCCGAGTTCCTTTAAATCAATTGGAGAATATCAATTTTGGAGAAAATCGTCGAAACGGTTTACGCAATAGCGTTGACCACAAAAGGATAGAAAGGCAGACGGACGGACAGACATGTTTTACCGTCAACTTTCGGTATCAAGTTCCTACAAAACTTGGAATCTGACTACATAACGTGTTATATAATAGTATATTCTGCAACGAGCGTAGAATGATGGCTATTATTCACGAGTGGATGTTGAGACGCCATCGTACTTTTAAGCTATGTCGGACAAAAATTAATTTCAACTAGTTGCCAGTTTTGAGAGAATTTTGATAAATTTAATTAAGGCTTTGATATTGAAGTCCCCCAAAACAAAATGATCCTTTCAAACTCAGTTGCGGAAGAGTTCGCTTTAAATCTGTTGGAGAATATCAATTTTGGAAAAATTGTGTAAACGAACTTACGCAATATGCGATGACCACAAAAGGATGTTAAGGCAACGGACGGCAGGCATTGTTTTACCGGAACTTTACTATCAAGTTCCTACAAAACTTGGAATCTGACTACATAACGTGTTATATAAAGTAATTTACTACATTTAGAAACACGATTTATCCACTCTTCGTTACCAGGGCCGGGGCAATAAGCGTTATTCCGTGGAAAGAATCACCGTTTTCCTGTGCACCATTATAATACTTTCTCTTCTTACGAAGTAAGGCGAGGAAGTAAAAGTTCCTGATCAATAGGATGCGGATTTCAATGATTTTGTATATATTTTTCCGTTGCTTCAGGGCATAGCTTAGTGAAATGTCTTGATATTTGGTTAGAAATCGATGCTATGTAGATTAATATGTTAGTGCATATTTGGCAGATTTTTCCTGTGCATATTTGGCAGATTTTTCCTGTTTGTGCATATTTGTGTAATTATAGGGACATAATTTGCATATTTCGTTAAAATAGAGACTTATCTTTAAAATGTTTCAACTTTTCATACGATCTATTTATTTGTGAGCATTCGTCGATTACCAAGAGCTTGTCACAGTTTGCGTTTTTTTCTTGTTCTCTGTAGATGATAAAATACTTGTGCAAATGTAGGAAATTGCTTGATATCATATTTTTTTAAATCAGGCAGACATTTAATGTACTTGACCAAAGTGAAAATTTACTTTAATTATTTTCCCCGCGAATTAAGTAGATTATATTGTTGTCCAAATATATATCTTTTCATTCCAAGCATACTTCTCTTGAATTTTATAACGAAAGGTTAATGCTGGAAATGAAATATCATTAATTTTAATTGCATACTTAAGTCCATATTTGAATATTTTTAGCTCATAATGGCATATTTTTAAAAAAATGTTATCAAGATTTTATAGGGCATAAAATTCCTCTCCCAACTGATCGATAACGCAACATGTGAATAACACATAGCATAAACTAGCAGGGGCCTATTCCTTAGAGCCTTTCTGTCACATAACGTCGTTAGCAGTGACACGCTGAGTAAAAGAATTCAATTGGTACGCGCAGTATGACAAAACACAATCAATCATATGCATTTTTCAGTCAACATCGAAACTGTTTCATTGTTTTTCGATTTTTCACGAGTTGGATATCTAACGAAACCATAGACTCTACATGGCTGCAATAGTTGGCTTTCAATTTCTGCGAGCATTGGAAATTCGTAATAGAGATACCAATGAAGTACCCAAGCCCTTTATCTTTCAACAATACTATTACTAGACCGAGAGGTCGTTGATTCATAACTTCATGTTATTGATTTTCGACGTCAGTTAATTAGCTCTGGTTGGGGAAAACATTTGGCTCGCGTGGAACTAAGTTGGTTATGTAACAATTCAGACAAAAACCAGATTGTGGTAATTTTGAAGAAAACAATGAACCATCTACACAAGCTAAAGTGGTGTAAATAGAATTTATATTTGCAAGTGACTTGAATCAGAAATATCAGTTCAGAATTGATGCGTGTTTTCATTTGTCAACAATTCTATGATCACGAGGTATAAGTTCGTAAGTCAAAAATCTTAGTTTGAAGTAAACAAGGGTTAGATTATTGATCCGTAAGCTGTTTTAAGCCAATTAAGCTGTATGTACCAAAGCTTTTTTGTCGTAAAGGAGGCAACATGAATTCGGTCGTTTTACTGGAATAAAATATAGAGACTTAAATTGTAGTTTCAGTACTTAATCCAATTTTGCCAAAAATTGACTTAAGAACTTTTACCCCGTTACCACATAATTCGTAAGTCATCTAAATAATACTTTTTGGTACAACACTCTGTTATTAAATATAGGTTATTAGCTACTTTGCTTCCTACTTTCAGTATGTGAAAGTTTCACTAAATATAATCTACAATAAACAAATGCACAATTATCCGTATCCTTTCGGGCCCACCGATTACAAGCCTCACCGATTACAAAAGTAGATCTGTCATTTGCCTACTTCGCGACGTGTGATTACACCGTCACGCATCCCTGGGAATATCTCAGTTTACGGATAAACTTCCCTATTGGTAGTGGGTTCGTCTTTGTTAAACTACTGATCAATTAACAACCAACACAATTTTTCAGTTTTAAATGACAAATAACATATATTCTAGAGCGCCAAAATGTAACAAATTTTACATTTTTCATTTACATCAATGTAATTACATGTATTCTATTGAATGCCAAATCTCTGTACAAATGAAATTCACAGATCCTCCTATGTTTTCACTTTTCGTAAAATTATGGTAGCTAATTCCCTACCTAAACTGCAGTTTTTCACTAGAATAATAATAATTCAGATCCCTGTTTACAAGAAAACAAGCAATGGATACATATTTACACTTCACAAAGAATATCACACATGAGACACACAAATCATAGTACAAATATTCATCCTGTAAAAGAAAAACACATACACACAATACTCGAAATTCACTACTACCTTTTAAATCACTAATTATGTTACACTCAGTAGTCACATTTGACCTTCGGCTTCTACATAGCCTTTCAACACAAAATTTCGTTTCATAACGTCTCTTAAATGATTTGAATCATTAAAATATGACTCTAAATAAATAATTCTGTACAAAACAACTTCTATCATAAACATAAAAAATTACTTTAATCTGATTCTTGTTACGACTGTCGAAAAGAAATAAAACCAATGTTCTCAGAAACTTGCCCGATCAACGTCTATTATTGAGGGAAGCTCACATTACAACGTTTTGGCTAGTATAATTATACTCCTATCTCACAAGTTTTTTTCCAGACTGAAATTAAGTGAGTGTTCTTTCTGCTTTTATATAACTCACGACCGGCGAACTCCGCAAGTTGGTCCCGCGCTGTGTAGCTGGCCCGTCGCGCGACCCTCGCGCCTCAAGGTCGTCGTTCTTCTGCAAAGTCCCTGCGTGGCCTGTCGCACGGAAATATTCCGAACACCGTCTCCCAGTCGTCTCCCAGGCGAAAATTCACCACAGCTTTCGCAGAGGCGATGGTCGCTTCAGAATGCGAGTCCGAAACTCCAAGTTATGACTTCGTAATGGCAAAAGTCAAACTAGTTGTTTGGATAATCCGTCTTTCTCATAACTTTCAAAATTCCATCATAGGATTTCCAAAGTGAAATTCCCAAAAATAAGAATAACGAATATATGAAAAGTATGAAATATATTAAAAATATGAAATATATTAAAGCTGTAACAAAGAAGAAACATGTCCTATGTTACAATAGTCCTCTTTTCTAGCAACAAGAATGCAGCAACGTGGTTTTACAGATTCATTTCGATCTATTACCGCCGTCGTTCTTTCATTCATTGCATTCTTGTTTAATATTCATTTACTAATTCCATGTAATCTCACGATATTCACAGTACGTAAATCCATGAAAAGTGCTCAGTCAATTACCTTTTATTAAAGCTTTTGTGTTCCGCAATCTTCGCGTGTCCCTCGTCGACCATGTGGCGTACTCGTAGACAACCGTTCTCCTTGCCGTCTCGAACCAGAAAGAGCGAGCTCTTTTTTGACGCAAGTTCACGCCACGTCCGTATTTCCACGAAAATTTCCTGATTGGCTACGGTCTGAGTGCGTTCAGAAATCCTTCTCTGACTTACGCCATCTCTTCGCCACTGTAGAAACTACGTGTAGGGCCTAATGTCGGGTATTATTGTTTCCATTTTCCGTTGGTTATAAATGTGACCGGCGACAAGCGGTTACAATTAATGATTACTTTTTTCACTACTTTATACTGATATTTGAATCTGAGACTACTTTTGCTCTAGGCCAGTTTGTTGAGTTAGGGGCACTAATTGGCTTCTCCCCTGCTTCTTTCAATTGCAAGCGGTTGCTGGAGCAGTGACGTAAGCGAGACAGAAGTCACGCGAGCATTTCTTTCTCACTCTGTCTCCTGCTCTCAAATTACCCTTTTGTACCTTTTGTACCGCACCATTCAAAACAATAGAACAGCGCCAATGTAATTAATAGAGGCGACCGTGGATGAGGTGGTCACCTTCAACCTCTCGGTACCGGATTCCGGTTCATCCGTGTAGTTCGGGGCGGATGTTTCCAGGAGTCTTTCATTTCCCCTGCCGCTTATTCTACCACTGCTCCATCGTTATTCAAACCCTGTGAACATCATTATCACCCATATCTCATTCATCAAAGCCATTCGTCACAGGTGTGGACGAAAATGACAAAATCAAATCTTATGAAAAATCTCAATGTGGAAGAAAACTGAGGATCATAAAGAATGTGAAATATAATTAATAATTTATTACTCACAAATTGTGTTTCAGAGACAATAATCATTGAGATGCATTTATAATTAAAATTTAGATTATAATAATTTACATTGTTTGCTTTTCAACGCATTATGTGTACAATATTTAACCGCTATGTTTTTTTGATAAGAGAAAAAGACACTTGAAAGTGCTGAAACATTGTAAACACAAACATTTACATGGAGTACAACCAGCGTATTAACACTTCACTTTTGTAAAAATGCTTTTAGAGATAGTCACTCGAAATTCAGATCGCGTGACCTTATCTGGCAATCTGCGGTGATGACATGGGTTAAGCTATTTCTCTGAATCTTCCATGTGAATTCCAATGCAGCAAAAACGAGAAACTCGTGCCCAGTCGTCCCTTCGCATTCTTGACTCCACGCAATGTTAGGCATGCGGCGGGTAATGTGTTCCGTTCTCCTTGCGTGATGTCAGAACATCTGAGAACTGTTGTTATTGAGAAGACGTTGTGGTCAGGATAATGATCATATGGTCAGTTTGCGGTCAGGATTGCAAGTGCAACTGCAGGATTGTTACAGTTTCCAGATAATTGAGTCAACTTTAGAATTGTTACACATTTCTATCAATCGTTCTCATTTGTATTACAAATTTCCAAATGCGAACAGTAGTTGACAGAAAACTATGCAGTCTTTGGCCATGTGATGGTGTCTATGATTTTGTAAAGTACTCGGGAACTTCTAAAAATTAAAAAAACAATGAATCAGTTTTGATATTGATTGAAACATGCAACGATTTGATTTTGTAATTCCGGCTTTTCTCATTCTTTGCGCACCGATTACATTCTCATTCTCACTGATTACGACAGCAAGGCGCCCAGTCATGCGATAGCAAGGGTACAAGGAAGACCCCCTCAAGTATTTGCTGTTCACGTGTTGCGTTATTGATAAGCAACTTTTTTGATATTCTTGGTATGTAAGGAAATGATGTACTGTTTACGTACTCTAATGTATTATTGCAAAACTTGTGAATACCGTTTTTGTCCTTCTTATATTATATTTAATTTATTATATTAAGTATTAAATTTATTGTGTGATATACGAAAGTATTTTCTTTGTTATTCTTGAGCAGAGTGATTGCTGCTTTTTAGAAAAACATTTTGTGCGGTTGATCAGAAGAATTTGTGTTCTTGTGTACCAGTATTACTTTCTCGCACTTACTTCATAAGAAGAGGAAGTTATGTAATCGTGCGACGCAAAACGGCGAATGTTCTGCAGAAAAACTCATATTGCCGGCCACGTAACGAAAAGTGAATAAATCCTATTCCTTAGTATTCCTTGCTTCCTCTAACCCCTAATGCCCTTTTTTTGAAAAAAACTAGAATTCGCGTAATGTGAAAAATGTCTCATTTTTGTTCTTAAAAACAGCTCCAATTGTTTTTCAAACTTTTTCCACGGATAGAAGAAAGAATGCTTAGAAGAATTGCGCCGGTCTCATTTTCACAAACTAGTTATGAATATTTTACACAGGGAACTCCGGATTCAGCTCCAAGCATTTTGAGAAGCTCAATTAGATTTTTGTTCTCTTCGCTGATTCGAGTAAAACGAGCGAGAAGTGCTAGACACCAAATAACCGTTAACATAAAAAATACTCGTAAAAACAGAACTTATTTCGTTGTATCATATAGTAATCACAGAAAGAAAATATAGAGTTTAGTTGGATAGCATGAATATGAGAATTACTGTCGTATTGAGATCCGTTTGAGAATTTAAAGCTTAATCAAAAATCGTTTACACGAGAATTCTCTTAATGTTGATAGATGTACGGAAAAAAGAAGAATCGTTTACACGAGTATTCTCTTAATGTTGATAGATGTACGGAAAAAAGAAGAATGTTTGTTGTGAGATAATTATGGAAGGTAGCATGTGTAACTTTTAGCGTTGCAAACATATAGGTTGGATGTACTACAATTACTGAACAAGTTGGATATAAAGAGGGAGATACTATATTGAATTACTTGCGATAAAGTAGGAATATGGGAGGAAATAAAAGGTTTCGGAAGTACAAGTAAAAGGTCAGCGCAAATTTTCGAAAGTAATTTATGTAACACAATCTACATACGTCAAGACTTCTGTATGAGTAATCTTCGTCTTTAGAGTTTCACACCGACCTTGTTAGTTTTTTAGCGGATAATATTGGCAGAAGCAATTATCATTCTCTTCTGCAGATTGCAATGGCTTAGAGGTTAGAAGTTTGCAACGCCAAGGTGGAAGGAAAAAGGAAGAAGGGTTCCTTATTCGTGACTGATACTTCCAGATGCTAAATAGCTGGAATGGAAATCGTGAATACATCTCGGTTAGCTGGGAAGAATTATGGACTTAGGCTGTTCTAGTTCCTCCAATCAATTACAGATGTGTCGGGGCAGCGAGAACCGATCACTTGGAAGAGTTTTTATCGCGCCCTTGCTCCCTTTCTTATCCCTGAACACAGGTGATAAACGTACGTAGAATCCCCGCTAGATAGTGACCTCCAATCATTTCTAAACAGAATTTTATAATAGTTGATAAATGTGCAAATTTTTTTTTAAATTTCAGAAGCTACAGTTTATTTTCATAATCATTTTGAGTACAAATGTTCAATACTTCAATATTAATAAGGGGCTCATAATTAAGTCACACTTAGAACACCTTATAACCCTGCGAGTACGCATTCTATTTCTATTTCACTAGAGTGGTCTATATTTAGACATGAATAGAATTTTTCTATCTCCTTGACATTTCATTGCAGCCCGTTGGACCCGTGCAAAAATCCTGCACTTTCTAAAATGTTGTTTTAAAAGTGAAAAGAGCTTTATATTTAAACCCAACTTTCAAAGGCCAGACCCTGAACTGTGCATTACAGGAATACCTTAGGAAAACATTTTAATATTGCTAATAACTGAGATTAAATTGCACATAAATTCAAATTGACAATTTAATTTTAAATAGATGGCCTCTTCTCTTCTAAGGACCTGTGCTATTAAGTGAGATGGCAGCATAAAATAAATTTCTCTACGACGTGTACAAGAAAGTAAACCAATGATGCCATGACATCCTCATACTTTCTCGAATTATTTGCATCGGTAACGTAATATTATATTGACATTTGTGTCATCTATAACATTGACATTTGTGTCATCCTAACACTGCAGCTGTCATTTGAAAAACTAAATGAAACGCGTGAAGTTCGAACATTGAATTAATTACTACGGCAGCCAGTGACACATGTCATTTTTTACCATCTTCAAAAAAAAGAAACTCTTCAAGAAAAGAAAAATAATCATGATTAATCACAACTGTAACAGTATTTGCAACACAACATTACACATACAAAGGTAATTTCACACAAGCTTACCTTGATTATTTCGCAGAGGACTCCCAACGTTTGAATGATTGAATCAGCGATCAGAACCTTTTTAAGTAAAAGAAGACAATAAATTATACGCCAGAGCTGAAACGCCATCCAACACACCGCATTATGAATGCATAAAAGCCATTATAAAGATATCGTATTTTATCATTTAAATATTATGTTATCTGAAACTTTACAGAAATGTTTGGACGACTCTACTGCTTTCAAATACATCTGCACCAATACTACTAGTGGTCATACAACAGCACATAACACAGGCGCGGACACACACACACACACACACACACACACACACACATTTTCAGGCCCGAAGACTTGACATATGTTTCTCTGTGTATTTTGACGCACTGAATCCAAATGTGAAACCAGAATTGCGCCACCACCCTCCATTTTTTTTAAATCGCAGAAAAGCATCGTGCCATTGATTTTTTTTGTTTTCGAGGGTTATTATCAGAACCAAAGATGTGACATGTGTCTCTGTGTATATCGACGCGATGAATCGGAATCTGAAGCCAGAATTGCGCCACTACTTTTCAATTTTTTTAAGCTACAAATTTGGATTCAGCACGTCGATATATTACATGGACATGTGCTAAGTATTCGGGTCTGACAACAACTCTGACACTAACATGCACTACACTACCACGCATGCTGAGAGACTGATCGGGGACTTCGAGCTTGTCCCGGCTGGGGCGGTCCCCCAAAGGTGAGAGATACCTGGATGGGGAAACCCCGCTAGTATACCGTAGGTCGGTGCCGGATCTCACCATTCAGCTGAGGAAGATCACCGCCATCTCCCGACGAAAAAACATGCACTACTCTTAGGGGACTAATGAATTCGGACTGGGAGCGGTAGCTCAATGCATCAACTGATGTAACTGCAGCGCGTCCTAGGTTCGAGTCCTGACGGCGGCAGGATTTTCGACACTAGCTTTTCAGCTAGGTCGAATTCAGTCGCTGTCTGGAGGAGAATTCTAGCGGCCGGCTGCTCTAATCGGTAGTTTTCCGTGGTTTCTCCGATCAACACCAGGTGAATGCCGGAGCAGTACCCTACCAAACGAGCCACGGACCACGCGCGATCGTTCCTTCCTCTTCCTTGTCCTATCCTCTCCCATTACACAGACACTTATACTAATATGCACTACACTATCACATATTCCGGGAGACCGGTCGGGAGCTTAGAGCTTGTCCCGGGTGGGGCGGTGCCCCGCTAGTGGGAGAGTCCTGGTTAGGGGGAAACCCCACTAGCCGACCGTAGGTCGGCGCCGGATCTCGCCATCCAGCGGGGGAAGATCACCGCCATCTCCCGAGAAAAGAAACATGCACTACATTAACGGGACTAATTACCGAAGCAGTTGACGCGCCCGGAAACACGAAAAAATCAATCAATCAAAAACTTACACTCAATCAATCGACAATAGGAAACTGCGAAAATCTTGTAATCCCGAATGTGGTAGCCATCTGATCGGTCGCGTGACCGGTTTCACACCAGCTGCTTTGGGGCCCGTCAGGCCGATCACCCCGAGCGGTCCCGGCGGCGGCGGCGGCGAGGGGGGGGGAGGGCGAAGCTCGGCCGCCGGCGCAAAAAGGAGCTTTTAATGAGAAGGGTGGTGTGTCAAGTGCTTCCTCGAGAGACGTGCTGTTTTTGTGTGCATGTGCAATCTCGAATTAACGACTGAAATACGGCAGGCCAATGGTACAAACACATGGCCACTCGAGTGACAAATGAAACTCAATTTTGCGGCGGGGTCCTTTTGGGGAGGCTCTGACCAAGCGCACTTGCCTGCTTTATGTTTGCACAGGAAATATCGCCGCATTCAAGTGCAGTTGCTGAGAGTGTGTGAGCATTTGCCAAAGCTGCTTGACTAACCGTGACGTACGATCAATGAAAATTATGCTTTAGATTCGCGATGAATTCCATATTCATTTCTACGGGGTGAACTTTGATGAAATGACTTTTACTTCAATGCATTTTAGAATAGATATTAACTTTATGTTATGACAAAGGTAAATAACCCATTTTTATATTATTTTCTTTTGCATTTTTCGTCAATTTCGACTAATAAAATATTTTAACATTTTTAAAGTAATTTTTGCTGATTTCATCGATTTTAATATCGATTGAATATCGATTTTAGCTGTACTAGCTTCAAATAATATTCACTAGATGCAACAAATGTTTTCCACAGAACTCCTGAGTAGCCTCTTCGATGTCTTTGCTCAGAAATTGTAATATCAGTCATTGTGAATATGAAATCTAAGATTCTGTGACGCCTATCAGTGCCAATGTCGGTTCGGCAGATTTTGCGGTAAGTAAAGACAGAGTTTTTCTGGCAAAGAACAGTCCAAATAAAGTTTCCAAGCTGAGTTCACTTGAATGAAAGGAAGAAGCCTCGATTACATCAGTAACATATCCAACAGCTCGAGTTGTTAATTTGAACTGGACTTTTTCTTTGAATTTTAAAAATATTTTAATAGCATTTTCTTTACTCTTTTTGGCGATGTTTTAGTTCAGCAAAATCCGCCCCTACTCGTTACTAAGTGTAGGCGAGAAAGGAAGTATAACCTTTTATGGCCTCTATTCTATTTAAGTTACCAAATGATGCTATGCCTTCCACAATAAGAACGATGGTAGAGGTAATCATGAAATTAAATTTAATGTAATTAATGTTTAATTATTTATTAATTTTGGACATAAATGTATAATTTATTGCCATTTAATTTAATTATTGTATAAATTATTTTTTGTTCGCGAATAGGCCATCTCAGACCACGCAGACATGCACTTGCATTGGCAAGTGCATGTGATTCATCAGGGGATCAGCATCAGGCTGAATCCGATTTTGATCTCCCAGGTTCGTTAGTCTTGGGGGGGGGAGTTTAAATGATGAAAATAAAAGAATGAATGGACGACACACATACAAATATACACAAACACACCCATGCACGATGCGGGACTCGAACCCGCGATCCTTCCGTACGAGATCGCCACGGCACTACTGCCTCAGAGACATCGGCTATTATTATTATTATTATTATTATTATTATTATTATTATTATTATTATTATTATTATTATTATTATTATTATTATTATTGCTGTTGTTGTTACTATTATTAGTATTATTTCTCCGTTCGCTGACGTGGATAGAGGTGATTGTGCGTTGATAGACTCGGTTCCAAGCGGTCCGGGTTCGAACCTCCGCTTTGATATGAATGTTTGATGGTAGGTTAGTGTGAATGTTTCGGCATGGTAGTGCTCTCTTAATCACCTGTATCAATATTTAACCCTGTTTCTTCCATTTCTTTTCGGCGTGGATAGCGCAGGGGTTTCGGGCATTTGCGCCCGAGTACACATTACACCATGACTAATCCTCTGTAAGGCATGGGCGTTGTATGTAATGACATAGTCTGCATTCCCAGCAAGCCCTTTATTAGCCTTCACCCTAAATCCTTCCCTTACTTCCTTTCGCATTGAGTGGGAGAGGATACGCCCGGGTGCGTGATGTTTCGGCCCAAGGCGTCAGTGCCATTTATGCGTGGCCTGACTCCCTTCGCCTGAAGGCGGCTCCACACATTCGTTATTCGACGAACACCGAGCAACCGCTCGCCGAATCCCGAGTAGTGTGGATGAGTTGCTCGCTATTTGCCGAGTGACGAACATTCGGTATTAGCCCAACCCACCGCGTGTCGGTCTTTTGGACACATCAAAGTGATCGAACATTCGCCGAACACGTCAGCTGCTCAGGATTCGGTGAGCACTAGCTCGCTGCTCGGCGAATGCCGAGTCTTTGTGATGTCTTTAAGGCGGCTCCACACATTCGGCATTTGCCAAGCAGCAAGCTACTGCTCGCTCAATCCCGAGCAGCTGGTATGTTCGGCGAATGTTCCCGTCCTTTGATGTATCCAAAAGATCGACACGCGGTGGGTAGGGCGAGCACCGAATGTTCGTTACTCGTCAAATAGCAAGCAACTCATCCACACTACTCGGGATTCGGCGAGCGGTTGCTCGCTACTTCCCGAATAACGAATGTGCGGAGCCGCCTTAAGACAGGACGGCGCAGTGAGGTTGTGAGCTATGGGCGGGTTACGCTTGTCCCATATAGTATGCACAATGTCCGATAAGCACTCATTAGCCACATAGGAGCGATAAATGAAGGAGGCTGGTGTAAGTGCACCTGGAGGAAACAGACTCAGCCGGGGGGGGGGGGGGCTGCGTGCACCGAAATATGCAAAGATGAAAATATAATTGCCTGCATAATATCTTCCGCCTCCCTTTCCCCGAAAATTCTTCGTTCCATGATGTCAAGTTATGTTTATGTAGATTTTGTCGTAAGAATAAATAACATTTTTATTGCTTCGAGATAATTGAATAAAAGAAATAATAAATGAATAAAAGACAAAACAGCTTCAAAGGCAATTTTATCACAAGGCAATGAATTCATACTAGTACAAGAGTACAATAGAACATGCTAAAACAAGCCGTGCATAGCCGAAAAATTGATACCAAACTTGAGTCAAAATTAAGCAGGAGTATGAACTGTTACAACGAAGTTAAAAAAGAACAAGCCCTTTTGCATCTTCCTTACGTACTGACGTAATTGCAACCAATCTGCCTCTTCTCTGCTACCGCGAGGGGCATGATAAATAGCTTGGGCTGTTTTTTTAAACTTTCTTGTGCGTTCACCAGTTATCTTGTCTGGCTCTGCCATGCATTCATTAGTTAAGAAAGGGGCTGGTGCGTAACACAGGAGAGTCTAGCGGGTTGCATTCCCATCTGACGGGGCTAACTTTTCTAGGTTGGGTAGTTCCACATGCATCATCTACGCAGATGTCACGTGAAAGCGAAAGTTGTCCAATAACCAGACAGGAAAATCAGGCAAACTTAAGAACGTCACGACACCGTGCAGAAAAGACATTTTTCATGGTGGTCATTAGGGGGCGGATTTTATTGAGATGTCATTCTTTTTCTTTTCATTTTGGAAAAATGCCGTTTAGTATAGAACTTCATTTTGTGCAATGACAAAAGGAAATTACCCATTTTTGGGGGCATTTTTGTGGATTTTTTTCATTTTCGTCGATTTCGACTAATAAGTCATTTTTTTTACCTTTTCTCGTAATTTTTATCGCAATTTTCTCTTATTTAATGGATTATAATATAATTTTAATGGGATTTTCTGCAAATAATATTTACGAGATGCAACAAATGTTCTCCATTGAATTCCTGAGTATCTATACCTGGTATCCTATTCTATTTCTTCGCTGAGAAGTTGTAATATCAACTATTGTGAGTATGTAATCTAAGGTTCCTGTGTCGCCTGACAGCGCCATTGGCAGTTCAACCGATTTTGGGATAAATAAAGACAGAGATTTTCTGGTGAAGAAAATCATCTTACGGGACAGACATGTTTGGTTGTGCTTCACGCAATTTTGTGTTTTATTAATCTATTTTAACAATTTGAGTGTGTTTGGTTTATTTAAGGACCTTTATTACTGGTTGCAGGTTAACTGAAAGTAAATTGACGAGTGATATTTTTCTGTAAAAAATCAGATCAAGGTAATAACGAATTTCAAATGGTTACTTAAATTTTAACGAACCTAAGAAATGACAAGTTTGTGATCAACATTTTTGACAAGATGTATGTTTCCGAAACTTCTTCCTATGGAATTTTCAAAACAATCGGTCAATTAAAAATTATTATTCGGTCGGTTTAGATGAATTTCCGGATTGATTGTTAAAGGCTTGTGCACCTGACATTATACAACCGTTAATTCACATATTTAATGCATTATGCACCGGAACATTTCCAGATATTTTCAAAACTTCTAAGATTAAGGTGCTCTTCAAAAATGAAACAAAAATTAAATTAATCATAGATCAATTTATCTTTTGTCAGTTTTTTTAATGTTTGAGGGATTTTTTACATACTTTTCTCTTTCAGTTTACCGAAACCTTTCTCAGTAAAGACGTTCAGATTGCCAACGTGGATTTAGAAAATCAATATCTACAAAAACAGACATATTTTATTTTCTTAAAGATATCGCTTCATCCATAGATAAAAGTGAAGCACCTAATTGAATATTTTTAGATCTTTCAAAAACGTTTAACGTCATTGATCATAATATTTTATTTTCAAAATTAACTTCGTTAGAATTCGTGGTATTACTCTAGACTGATTATGTTTATACCTTAAGCAATTATATCGGAGAGTAGAAAAGCCTTCGTGGAATGATGAGGCATTTACTCGCCTTTCCTGTTCATTCTCAATTGCACATGGTGTCCCACAAGGTTCGATTTTAGGCGCTTTTTACTCTACGCAAACTATATGCCCTCAGCGATTCGATATGGAAGAACTCTTTGCGGATGATGCGAATATTCTTCGCAATAAAGAAACAGTAATTAGGACCATATCACATTTTCAAATTTGGTTCGTAATAACAACTTAATAGTACACAAAAGGGAAACGGTTTCAATGCAGTTTTCCTTTTCAAATAAACAATTGACCCATACAATCCAATACCAACAATTGACCCGTGTATTCCATTGAAAACGAACGATGTGCAATTGACTGATGTTGAGGTAACAGCATTTTTAAATCTCCCAATTCAATCTAGCCTCAAAAGGAAAGTCAATTTAAATGTATTGAACACAATATTAAGTTAAGTATCCTACGCGTTCAGAATTCTTTCAAACTCATTCAGCCTTCATACTGCTCGTGGTGTATATTTCGTGAATATTCATTTCCGCCTGAGATGTGGCATGATATTCTGGAGTAGGAATAATCGCACTCGTGTGATTCTTGTACAATTCCAAAAGATTAAATATGCATGTAACAAGTATTGTACAGGTTCTGGGTCAATAACCCTCCTCTCGATCAGGTTTTTCTTCCAGTTTCCCTGATCATTTGAGCTACTACTGATTTGGCCCCTTGTTTTTCTTCTGGGTGTAAATGTAACTTCACTATCCGTGATCGTTTCCTGGAGTTCAGTGGGGAATGTAGTTATTTAATATCGTTCTCCACGTTCTCGCGGCAGTAACTCGATTCCTTCACTGAGGGTACGATCAGAGATAATAGCCAAAATATGAAGCTGATTTTCCTTTGCAAATAGTTTTTATTACACAGAACACACTTCTCCATAGTATGTAATAAGCAGTTTTTAACTGTTTTGTATATTAAATAAAAATAAAATCTCTAAATTTTCTAAAATTGCAAAAGTTCACATTTTTTCGACCTTATCCTAAAAATTTAATTCTTGAATATAGAGATTTATTTCCGAATGCAATCTATTCTAATAAATTTGCAGTTTCAATGACTTCGTGTACTTTTTTCAAAATATTAGTCGATATACGAGCAAAATCATTGCAATTTTCCACGGAAAATAATATTTTTACAAAAACGGCACGAAATTTGTTATTTAACTTTTTGTTCAAATAGAGTGCATGCACTAAACCACATACTAAAGTGCTATTTTGTTTGAACCTTTTGAATTTTCCTAAATCACATATACTCTTTGAAACATCTCGCATGTTGATATTTACATTATAGATGTAATTTATAATTCAGTTAATGTGTGGATACAAATGCTTCAAATGATCTCGTATGAAATTTCTCAAAACTATAAAATGTTTTCGTGATTCGTGAAATTCCTTTTTCTTTTTTTCTTTTTTCTTTTTCTTCTTTTTTTCTAAACGTAATAAGTGGAGTCTCCCTTCAGTCGATAGCGATGACAGTTTAGTCGTCCGTTTACGCGACGAACGACTATTCAAATCTCAGAATGGGCAATTTTTTTGTTTTGTTTAAATTTTTGGATCGACTATCTTTACATTAAAATCTGAATTTCGAAAACTGCGATCCTCCCGCGCTTCGTTTGCTGTAAAGGAAAAATGATTGAAGAATTAGTAATATTCAAATTGTAATATTATAAATTACGATAAAGTGAGTACTGTTGTAGGAATCTAGCTATTCCATGTATTCCCCGCCATGATCGTCAGTGTTAATTATTTAATTTCATTTCCTCTGTTGCAGAGGTTGGGCCGTTGACTGTCACCACCAACCACACACTTTTCAACAACAGCCTGAAGGCCATTACTGTGCATGCGGGCGGTGACTGCCCCGAGATGGCGTTGGGTGGCATCAAATTGGCGCTAGAGGCCTCGTTGCCGCGTTCCTTCATTTACGTGTTCACCGACGCCAGTGCCAAGGACACGGACCTTCTGCAAGACGTCGTGTCGCTGGTTCAACGCAAAAAGAGTCAAGTACGACGCAAGTCGCAGATGATATACTTTGATTTTTTAAATTATTTACTTGTATATTTTAATGATTTGTGTGGATATTTCGAAGGCTTATGTATCGGCTAACTGGACGACTATTGAACTAGATTCACTAGTTCTTTTCAAGTCGTGGATTTTGTAAGAGTAAAATCTTTCTTAGCACGTCTTCCTACAAAGTAGAAATTCAAGTCAGTTGTCCCATGTTGCACTTATCCGGCATTTAAAGGAACCTCAAGCCGTAGGTTCATCTCTGATTTAAGTATAAAGCCGTTCATCACCTAGTCAATGCCTCTGTTCGCTAACCAGAGGGCAGTGTATGAGAGGGCAAAGATAAACCTGTCCCCCGATTCCAAGATTGCTAATACAGCGAAAGGAGCGTAAACAAGTTTATGACTGCAGCAGAATATGGCTAGATCCCAGCAATAAACTATCTCTGCTAAAATATCACTGCAGAAAAGATCATTCGCAGTAAAACAGTACTAATTTAAATCTGAGATTAAGGGATGGGGTAAACGTTACCAGAGGCAAAGAAAGGGACTATATCAGCATTTGCTGTAAGGATTGAGGTAAACTAGACAAAAACGCGATTAAAATAGCTCATTGATCCCGAAGTTGTTTACATTATTTGTCAAGAATATAAATAAAATAAAATCGTTTAAATTAAGTTGATTAGAAATTTAAAACCCGTTTCTTGGTTACTTTTGTACTAATTTGTTGAGAAATTTTACCATTTACATTTTCATGAATCAGAATAGTACTTAATGATTTAAAACATTTTTTAAACAGAAATTGTTTACTTTTTCCATTAGTCGTCATAGTATTTAATTTCTATAAAGATAATTATCGAAATTCTTAAATTCATGTAGATTTTAATGCGAAACCCTTTAATATTTTGTTTTTCCCTTTACCATGTTAGAAATAATGTGAATTCGTTTTCATGGCAGGTGGTGTTTGTACTGACTGGAGATTGCGGAGATAGAAAAAACCTACGCTACAGAGTGTACGAAAAGATTGCTGATACCAGTTCCGGTCAAGTTTTTCATTTAAATAAAACTGAGGTGGAAGAAGTAAGTAACTTGTCTCGCAGAGGATTCATTTCATTATCTGTACTGACTACGTAAATTTGACATATTATTCTAATTATTAATGTATTTTAATTCAGTAGCATATGTTTAGTGTTATTTATTTAATTTAATGTATTCATGTGTTCTTGAAATAGAGTCATATACTGGTATCTTACATTTTTAATTAACCATTTAATCACCCGGTGGGCAGTTGAAGATTCTGAATGAAGTTCGTGAAGAGGTCTCGGTAGACACAATTCGTATTTAAGTCATGCGACTTTTGCCGTATGCAAGTATTTTTAACAAACAGCTAAAGCATGTGGATTAATTAATCTAGGGTGGATTAATGAACGTAAGGATGTTTTATGTTAATCGCGTGGGCCGAAGGCCAGATCCTCGCGGTCCGACTTTGAAATGCTCAAGCAAATCGTGTAATATTGGCCATATGAAATTGACAATTGTTTAGCTCAACTAACTCAACCCGACTACTTTAACACGCTCGGCTGTTTAAACTAGTAAATCTATTTGACAGCTCATTCTCCATGTGTTCCATTTATCTATTTTCGTTGTTTGATTTGATGTTGTTTGTCAGACAATTCTCGTTTGGCGTGGTTCTGTACGGATGAGGTGAATTTGCCCATCGTATTAGAACACCTTCTAAATGTGCACTCTGTGTTCCGTGGGGTTAATACGTATTGGATTTCGTGTAGCTGTTGTAACTGTTTCCTTAACGTAAACTGTTTCATCGACCGAATTTTTGTACAATGATTTCACTTGCCGAAACTTTTAAATTCACATCAGTCCACCATTGTAGTCGTTGAGACCGTTTCCACACGAGATCTCGCGACGTGAAAACTCGCCCGCCGCATTAGAAAAACTTCTAATCTGTGCACTGCGTACGCTGCGACGTGCGGCAGGTGCTGAAGTTCGTGAAGCTGTCCCTGGAATACATTAGACGAAGGCAAAAAATAATTCTGCTAATGTTTCATCATTAAACTAGGCCGACATTTGTGCAATGATTTCACTTGCCGAAACTTTTAAATTCACATCAGTCCACCATTGTAGTCGTTGAGACCGTTTCCACACGAGATCTCGCGACGTGAAAACTCGCCCGCCGCATTAGAAAAACTTCTAATCTGTGCACTGCGTACGCTGCGACGTGCGGCAGGTGCTGAAGTTCGTGAAGCTGTCCCTGGAATACATTAGACGAAGGCAAAAAATAATTCTGCTAATGTTTCATCATTAAACTAGGCCGACATTTGTGCAATGATTTCACTTGCCGAAACTTTTAAATTCACATCAATCCACCATTGTAGTCGTTGATACCGTTTCCACACGAGATCCCGCGACGTGAAAACTCGCCCGCCGCATTAGAAAAACTTCTAATTTGTGCGCGGTGTGCTGCGGCGTGCGGCAGGTGCTGAAGTTCGTGAAGCTGTCGCTGCAGTCGCGGCGCGTGAACCTGCTGTCGGTGACGAAGCCTGCCGGGTCGCGCGAGGAGCACTCGCTGCTGGTGGACCGCAGCCTGGACGAGTTCACGGTGGCCGTGGCGGGCGAGAACGCAGAGGTGGGCGTGGAGGATCCACATGGCCAGACTGTGGCTCTACCGCGCCTGCAACCCGTACTCTCGCTGAAGGACGTCAAGGTATGTCACGTTCTTCTTTCTTAGTGAGATCTCACAAAACGCCTGACCTTAATGCCTCAACTTCTAGATCACTTTTAATGAAACACATAATCATAAAATTAAAGAATTTCCAAACCTGCGCATTTGGGATTGTTCGGCTTGGTCTGGACGTCTTTGCGCCATCGGACCGGTGGTAGACCACTTTTCTATTTTAATACTTAGAGAAATTATTGTAATGCTGCAGAAAAACATGGCGATTTTTCAACAGAAATGTCGTATTATGGGGCCCTGATTCCGTAAAAGGGAATAAATCTTCTATATTTAGTACATAACTTCCTCTCACACGTTGTGTACTCAGAATCCATGTTTTGTGGGTCTTCGGTAGGTACCGAAAAATTGTCTGACACCAAAACGTTTCTGCCAGTCTGCTCGTCTGTGTCCATCGTTAGAGCCTAAACCGTTCAGACATTTTCATCCAAAACTGTTATTCTCCCAATCATCTGGCCGAACGATGGTGACGCTCAGCGAATTTGAAACTAATATTTTTATTTTTGGGGGTACTTAATATGTAGTCTTGACATTTTTATTTATTTTTTTCAAAAATGGCTCCAATTTTTTAAAAATGGCGCAGGTCGAACAGCGAAAGACGCTTAAAAATGGTGCAGATCGCAATTTCATTGAACTCTGAATTTTAAAAAATTGCGAAATTTCAGACTTTTTTTTTCTGTGACTTTCTACAATTACAATATTGAAGATTTTTTTCTTATTGAAATCTGTTCTTCAAAGACAGTTCTTTAAATAAAGTCACGTACAATTTTTCTAAAGTATGAGTAGTTTTCGCGTGAGCAAATTTGCGTGAAGTATAGACAATGTTTCAATTTTTTCTCACAAACAGCTCCAATTTTTCAATTTTTTCCTCAAATAGAGCAAAATACAGTTTTGAAAATGACGCTGATCCCATTTTTTGTTAACTATATATTTTCGAAAATTGCAACAACAAAAAAATAACATAGCAAAACAACAGTATTGATGATTCAGATTTTTTACTAAATGGAAAACCTGTTCTTTAAAATTACATCTTTAAAGGTCGTGCACATTTAAAAAAATATAGTCAATTTGATTCTTCCAACAACTATTCCAGACTTTAGGAATGAAAAATCTGAATTTGTTATTTTTTCTTTTCTTTTTCATATTATTTCACATAGTATCTTACAGATTTACATGTATGTATGTATTTGGCGTTTTGGGTCAGTAGTCCAACTTCACCGGCCAGCTGTCAATGTCCCCCTCGCCTGGGCATAGTTAAATTCCCATGCTTGGGGGTAAGAGCGATAAGAGGCGAACATGACGTATTCTCTTCACCATAACTGGCAACATCTGCCTGTTTGAGCTTTTCTTCGTCACACAGCCACAGAAACTGAGACACTTGGAAACGGAAGCTACAACTATATTTTTGCCTCGACCGGAATCAAACCCGGGGACCACAGCATGGGAAGCTAGTATGCTGCCCATGAGCCATCCCAGAGGCAACAGATTTACATACATAATATAATTATTTTTTGTTAGGTGGTAAAGATAGAGAATCCTGACCCAGGACAGTGGAAGGTACGCACTGCCAGTGATTCTACGCATTCAGTACGGTCAACAGGCACAAGTCGCATGGACATCAGCTTTGGCTTTTCTGTGGCACCGGTTGCCAACATGCACCAGACATTTTATCGTCCTCTTAAGGGTGAGTTGAAAATTTGTTGCGTGATACTACAAAATCAAAAACTAAAATTTGTTCAAATAGAAAAATATTTTGTATTGGCTCTTCAAATTGCTGTTTAAACTGCCTACATGAAGTTATCTCAAAAAAATGAAATAAATATTAATTACCTAATGATTATAAAATGGTTCTGAGTAAAATCCAAACTGCCTCTTTTCTTATATTTACAGGTACCAAAAATCACATTTTAATTCAAGCTACTGAACACAGAGATCTATACAATTTGACATCTGTAAGACTTGTGAATGTAAATGGTTCAGAAATCATTAATTTTACACTGTCTCCTGTTGATCCAGATGATTTAACTGGTGCATATACAGGCGATCCATTTGTTCCTCCTACTGACATTTTCTTTATAGAGGTAGGAAAATATTTTGTCTATATTTTCTCAACTCTAAATGATATCCAATTGAGCAAAAATATAAATAATTGAACATATATGAACCACAAGAAAAAATCTTTGCTTTTGTTCACATCACTATTCAGGTAACTGGAATTGGAAGTGATGGCTTCCCCTTAAAGAGAATGACTCCTACAGCTATAAGTGCCCAAAAACCAGGTATGAACTGTTATCAAATACACTTTGGTTCAACTCACACACTTATGTAGTCACTTGTGATAAAATGGAAATATATGACTAAAAACCATCATGTTACAGATGTTCCCATTATAACAATGAAACCAAGGTTAGCCATTCCTGTGGGTCAAACAGGTACAATAACTTGCTATGTTGAATCACTGATACCTTTCAATGTTGTGTGGTTAAAAGATGGTGGCCTAGCACGTGAACTTACCACGTATAAGTAAGATTTAATAATACTATTCTTGAAATGCAGACCTTTTTATTATTTTATCATGTTTGGTAATATCATTGATTCTCTGTACACTTGTTTCAGACAAACAACTGATGTATTTTTACAAATAGCAAATATGAGTGAAGCTAATGAAGGATCATATACTTGCCATGCTATGAATGAAGCAGGCTCAATATCAAAACAAACTAAACTTCGCATGACAGGTACTAGTCATTTCCTTTGTCAATTTTATTGATGTTAAATAAAACGATTTTTGTTGAGACTTTTAAAAATAACTTTAATCATTTCTTCTATAACCGGTATGTATTAAAAATTAATTTCAATATCTACTACCACATTAATTTTTAAACTGCACCTATAATTACAAGAAATAAATTGTATGACAGACTAAAGGTAATCAGGTGATCAGAAGCAATAAATCACACCAAAATATGCTGTAAGTGTTTTTAACTGAGAGAATGTATAAGAAGGACCACCTTCCCAAGGAAGTCCCAATATGCTGAAGTAGCTTCTCATTCAGAGGAAGTTCTTTGTCATACTCACCAGTTTCTGAATCCAACCCATCTCATACCTCCACTATTTCCTGCATCTGTATGTAAGAACATAACTAACTTGATTCAAATAGGATTGATTCAGTATTTGCTGAAAATTATTTTCAGTGGCTAGATTCTGCGAAAGTGCTCTGTGTTGTTCATTCACATTTATTAGACTGGCAATATGCAAAAAATTACAACATTAATAGTTCATCAAAATAAAAATGAAAATCAACAAAATTGGAGAAAGTAGAGCATTAATAAATATTAATTACTCGCTCTCATCCAAATTGAAGGATTGGTCATGAATTTATGTTTGCATTGTTTAGTTGCTGAAGTGATTTTTCTCAATAGTTGTGTTTCAGTTTCATTGTTAGCAAATTAAGACTTAAATTGCAGCAGCCTGCACTACCACCAGATGCATAGCAGAGTTCAGGGCACCAAAGATCATGATGATTAGAGCCCGGAAGTTTGCCAAAATTCTTTTTTACTTTCTCATATACATACGTATATACAGAGTAATATATGTAGTATAGAGAAAGTTATGTAATGCTGCGGAAAATCAATTTCAAGATTTTAACGAAAATACACGTTTTGGGGTTCTCTGATACCGAAAAAGGTTTGTTTTTTTTCAAAATGTCCGACCGTCTGTCTTTTGGTCTGTCCGACCGTCCATCTGTGAACACGGCTAGTGCCTAAACCATGTGTACAATCTTTTCCAAATTGAAGAAAGCCCTGTCAATCTGGTTTTAGTTGAAGCTTTGAGATTTTGAAAAACATTCTTTAATATTTGGAGGTACTTTGCATGAAGCCCCCCAGAGATTTTCAAAATTTTCTCAAAATCGCCTCCAAATTTTTTCTTTAAATTTCTTTTAAAAATAGAATAAAATACTCTTATAAAGGAGGCATATGTCCAATTTTCACGGTTAACTCTGAAGTTCCGAAAATTGCAAAAGTTTGAATTTTTTTCAGAGCCTTCCTACAACTATAAAATTGAAGGTAGAGATTTTTCCTTGAAACGAAATACGTTGTCCATAAATAGTAGTATCATAAAGGCCATGTACATTTTTTCGAAAATATCAGTAGTTTTTGTGCAATAGAGCATGAAATATTTGCAATTTTAAACAAATACAAAAAGAAGATTTTCTCAAAAACAGCTCCAAATTTTTTCTTTAAACTTTTGGAAGAGTTAGTACCAAATGCACCCTATTCGATGGCACAAATGCCATATTGCTCTATTCATTGTTTTTTTCAAAAATTACAAAAATGTAATTTTTTTGTCATGTCTCTCACGTCTGTAATATTTACATTTGAGGCAATTTATTCACGTTATTGTAATAATGAGTACACTCACTTTAAATAATGTCAAATAAAGTTTCTCGAAAACAACAGTTTTCTGTAAATTTGAACTCAAAATTCCGCATTGTCAGAACCCCACAAACTTCATTTTCTCAAAAATGGTTCCAATTTTTTCTTCAAATTTTTTCTAATGGATAGTGCTAATTGCACTGTTTCATAAGACGTAAAGTTCATTTTGGGGTATTATTTTGTTTTTCAAAAAATTACACAAATGTAATTTTTTTAAATACTTCTCATGCCGTTAATATTGGCATTTCCATCAATTTGTATGCATTATTACATTTTTGAGTAGAAGTGCTTCAAAAGGCTTCAAATTAACTTTTTCGATTACTCAATAGATTTCCGAGAAAAAGAGATTCAAATTTTGCATTTACCGTAAAGCTTAATCGCCATTTTCTCAAAAACGGTAACGAATTTCTTAATGAAAACTTCTATTTAGGATGAGTTCTTACTCTTCTTTAATATTCTTGAAGTAATTATTCAGTTGTACTACTAGGAAAGAAAAAAGTGGAAAATTGTCAACAAAAAAGCACTTTGAGCGGCAATAGATGGTAGCTGGCCAGAGAATGGAGCAAGACCTTAAAGCCAGGCCACACCAAAGAAATTAGAAAAATTTGGTACGAGAAAGTCTGTAGCATTCTGTAGCATCTCTAGTTACTTTCTTGTATACATATGTATATACGGAATAATGTACATAGTATAGAGGAAGTGATGTACCTATGCCACCTTTATAAGTGTATATTACTCTATTCTGACAGGAATTTTAAAGAAAAAATTTTGAGCTGTTTTTGTGAAAATATTGAAAATGTAGGTACAATTTTCATGGTTAACTCTGAACTTTCGAAAATTGCAAAATTTTGAATTATTTCCGGCATGTCCTTGCAACTACAAAATTAAAGATAGAATTTTTTCCCACAAATTAAATTTGATGTTCATAATCATTTCTTTCAATAAGATCATGCAGATTTTCTTGAAAATTTTAGTGGTTTTCACGCCATAATGCATGCAATATTTGCAATTTTAAAAAATAACAAAAACAAGATTTTTTTCAAACACAATTTCAAATTTTTTCTTTAAATTCACTCATTGTCACACAACATTGAAAATTACCTTAAGTCTGAACAATATGAAGGCACTACTGCATTTTCCGGGCAAGCTGAGGCAAGATATCAGGCAAGAAGTGTTAAAAATTGGTATGAGAAAGCAAGATGATAGCAAAGAAGATTTTTGGATCTTTTATTAATGGGGTGAATGTAATGAATCATGATGAGAAATGAAATATTATTAATGAAATAATGGTTCCAGTACATCATATGAGAAACCAACTACACCAAAATATCTAACCCCAAAATCACTAAAACATCCAGCCTTTGACTCCATACATGATGCTCTGCATTACTAAGATTGGAACCAAGTGTACAAATTCAAATGGTGAAATACGCTTAATGCAAATTGTTTTCATCAATTTCTTTCTAGTGTGTTATAGTACCTAAAATTATGTTTGCAAACTCACTTACTCTTTTATGTACTACTGCTTTCTGTCAAAAAAACTTAAAGGAAGGCTTTAACATGATGCCTCTGACCATTTCTTACAAAGAACCTTGAACATCACTGTGTTTCACAGGGCCACCACCAGTAGTCTCTACTCAGGAGAGAATTGTTACAAGTCCAGGTGAAAAAGTTGAATTGAAATGTGAAGTGGAAAGTGTCCTTAATTATACTGTTTCCTGGTCTCGCTACTCAGGAAAAAAACGAGAAGTTAAAAAAGGTAGGAAAATATTCAACATAAATGTGTAAGTACTTGACAATCCATTCCATTTCTTTGAATTTTGTGTGCTAATTTTTAGGTCAAGAGGGTTGAAAATTAACGTACAACTTGCATTCTGTTCAATAGTGTAATGAAATGTATGTTTGCCGGCGCACGAAACTTTAATCCAAGCACCCTTTATAAATAAATAAAATAAATATAATTAACTAATAAAAGTATCCTTAATAAATAGACCATCTTTTATTTGGGCTTGCCCACATTGCGGGCCTTGCTGGCCCGAACATTATGGCACTGATTCTGTTGCATTTTGTATTTGACCTTAAATATAAATATGGTACAACACAACAAAATTTTCTTTTTAAATTTCAGAGGCAACAAACAGGAAGATCTATTGAAGTTGCTTGTTTTAATGAGGCAACTTTATTTATCTAATTCTTCCACTTAAGTTTCTTGTAAAAAATTAACATTTCAGAAAGAGTCACTTCATTTTTAGAACCTCCCTAGTGTTGTATTTCCTTCTTATACTTGTTACTAATTTAGAATGGAAACTCCGATGCTTTTTAAACAGTTTTAAAATTATTTTCATATTTATTAATTTAATGTTTATAATTAGAAGTATTTTTAAAAAATGGACAGTTCCTCTTTAGATTGACACACACTAAAAGACTTCTTGATCCAGAGAGGGAATGGACAGGAAGGGTTCTATATAATAATTTTTTTCCAAGCTTCATCTTAACTATGATAACTTCTGCCCCAATCTACTTTTTAAAATTATTTTTATAAGAATGATAATAAAGTTCTCGAAGTAGAAAAACACAGTGACCAGTTCCCCACCAGCAGACTTGAACTTGTCTAATGACATATTGCTTGTCCTAAATAATGGATCAAAAAGGGACTAATTGTGATTGATGGACAGAGCACACAGGTTATTTTATTACTGTACCTAGGATACATTCTTATGCCATCTTGCATAATTAACTGCTTTTGAAATAGATTGCACAAAGGAGTAAATAAGGAAGAAAAAATTAAAATGTATTGCACCATGGCACAGACTTGCTCATATTTGCAAAAGTTACTATTACTTCAGCCATCTCTTGCACATCTCTTTGCACTCCACTGCTAAAAGGACTGCTCATGATGTCCAAGGACAGAACATAACTCTATTCAGTCATGAATACATTAACTCACACACACACACAAATAAACACTTTCCTTAAAAATCATAAACTTTTCATAAAATGTTGTTGGTCACAATATTTAGAAACCATTTCAATAAACATGATTGTTTATTTTTTATTATTGTATTACTCATATTTAATATACAGTGTTTAATTAAAAAACATACATTTTTCAGGCTTTCTTCATATTTTGGTCTGATAATTTTATTGAAATGAGCCTTTCAAAATATAGAAGAAGATCTTTTTGAATATGGACATTTTCAAAAGGAAAATTTAGAGGTTTTCTTTTAGGAAAATTTTGTTTGAATATTTTTGAGAAAGCATTATTTTTGGTTTCCTTATACTCAAAACCTTTCAAAACTTTTAAAATCTTCATTTGTGATCATTTGAGGCTTTTGGGTCTACAAATTCATTCATTCATGAAAAATATCAATAATGTAAACATTAACAATGCACAAAAAGCTAAAAAAATTATGTGTGATATTTGAAAATCCAAAAGTTTTAATGAGAATGATTATTGTGCAATATAATTCAGTGCAATGTGCTGAATTTTGTTTAAAAAGTTTCAAGAGAAGCCAACTTAAAAAATTTTTTTCATATTTGTGGATAATTATCAAAGTTTGACTCAAAATTACATAAACACTACTCGTATTCTTGAAGAAGGAAAAATCATAACATCTATAGATCTAATATAATTTTGAAGACTAGGTTGCATTGAGAAAAATATCTCTAGGTTCAAAATTGTTGTAGGAGAGGGTCGAAAAAAATTTGAATTTTTGCAATTTTCAAAAATTTAGGACTTTGATAAAAATCAAACCTATACCAAATTTATAGGTGCATTTTACTTTGTTCAAAAATTCAATGAAAAAATTTAGACATTTTGGGGAAAATTTTGAAAACTTCTTTGGTGCTTCTTCTACAATGTCCTCTAAATTAAAAGATTCGTTTAAAAATTGCAGGGACAAAGCTCAGCCAGATTTTTCAGAGGAAATTCTTTGTACAGTTAAGATATTAGTGCTATTAACAGACAGACAGGATTTTTTCACCATTTTTTCAGGAACAGGATCCTCTAAATGTCTATTCCTGTCAAAATATCGACATTGATTTTTTGCAGTATTACATAACTCTATACTACCTGTATGTTTCCATTTGTATTTATATTTGTTTACATTGTTGTGTACTAGTATAGAAAAATAAAAATAAATCTGTCTGCCTGAAATCAGAAGTAGGAAGTAAAGATTTCTTACTTTTTTATATAAGTAGTACTGAAAATACATTTCAAGTGCCATCTAGCTATGATTGCAGTTAGCTCAATTTATTGTAAACTGGCTTGATAAATTGAAGTTTTTGGGTTTGAATTCTGCCTGTGCAAAAATGTTTTGAATATGGAGCAACAATCTAACAGACATTTTACATAATTTTGAAACTGAGAGAACATTTTAATACTCATTAAAAAGATTAACTCAACAATTGTTTACACTTTAATAGGAAAACCATGGCCTGTAGAAACCAATTCTCATACAACAGTAGAAAAGAATAAATTGATAATAAATATGGTCAAACCAGATGATGAAGGCTGGTACTCTTGTCTAGTACAGAGTAGAGGTACGTATGACACTAGGTATAAAAATAATTTGTGAATAAATATGAAAAAAAATCTTAAATTATTCTTAATTGAGTTAATTAATTTATATGAAAAGTATGGTATCAAATGTTCTGATTTTAGGAGGAAAAAAGGAAGGCAGCACTTATCTTCAAGTGCGTGATCCTGTACGTGTTGTACTGTATCCACCTACAATGTCTTTCCAACAAGGTGAAGAAATAAGCATATCTTGTCGAGCTTCTGGTACACCAATTCCAAAATTGGAGTGGAGAAGGAGTGGAAATGTCTTAGAGGTGTGTGAAGAAGTTTAATTCATGAGATGTATTTCTTATAAGAGTCGTTATTTTTTTCCTCATTATAATATAGAGAATGTTAAGTAAATCATATTTAATTCAGGTTTCTTTCTGAGATCTCTTGAATAGACTAGTACAACAGCATGTTATTCTTATTAACCCCCAGTTTTCCATTTTCATCTTATTCTTCTTCACTATATATTTGAAATTATGGTTAGGAATAACCCTCTCCCCATCCGCACCACATTTTCTGGAGTTTTACATTGTTCTGATTATGTTTGTTATTGTCATTTATTATCTTCTTTACTTTTCAAAAAATCAAAAGAATCCATTTGTAGCCAAATTTGAAAAAAACTAAAAACTCAGAATTGTGCATTTTTATCTAAAGAAACTGCTAGAAAAATGAAACTAAATTGCAAAGTGGCTGCATTTAATGACTACTCACTGTTTTCCGTGTGACCACAGCATCTTCTATCTTGTATTCAGCACCCACACTAATATGAAGGTGGAGTTGCCTCTGTAGTGAACACATTATGGCTGCGTATGCTCTGTCTGTAATCAGTTACACTTCGTAAAATACCTAATTACACCTGAGAGTTGTTGTCAGGGGAATGAGGAACATGTCCCCCTCAATGTTTTCAAGAACTTCCAATAGCATTATTGTAATTTGTTTTTATTTAAGAAACCTTCAGTACAATATATAACAGTAACATATATTCTTACTGAAAATGGATTATTATGAAGGGCATTATTTGACTCCACTGGATTTGAGTTCAGGACCTTCTGTTGGGCAGACAGATGTCTGTTCTAACTGACTGAGCTATCAAACATTGTATTCTTGCTAATAAAGTTTGATTCCATTGCTCAGCTCGTTAGAGCATCTGTCTAGATGACAGAACTCAACTCCAGTTCAATGGGGTCAAATGCTGTTCTTCTGAACTCAGATCCAGCGGAGTCAAATGTTGCACTTCATGGCAGTCCATTTTCATTATGAATATATAATGAATTTGCACTATTTTACCGTTTTGGCGAATTGTTTCTTCAGAAAAACCCTGTCAGATTCAATAGTTAGCCTACAATATGTGAGTCATTCCTTTTCATTTATCTTCACCTTTATGCCACTTCTACCATATGATATTTATTCATTTTATAACATTCAGTTTGTGAAATGATGGCATGCTATACACAAAAATGTACAGCTCTCCTTCATTAGTCAAAAAGTAAAAGAAAGGGAAAGAAATATTATGAAGAAGCTTCCAAACTGATGGGTGGCTAGCGATTCTCCAGGAGACTGCATTTTCATATCCAATAAAGAGAACAACGAACATTTTGCTTCCCATCCACTGCCTCTGCCATTATCTTTTTAGCTGCCATTGTTTTCTAAATTTATGTCAGAGTATATTATTGCATATAGGATATATGGACATTGGACAACACTCCCAGAACCTCCAACAGACAATTTTGAAATAGAATAAATGGAATAATTAAAAGACACTTTGGGAAGAACAAGACACAAGAAACCTAATTAAAAATAAATAATATGACAACCAAACCAATGATATTATATGAACCAGCAACCTGGATCCCTAACAAAGAGACAACCAAAGACTAGAAGCATCTCAAACGAGGTTCCTAAGACTATACTAAACTGGCTATACTAAACTGGATCGACAGAGAAATAAAGACATAAGGAAAAAATTGAAGACAACAGGTTCTTCCTTCACTCAAAAACTGTCCCCAATCTTAGTGTTAGGTTTAGTCAACTAATTCTGACTTTAATTATCACAAATTTTAATATTAGCACAAATAAAATTAATACAAATTGTTTTTATTGTAATATAATTTATTTTTACTTCTTGTAAATGGGAGGAGGGGTTGTCGCAAGCATTACATAATTATTTAGGGAGTGCAGTCAAGCGCATGTTACAGGTGCGTTATAGGGGGGAGAGAAGGTATTCAAAATTAGTGTTATGTATTTTATGGACGCCCCTAATAACATTTTTGAGATTATAAATTTTAACCTTTTTATTCAAAATTAATTAAACAATTAAAACATGCCTTCAAATAATTTTTTTTTTTTCAAATTTTAGATTTAAAAATTGATAAGACTTGTTGGTATATAAAATTATACTAATTATAAATTTGTATATTTTCATAAAAAGATTTTAGCAAATTTGCCAATTTGTTTACAAATTTTTGAAGTCCCTTGTACTCTGAGACCCCAAGCTGTAACTTATTTAACTTAACAATAAATCCACCACTGCTTCAACTAAAATTCCCAGAAAGTTCACACTTCCTTTGATATCCCCCTTCCTTGTTTTGTGCCAGAGTCCCCATTCATTAACATGAAATACGCTAACGAAAATGTACAATTAGGGTTTAGTTTGAGAAACAAGATACTCAGGGCATATTCTAAGTGAGTGATTTCACTGTACACAAACAATTTTTACTGATACTTTATCATTGATTCAGTTGATCTTCTAGTTCAAAGGTGTACAGAAAATGAATCAAGGAAGAATTTTGAATGTAGGAATAATCATAAAAAAGAGTAAAATACCGAGTGGTTTCATTGCATTTCATGAATTGAAATATTTCAAAGATCTAAGGTCTGTTTAGTCAAGGCTAAGGTCTATCCTCAAAAAAGTACGGGACAAAAAATGAAACATATATACTCTTATCAAAAGTTTTTCAGTTCCTCTGAGAGAAATCATTGAATGAAAATGAAGTTTTACTAATTAAACCATGATGCAGAGTTAACACCAAGAGATGGAAATGATTACCAGGAACTAAACAGAAGAGTTGGTACACAACAAGTTGGAGTCATAACCATTTGCCTCAAGCAGCTCTCAAATCTCTTTTAGTTTAAATAATGTTGGTCTTCATATAATTTTGTTTTATATTTAATGGAGAAATGCCCATATCAAAATCTTTGTTAAGACTTCTCCTGCATCTCATACTATGCATGGCATCATCTGAACCACGAAACTCACATTTGGAGTCAATTGCTCTTTTATGGAGAAATATCCATGTCCAAATTTTCATCTAGTTTTCTTCCCAGTGTCCCATGCTACACATATAAATATAGTATCAATAGTATCAATATCTTTGTATCCACAAAATTAACATTTAGGGTGATTTGTGGTTTTAAATCTAACCAGATACGATTTAAAGCAGCCATGTCCGGAGAGCACTTGAGAAAGGTAATAATTGACCACTATAACGTCTGTTGAAACCATGATTTGAGATGTGGTATCATCTAGTGAGTCCAGTCTTTGGTCTCTCTATCCCACCCTCATGCCATACTGCCAGGAGATACATCTGTGCACTCTTCTTGTTGCCATATTTTGACCTGCGCAAAGACCCTGTCCAAAGCAGACAGAGTTAGTGAGCTTCTTTTCTTTGTTGTAGACTGCTTTCCCTTCTCTTACCCACAGATCAAGAGAGGTACACTAGGCAGAACGCTTACTGGACTGACAGAGTAAGCTGAAACTAATCTCAGCACTAACCTCCTTTGCACCTTCTTCCATCACACAAAAGCTTTCCTGAGTTTGTTAACCCACACTGGGGCCACGTACATTTGGAAATGAACACGAGATCATTCCACAATTCACCTCTAATGGATCAGCCACATATGGCATTGGCATGGAGATATTGGAGCCTGTCTTCGCTGCCTTGCCCACAGTCTGGTTAATGTGGTTCCCAAAGCTGAGTATTTGGTCAATCTCAACATCCAAATAAGTTGTCATCTCTAATTGATGTTCACGTCCCTAAGACAAATGTTTGGGGAACAAAATACTCTGGTCCATAACTAACATAGTTTCAGTTTTCTCCACAGGATGTAGGATTCTCCTGTCAAGCCCCCTTTTCACCTTAAAAAGGGTTTCATTTACTTTCATCTCCAGCAAGTCAGTATTATTGCTATAGCAGGTTATGAGAGTATCATCTGTGAACCCTATTAGTTGGGTATCTGATGGGGTGCCATAAGTGTAACTGATTGTTGAAGATAATGATGATGATTGTTATATTATTATTATTGTTATTGTTGTTATTATTGTTATTATTATCATTATTATTAGTGGTGTGTTCTATGCAGGATGGTGATGAAGAAGGTCGAATAAGTATCACTAGTGAACTAGGTGAAGCAGAAATTGTAGTGAAAGATGCTGATCAGTCTGATGAAGGCCATTATGAATGTTTTGCTGATAATGGCATTGATACAGGCAAGGGAATTTTGTATATAATTTAAATTTAAAATGTGTGGTAGAAAATTTCCACTTTCATAATTATTTATCGTTTCAGATCATCAAGAATCTGTATTGGTTTATGTAGAACTACCATCAATAACAGCAAGTTTTAATAAACATCAAGCTGCACTGGGTGAAACAGTAGTTCTTCAGTGTGAAAAAACAGGTGTTCCAACACCTACATTAAAATGGTACAAAGACGGAGAAGAAATTATCACAGGAAATAATAAGGTAATTTGAAAAATTTCTTTTGGGATAAAATTGCTTTCCTTAGCCTGTCAGAATATATGCAGTGTAAAACTCTCAACAACAACAGCAACAATAACCACAACATTATTTGCAAACATCTAATCTAGTGAGGTTCCTTAAAACTATTTTTTTACAAAATGTATGAGAAAATGCTAATATTAAAATATTTGTATCAAAAGTTGTGATTTCATTTATTTATCTTGCTTTGAAGGTTAATATTGATGTGGTTTGATTGTGAACAAACATATGCTTATGAATATGTTTTTAAACCAATTAATTTATTTATGTCAATAAAAGTAGGCCTAATGGTCTGTTTCTGACATTTATGGAGGGGAGGAATAAAAGTTATATTTAAATGTTCAGAGGCAATCCAAGGGGCCATCTTAGTGTGGGGACTTCAAATCAAAGGAATTTCATTGAATTTCCAATTATATTATTTTGATAAATTCATGAATAGAAGAATTTCCTTTCATGAGTGTACGAATTTTACAATTATTGAAAAGGCTTTACATTTCTACAGGAGATCATTGAAGATATCTTGACAATTTCTAATGTGAGAGATGAAGATGCGGGCACATACACTTGTGAAGCTAGTAATACTGTTGGATCGAATGAAGATAATATTCTATTAGATGTCGGCACGTTTCCACATATTATTCAACCACCAAAAGGTACTTCTTATAAAAGGAGCATTTCTTTATTATTTTTCCAATAATTTAATAATGTTTGTTGGATAGATAAAATTTCCAGGATCTATATGAGTACAACATAAACCCTTTGGCCTAATTATTCAAGAAAAATAATGTATGGAATTAATTTGTTGTAAATTGGTATTTTTTCATAGATGGAGCTGTGGACATCAATCAGAACATTTCCTTATCCTGTGTAGCAGTTGGACATCCTCCTCCTACTATTTCATGGCAGCGAAAGTACCAAGAGCCTCTCCCGAGTGGGCGATATCAAATCTCCACATCGGGAACCCTGCATATTTTCAGTAAACTGAATTAAAAATTAATTTTTTTACATACTTGTATTTTGACATTTTTAATAATGTTACATATTTAATTTTACCATCAGATGTTCAAGTGGAAGATGCTGGAATATACATTTGTAGAGTGGAGAATAATTTTGGTGGAATCGAGAAAGAAGCAAAAATTAAAGTAACTGGAATTGGTAAGAAAATTAGTGTTCTTTCATATTACTAATCAATTTCTTTGAATTAGATTTTTTTTATAATTACACAAGTTTGGTTAGTTACTACACAATTTTCTCCATTTTTCTCATAACCCAATAGTAATGTTTTAAAATCTATTTTTCTTATAATCATTTTCCTAATAATATCTCTTTCAAACTAATCACTTATTCAATGAAACATCTGCTTTATTTGTGGTTTAAAAACTTCAACATTACACAAGGAAGTACAAATAAACTTTATCATTAAAAAGACCCGTATATGAAATTACTTGAAGGGAAAAAAAATGTATTGTGAATATAAGCACATTCTTAAAATCTCTTACAGAGAAGCCAGTGGTTGATAGATCTGATGTTCATGGTCGTGTAATCGAGAAATCTCAAGGAACTAGTTTGGAATTACCATGTCGTATTCTAATGGGTAACCCAGAGCCAGAACGTACTTGGTTCAAAGATGGTATGGAAATAGATCAACAAGTCATGACAGAAGATGGTTATATCTTGCATATCAATGGTTCATTAATAGTTCCTTATATGACTTACAAGCATGAAGGTACCTATGAATGTGTTGTGCGAAACATTGGAGGATCTGTCAGCAAGGAAACAATTGTACGTATTGTAGGTAAGTTAAAAGAATATGATTTCTGATATATTTCTTAATAACACTAATTAGTTCCAAGTTAACCTCTTACTATCATATCTATTGTACAAAAGTTATAAAATCTTGAAAGAAAATATTTTTTTTCAGAGGCTCCTCGTTTCTCAAACAAAGTTTCCCCAGAACAACATGCTTTAGTGGGAGAGGATGTCCAGTTGCATTGTGATGTACAAGGGGAGCCCAAACCTTTAGTGACTTGGGAAAAGGATGGATTGCTGTTAATTCCAAATCGTAGAATGTAAAATATCAATGTTGTTGGATATAATTTGATGATAAAAAATATGAAATGAAATAATTCTTAACTAGTATTGTTCTATATATTACAGAATAAAGGAAAATGATGACAGCCTAACTATTAGAGTTGCTGGTTTAAGTGATAAAGGAATATATACTTGTATTGCAACCAACACTGCCGGGACATCTCGACGATCAATGTTTTTATCAATGCAATGTAAGAAATATTCCACAGTATTTTTCAATATTTTATGTTCCATTTTGTGTACATATCTCATGATACATAACCTAGTATTATATTTCATTATGCAGATAATAGGTATAGACCTATACATAGTAATTTAATGAATGTTAAAATTAATTTCTTTAAATAAGAATTTTGAAGTCCTTTCTTCCAAAAATTTAAACAGATAAAGTACATTTAACTTTGCTAATTTATAAAAATAATTTACTCTTACAAAAAGTAATACTTTTTGGCAGCTCCTCCAAAGATTTCCTCTGGACCAAGTGAATTACATGCTGTGGAAGGGCAGTTACTGACAATAAAATGTGAAGTTACTGCTGAGCCATCAGCGCATTTTTCATGGTGGAGGAACGGGAAACCTTTAAACAGTAGCATTCAAGATATCCAGTATCTTCATCAAAATTCCAGCATTAGGCAGGTGGCAGATTTTCTTGTAAATAAAAACATTCATACATTTCTATCGAATATATAATGGGTCATGTTTTTGAATGAAATTTTTCAAGTACTGCTTTTTATAGATTTGTCGCCACTGTCCATGCTCAAGGCAAATATACTTGTGTTGCAACTAATCCTGCAGGAAAGGCATCAAAAGATATTCAGGTATCTGTAATGGGTAAGTTAGTAATTTGTTAAATATTTGAGATAAGAGATATGATAAAAAAATATGTTCTATTGTACTTATCTTGTGATATTCATATGACAGAAAATTAACATAATGAACAAATGAAATTGAGTACAATGTTACTTATGATACTCTAATGATAATACTTAACATAATGAAATTGAGATTCAGTCAATTTTCTCAATTCAAGTTCATTTATTTTTTGTTAAAGTTTATGACTAACCATGTCAATAACAATTTTAAGCCATGTGTTGTAGTGAAATAATTTTTTTAAAGTGCCCCCAAATATATATCCACCTTATGAGGAGCAGATAGCTGCAGCGTTAGGAGAAAAAGTGACATTGGATTGTCAGGTGTATGGGTCACCACCTCCTCAGGTGTATTGGCAGAAAGATGGGATAGATTTGAATGATGGAATAGATGATATTCAGTAAGTGAATCTTGAAAATTTTCTCATTGTTGTTGTCACTAAATTTTCCCAAAGATTAATTTTTATCCTTTCTCTATAGAATTGGCAGAGATGGAACGTTAACCATTCTGAATATAACAAGTGAGTCTGGGGGAGTTTACATTTGTGATGCAGAAAATGATGTTGGAATTTCACAGAAACTCTTTTATTTTTCTGTAAATGGTATGTATATCTCTTTGTTAAGTAAACCCATCAATTTTGTGACTTTTTCTTTCATTTGTTTTCTCATTTATTCTAAGTGTAGTTAAAAATAAGTTGAATCATGTAGTAAACAGAAAAATCAAATTTAGATGCACAAAGCAGTTTGAAATGAGATTTTACTAGTGAAGAAAAGCATCATAATAAAATGATAAGCTGACTCAAATAAGAAAGGGTAATTCTTAAAATATCAATTAGGAAGTTGCCTGTAGATGTAGTGAAAGTGAAATCAATTTCTATTTCAATTCATAACTTTATTTTAGCTATTAATGAAATTTATCTTCAGATCTCCCTTTTGTCCTCAGATGAGTAATTTGTTTGCTGAAATTAGTATAATACAACCCACCATATGTTATTGAATGTTCTTCAATTTTATTATTTTCTACCAATAATATAGCAATAAAGTAAATATGCAGTGAGATTTATAAGTCTATGGAAAGATATGAATGTTGTAGATAACTCAAATTTTCTATAATTGTTTTATTATAGAGTTTGAATACATTTTCTTTAAACAGTATAAATTTGTGAAAGCACTTGTATGTTTCTAATTTGGTTCTGTTAACAGTGCCTCCAAAAATTCTTGAAGCATCAGCTACAAAAGTGCAACTTATGGAAGGAGAAGATTTCTACCTCCCATGTACTGCATCTGGGTATCCTTTCCCTGAAATTCATTGGCATAAAGATGGTCGTGACATTATTGCTCTTGACAGTGGTAAGTGGTTGGTTTTATGAAAACAAACTAGTATTATCAACATGTTATTTTGTGAGATACTACGAGCATTATAACAATTTATGTCAATAATCTTTTTTTTATGATTTTGATTTGCTACATTAATGTTTTGAACAATATTTGATTTCACTATAATCGATGATTATAATTGTGGTACCTTGTGATAATTGAGACCTTCATTGATTTGATACTACATGATAATGTGATAATTGAGTCTTTTATATTGAGATAATGTGTAATTATGATCATTTATATCTTGTGATAATTGTGATACTTTTGTAAGTGATTATAACAGTCTCTATAAAGTTAAATGAATAAATAAATAAATAAATATGAGAAATCTTATGATCCCTACTAGTAGAAAAAAAAGTTGACAAAAATCATCATTACAATAAACAAATGTTAAGACATCACTGAGAGTGATTAGGGAGCTATTTGATTCTTACAGCAGTGAAATTTTGTCTTATCATAATAAGATTCAAAATGCTATTAAAGATCATTAATGCTGGCAATTCTAAGGTACCCTTAAGACTTTCTAAAACTCCATTATTTGTTTATATGTATGTATATGTGAGTGTTGTACATGTGTATGTGAGTAATTGGATTTGTGTATATAAGATTTACTTAATTTATAAATGAGTAAGAACTAAACATGGGGAAATATTACATATGACTTGTGAGTATGTCTTGTGATCTTTTCTGCATTTTCATGTACAAATTACAAAATGTTTATACTTCTGTTTTAAAATAAAAGTTATAATAGTGTTTCTTTCTACATGCTACTTTCAGATGATCTAACAGTTCATAACGATGGTACTCTAATGCTACATTCTGTCAACCAAGAGCATTCAGGATTATATGTATGTGTGGCTGAGAACAAACATGGCTCTGATCATCGGAACTATATTGTAAATGTTTTAGGTAATTTGAAAAACTTCAAAAGCAATAATTGAATTATCAGTGAAGATATGTATCAGCAACAATTTGGATTTTGTTTCTAGTTCCACCATCAATGATTCAAGCCGAAGAATCTGAACTTGAAGTGAAGGAGGGAGAATCTTTAGTAATTGCGTGTCCTGCAATGGATGCTGTCCCTCCACCTCAAATTGAATGGTTGAAGGTAAGCATTGACTTAAAAGTTAAACAGACTCACAGTTGAGAATTGTCATTGCCACCATCATCCTTATTTTTAATTTTATTTATTATTATTTATTTAAGATCACATTATAACTGCTCTGGTCATGACAGACCACTGTAATTTACATTGGTTTACATTAATTTACAATTATTAATTATACTACAATTTTTTTATGCAAGTATTAAACAGAAATGTGAAATCACTTTTTAATAAATAAGAAATACGTAGAACTGCAAAATTTTTGGATTGATACACATATTACATTTTTTTAAAATTATTTATTATACAAATAGTGAAAAACACAACAAAAACTTTTGGGACTTATATCAATGAGTTAAACCTGAATGATTACAATAAGCTTAGAATTTTGAACTTCATGCTTTCTCTTCTTGCTTGTGGTCACTTGGCAGAAGTGGTCCTAAAAGGGGCCACAAATGATAAAGGGACTTCAAATCATCATTGTAACTTAATATTGATAGTGAAGAATTGTCTAAGTTCTTTTTTGTTATGTATCTAATCAAACCATGGATACGTTTTTGATTTACTATGAGTGTTTAAGAAGTACATGAAGTAATTACCCTGAAAAATGTGTCCCTGTGTCCCCCGTGAAAAATAGCTCCGAATATGACTAAGTAAATGTTCATCATCCATTTCCAGTGGTACACCTTTTACTCTCATCCTATGCATTAATAAATAATATTTACTCTTAACAATACATTGTTTGCTATTTCAAACTTTTCAATGTTTTCCATTTCACTCATCATTAAAGTATAAACCATGTTTGGTTTGTTATACTTTTACATGTTTTTTCTTGACATTAATAGGTTTGGCATTTAAGTTATACTTTTACATGATTTGTTCTTGCCTAGATCTTCCTAAATTTAGCCTTCCATGTGTTTCTCCTACCAAGTCCATTGGGGAATTAAAACTGTAACATACTATATTGTACTAGCAGGTCCCAAGCAAATATTTTTGCACTTTGGAAACTTTTCTTTTTAAAATGAAAATACTTTCATACTGATACCTAATGTCAAATGTTTTGGTCAATTCATGCTACAAAGTGGAGGTATCCTTCAAAAACGAAATAGAAAGTCCAAAAAGTTTTGTACAATAGATTATGGCATAAGAAACATAAAAATCTTGTTTTAAAGGGGGGGGGGGAATTGCCAATTATAATAGACGGTAAAATGTAATGCAGCAATATGTCAGTTGACGGTTCCATGAATATCTTCATTTCTCTCTAAACCATAATCTACAAACTTATTTTTTAATCTTGATCTTTTTAATCTTTTGAATGCAGGACTGAGGGTAAATACTTTTTAAGCAGAAGAACACTCATGGAGGTATTGTGACAGTGTTTTCTTAGAAACTATACCATAGATCTTTCCTTAATGTATTACTTATAGAGAGGATTATACTAAGCCATACTACTATATCATAACTGTATCGCTATTCCTTACTACATTATATTCTTTTATTCCCACAAAAGGGTACAATATCTGAAATGAGAAATAAACTTATAACATCATTCAAAACTTATGAAAATATCAAAAGAAAAGGCAAGATCTCATAAAGAGAATGGAACCAATCTGTGTACCAAAACATGCCCTGAAATTCAATTCAAGAGAAACAAGAGAAAGAGGTTGACCATGTAAAGATGGAAAGAAAGAGTTGTTGTTGATGATGGTGATGGTGGTGATGATGATGATGATGATGACGACAACAACAATGACGACTACTACTACTATGATGATGATGATAATGATGTAGATGTTTTGAAAGATGCAAAATGTATACTAACTCAAATTACAGGATGGGCGTCAGGTAGACTCACATTCAAGAAAACTCTCTCTTATGGACAATGGCCGAGCATTGAAAATTATTGAAGCTCATCCTTCAGACAGAGGTACATACTGGTGTGTAGCTTCAAATCTTGCTGGTCAGAGCTCAGCATCATTCAATGTTGATGTTTTAACCGCTCCAAGTTTCTCAGACAACAAAAATATCAATCATTTGGAAAATCATAATTATGAAGTAATTGTAGGAAAACCCATTACTCTTAGATGTGCTGTTAATGGCCATCCAACTCCCAGAGTAAGTATATTACAATTAAGTCTAATGGTTTATTGTTCTTAAAGAAAAAAATATATAAATCAAAATAAAATAAAATAAAATACAATTCTGGATTTTAAGGTCACTTGGAAAAAGAACAATCATCCGATAACAGTGCATACTTCTCCTGGTGTGGTACTATCAGGAGACAAGCAAATTCTTCACATTCCTAACACTCATCAACATGATGCAGGGCATTATCAGTGTTCTGTGGCCAATAAAGTTGGAAGCTCTAATCGCGATTTTAAATTAACTGTATTAAGTAAGTACATTAGAAAAAATCAATACATATCACTCCTTGAAATATCACTCACAAAATTTGGAATTTAACATTTGTTTGCAGAACCACCAGGTTTAGTTGGGCCAAAGCATAAGAATCTAACAGTGATATCAGGTTCTAATGTATTGCTCCATTGTCCATTTATTGGATTGCCTGAACCTTCAATATCCTGGATGAAAGATGGAATGGAATCACATATAATGTAAGGCAAAATATTCACAACTTACTACTAATCATTAGACTTTATAACATGTTTAAATTCATTTAGGTGATTAAATATATTTTTGTTATTGCCAACCAATTTAGGGAAATGAACAATGTTATAATATCATCAGACCAAAAAATATTGGAAATATCTTCAGTCAAACCTTCAGACACTGGAATATATGTATGTGATGCTAACAACAAAGCTGGTCATGAACAACGGATATTCCATATTTCTGTTTTAGGTTTGTTTTCTCATTATTACAAATTTTTGTTCTATTTTACAGAAAATTGATAGAAAGTTTCATAGTTGAAGATAAAATATTTGTTTATAAGTAGGCACGGATCCATGGGAAGGGAAATGTGGGAATTTTCTCCCCTAAAATTTTTCAGTAATTATTAATTTTAACTTGGCATGAAACTTTCAGGCCAAAATATTTTTAAATTAATTTTTATCATTAAAACAAATAAAATCATATCGCAACATGAGCTGAGTGTAGCCTGCAACATTTCACAAAATTTGTAATATAACACATTCAATGAAAACATTTTGAATTTCCCCTTTCAAAATTAGTCTCTGGATCCACACCTGTTATAAGTAATAATATTAAAATATTTCACTTAGTGTATTATTTATTATGTACAAATTATTAAGTGAATTTAGCCTGTAATTTTTTAAATGTATATTTAATGTACTTTAAGAGTTTTGAAGATTTGTATGTTTTTAGAGCCACCAAGTATTTCACAACAATCTACTCTAGATGAAGTATCGGCGTCTGAAGGTGATTCAGTAGTGTTGCGCTGTTGGATACAAGGAACTCCACATCCACAAGTAATGTGGATGCACAATGGTCACATGCTACCCCAACCCCATGGGAAGGAAAATGAAACATTCAATACCAAAGAAGAGCTCAAGCTAAAAAACGTGCAGACTAGTCAAGCTGGACAGTATACTTGTTTAGCTTCTAATGAAGCTGGTGTTGCAGAAAAGAGTTTCCATCTCCATGTTATGGGTGAGTTTATTATGACTTTAGGGAAAGTACACTGCATGTGATGTTTATGGATGTAAAGTTACATGTACTACCCAGAAGCAACAAAGGACCATCTCAACATTCACTCTCAGGATTGCTGGGAAATTGATTAAAAACCACGATTGAGATGGTCCTGCACCCAGAGGCAATTATATATCTCTCCTTCTCTCTCTCCTCTCTCTTTCCTTCTCTCTCTCTCCTCTCCCTCTCCTTCTCTCTCTTCCTCTCCTTCTCTCTCTTCCTCTCCGTCTCCCTCTCCTTCTCCCCCTCCCTCCCTCCCTCTACCTCTCCCCCTCTCTCTCCCTCCCTCTCTCTCCCTCTCATTCTGTCTCTCTCATTTTCTCTCTCATTCTCTCTCTCTCTCCTCAAAAATTTCATATTTTTTAATTTTTTAAATTTTTTGTTTTGTGATAATTTCCATCATTTTAACATTATTTTGTGTTCAGTACTGCAACACTTGGTAAGTTTCTGATTTTATTATTCCAGTGGCACCAAAAATGATGCAGCAAAATGAGGAATCCACAAATGAAATAGATAACAAAGATAAGCCTGAACATCTTGAAAAAATTAAGGGAATGCCAATTATATTACACTGTCCTGTTGAAGGGAAACCTTTGCCAGAAGTGCATTGGGTTAAGGATACTTCTGAATCCAGTGTCATTGGATCTGGACCAACATTACAAATCACCAACAGTCAACATTATCACTCTGGAAATTATACTTGCATTGCTCACAATGAAGCTGGAATTGCTACAAAAACATTTGAAGTTCTCGTTCACGGTATAATCCTATGGCTTTAGGTTTCATCTTTGTTTTGTAATTTACTTTTCTATTACAAATACAAAATGTATATTTCTGTTTCATAGAACCACCATTGATTAATGCCAGTGAGTCAAATTTAAAAATTAAAGCTGGAGACAAACTTACTCTACACTGTGCAGTAACAGGATTTCCTTCTCCTGAAATAATGTGGTTCAAGGGTGCTTCATCAATTACCCCTGATCGATGGTCTCATGCAACATTTTTAAATAATAACTCAACTCTCGTAAGTGGATATTTATTTTTATACTTTTTTATTCATACAACTACAAATAGAAGAAATGGTTTGATATGTTAAGGAGTCCTTAGCATCACCGATTTGGGGAGCCCCCTGAAAATTTTGAACATATGTGATAAAAATTATCATGAAAATAAACACAATTTTCATAAAATTTTCTTCATGATTTCAGAAAATTGTATGAAAATATTTTTTCATTTTGAAACTAAAATATAACTTTGTTTAAATCATTGTGGGTCTTGGGGCTTAGGCATGACTTCTTAGGAAGCCATGGATTAGTACAGAATAAGTTGTACAGACACTTTGCCTTTTTCAAATAAACAATTTCAATTTTAGACTATAATTGCCCCTGAGAATATGTTGTAACGTTATATAAACACTTATTAAATATTTTATGAATTCTGGCCCCTGTGGCGCTTTAGGAATAACTGCCACCAATTACTTTGTATTGTTTCATTAATAAAAAAGAAAAATGTATATAACATGAAAAAATGACTGCTAAGAATTGGATTCATAAAAATATCCATCCTTTCTATGTTGTAGATTGTGCCTGATATCCGAGTTAAAAATGCTGGACAATATTCATGTTTGGCAATGAATAAAGTAGGTACTGCAGAGCACAATTTTAATGTCGAAGTTTATTGTGAGTATTCAAAACTATTTTATATGTTTGTTTAAAATTTTATAAAAGTGTAAAACTTTATTAGTTTTCTCACTTACATTAATTGCAGATGCTCCCCACATACCAGAATCAATACCAGTAAATACAACGCACAAAGTTAAAATGAATCGTCGATTAGTGCTTAAGTGTCCTTTTGAAGGATTCCCAATACCACATATTACATGGTACAAGGTAAAGAGGATCAATCATTTTATTATTTGTAAATATAATGTATACTCTTCATTGCTATAAGGTACATTTAATTTCTGTTTCAGAATGGCAGCATACTTCATAATATTATTGATAGCAGCATTCACATATCATCAGATCAAAGACAATTACATATTCTCCATGCCAGAACAGAAGATGCTGGAACATACAAGTGCAAAGCTGAGAATACAGCAGGAAGCAAAGAGCTCTTATTTGAAATTGATGTACAAAGCAAGTATATACTATGTATTTGTGGTTGGACTTCTGAAAGATACTTGATTTCAATTATATTTTCATAAAACTTCATCATTAATAATATATGCTTATATAAATAAAAGTTTGGAACCAGTAAAAATGACTTGTTTATGATTTGTAAGCTATAAATTTTATCTCTCCAGCAATGGCTCAGTGGACAAATTGGGGTTCCTGGAGTGAATGTACTTCATCTTGTGGTCCTGGAGAACAAGTTCGTACCCGTACATGTGGGGATCCTGAGTTAGAGGATCCATTTGCACAGATTGAGTGTTCTGGAATGGCTGAGGAGTGGCAAAGCTGTGATCTTGCTGAATGTCAGGTAACACATAGTTGTCATTGGTTCTACTTATTATCAAATTTTCTTGTCTTGTTCAATAGTAATATTATGCATGGAATTCAAATTGTTCTGGTTTAATTTTTATGGAGCTGTGTGTTAAACTCAATTAATTATAGTTTTCACTACAATAGATAAATGGTGGCTGGAGTGATTGGTCATCATGGACATCCTGCTCAACTTCTTGTGGTAGAGGAACTCGGCGACGTTACCGTGATTGTAGTAATCCCATACCTATGTATGGTGGGAAAATCTGTATTGGTTCTGATGCTCAACAAGAGTATTGTCGTCAAAATCCTTGTCCAATAAATGGACAGTGGTGAGTTTTGCAAAGGTTCATACTTGCTCCTAAACACTTCCACTACTTTCTGTGCTTTGAAGCATTAATCTTATATTATCTTCAGGTCGGACTGGACTCCTTGGTCAGACTGTTCAGTAACATGTAATAATGGAGTTCAGCATCGCACCAGACAGTGTAACAATCCCCCACCTTCATACGGAGGTGCCAACTGCTCAGGAAAAGCTCTGGAAGTAGTACATTGCAATTCAAAAGAATGTCCACGTATGATACTTTAATTTAATGCTATATATATATTATAAAAAGTAAACATATTTTTGAATAAAAATATATCCAACTTGTGTTTGTAGAGGATGGTCAGTGGACAAATTGGAGTAAATGGTCACCTTGCTCTACGTCATGTGGTCCTGGCAACAAACAAAGAACCAGAGAATGTATTCCACCAAAATATGGAGGAAATGACTGCAAAGGTGAAAATTTGCAGGTGTGTTTACTTATCAAATCATTCAACAAAGAAGTTTTAAAAATTAATTATGTTACCTTTAAATTATTTATTTTATTTGTACATGTACAGACTGCAGAATTACTAATATTACCTGAACTACAGAGTACATTTTATATTGTATAACATAATAAAAGAGATAAATAGGAATATAACAGAAAATAATATATTGTGTAGTAGTTTATCATTCTTCTCACTTTCCTCACATAGGGGTCCTGAATTAAATGTTTTTTCTTATTGAAATACCCGTTACTCTATTTTGTTCTCCTGTCTTCATTCTCTAAGATCCTTAATCTGATTTTGGTACTCAAAAGATGATGTTGGGAACTGGTGATTATATTTATTTTTAAAACTGGTCAATGATGATGTGCCATCACTATGTACTTTGGGAGTATATAAGTTTGCTATTCTATATGACAGAATGTTTTTATTTAGTGACTTGACATAACTTATTTAAACTTCATATTGTGACAATGAAGGCATGGGTGACATAAATTTTTAAAGGTCTTGGAGTTATGAAATTTGGTAATAACCTTGCCATATTTTGCTATTTTGTTTACATGACATAAATGTGGTTAAATTGAAATTACTAAGCCTATGCTATTTACCCTAGAAAATATGGCATATTTCACAGGTTTTACTTATTCCTTATCAATTTCCATAATTATAAAGAACGTATATCACTATGTATTTTCTTTTCTAGATTTCCCATTGCACCACCCGCAGCTGTGATAACATACCAAATCTAGCAGAATTGCGAGTGAAAGGGACTCTGAATGGTGAAGATTTGGCTGATAGTCTTATTGCAGCCAACATCACTGAAGATGGACATAAGCGTGTTGTGCAAGCATCAATTAATGATATTCTTAAACAACAGGTAGGAAAAATAGAAAGGCATGTGGTTTTAATTTTATTTGCAAATAGGTTATTCCATCCCAATTTGGACAATTGTTTTGGGACATCTTATTTTTCTACGATTTCCTTATTTGTCTCCTTGTGTATTCTTGTTCCACTAGTTCTTTGTTTTTTCAGATAAATTATTTACTTAAGTATCAATTTAATTTCTAGGCAGGTTGGTTTCCTTACCTAACTTTTATGCTATCTCCAATATCTTGGAATACAGCAATAGAAAAAGATGAAGCAAATAATGGTTATTCCCTAACACAAGGTCGTTTCAAACAAGATTCAGTTGTGGAATTTGCTTCTGGTAACATAAATTTCTTTTGTACATTTTCAATATAAATATCAAACTACACACCTTGACAACAGTTTTTTTTGTTTCTGTTCTTTAGGAGAAGGTCTTATGTTAAGACATTTAGGGCGTGGTATAAATGATAATGGAATTCTTGAGGTGGAAATAGAAGTCAGTGGTCAAGTTCCCATTATTGAAAGAACAGCCCATGTGGTTATCAATCCCTTTGAAGGTATTCTTATAGTGTCCATTCAAGGACTGAAATAATTTCTTTCAAATATTTGAACTTTCAAATATTTAATCTTTCCACAGAAAATTATGTTCAGACAAGTCCAAATTCATTGTTTGCTTCATCAGCCAGTTCTCTTAATGTGAACGGAGTAAAATTACCGTATTCCTGGAATAACACAGTATCTTACGACTCTCTCCAAGGAACCATGCCGTGAGTTCATGTTGTGTCTTTTCTGCTGACAACTCTTTTCTTTATTAGTTATTTACTGTGGGTCTACATTAGAAACATTTGGTAATAACTAATATTTCTATAAACAGATACTTGGTGGAAAAACTCCAAGCTGAAGAGATTGGAGTGAAATATAATCCAAAGAGTCAAGAAATGACATCTGTAATGTCCACAGCAATTGGAAGAAAATATAATCAAAATACATGCCCTGATGGATTTGTATTAGATACACAACATATGCACTGCAGAGGTAAGTAATCTTGATGGAGAGTAATTGGCTGGATTAAATAAAATCTTGATTCAAATAACATTTCCAGAATGTAGCTGATCTAGTTAAAAATTTAATGTTTTTCCTAAGTTTCTCACATATCACAAAACTCCTCAAGTTCTTACTCTTTATGAATATTTCTGATATCGCTATTACTTCCTATCAGTTAAATGCAAATCTCTTTTTCCTTTATTTTCCTAAGAACCACAGAAGGTTTTCTTGAGGTGAAATCAACACAGTGCTGCGTTTTGTGTATACTGAGGTTTCTTTTCCAATTTCAATCAAGAAAATAAGAAAGAACCTAGCAAAGTATGACAATATTATGTGAAATTCTCAAAACACTTTTTATTTTCTTTACAGATATCAATGAATGTTCTGATAAACGTTCAAATCGATGTCATGTAACACAAATATGTGAAAATTTGTTTGGAACATATCGCTGTTCATGTGAACGTGGCTTTCGATCATCTGCTATAGGAAAACGTTGTGTTGGTGAGAATCATTTGAAAACTATTTTAAATAGAAGGTGATACAAAAATAATTTATTAAAATGCAGTGTCAAAAAGAATACTTGCATTGACCATTGGTCTCTTTTCAGATGTCAATGAATGTCTTCAAAGTCCTCCTATCTGCTCTCACCGCTGTCGCAATACACGAGGAAGTTTTAAGTGCCAGTGTCCACCAGGTTATATTCTTTTAGATGATGGACGAACTTGTTCAGGTATTGAAGTACTGTGTACCACAGAATTAGTATCTTGGAATGATTGTTTTTACAATCTTTTACTCCTAAACTATTTTTCAACATTGATGTTTTGTGTTACATTTCTTTCAAAATGTTTTAGAGGCACAGTATTGGGATTATTCAGATGAGAATGAAGATATAAATTTTGTGAGGCCTGTACCTCGTTCAGGCAAAGGTCGTAGATGGCGACCCAACAGGATGCTTCCATGGACTGTTGCAGATGAACAATATTCTTGCCCTTCTGGTTATGAAGTACTTAATGGAGTATGCCATGGTAAAATTTAATATATTTTCTGTTAAAATATTTATTAGAGGGTCAATCAAAACATGCGCACTATTGTGAAAGTTTGCATTTGACTGACCAATATTAATATAATAAGAACAAAAGAATTTGATACAGAATATTGTCTTGAGATGGTACTTTGTTTGCACTTCTAATCTGGGTATTCAAACCAAGACCTCAAGGTATATTCCATGGTATGGCAAGATGCTATCTAGAAGCAGATGGCACGCTGAACCAGTTACATACTAGAGCTGTGTCACATCGAGTCCCATTCCCTTCACCTGTGATAGAGTGCTACTACATTCAACTTTGGCTCCGTATTAAAAGGTTAAGTTCAAATACTGATACTAAAGCCTTTTCTGAAGAGGAATATTCTTTGTTTCAATGACAGTTACCTAAATGACAGTATTTGAACAATATATGTTTCTTCAATTAGGTATTTCATATAAAATACCGGATTATGGCTAAGTTGGACAGGCCACAATATATTCAAGTTTCTTTGGAACTTGTAATGAGTTTTTTTATATATGTCCTAAGTAACCTAAAAATTCTTAATTTTTTTCAAACTTTTTATTAAATGTTTTAGAGCAGTTTTATTAGAGTTGAAACACATTTCATTCAATTTATTTTTCTCTAAAATTAAAACGCTGTGCATTGTTTTCAGTTTTTAAACTTTGCTTCATATGAGATTAACAGTTTTATTTTAAACTGTTAAAAATTACTTAATACGCCTGTAACAAGTAACATACTTCAGCTTCCGGGTCAATGACCCTATCTTGATCAGGTTGTTGTCCAGTTTCCCTGATCCATTGAGCAAATGCTGTGATGTACCCTTGCTTTGCTTCTGGATATAAATGTAGCTTCACAATGCACACATTTTGTTGAGCTCACGTTTTGTTAGTAGTGATAGAATTAAAGTGAAGGGTATGTTACTATTTTGTTAAAAATTCAAAAAAATTAAAATTTGCATTTTGTTTTTTGTTGTAAATAAGTTTTCTATAACTCGGGAGGGAAAATGTTTTCTAGTTTCTAGTTTTCAAAAACTACCTTTGCTTTGTTTGAAACTTTTATTCATCATTCAACTAATCATAGTTATAATGTTGGGAAGAGATTCTGGAGCTCAAGAAAACATGCGCAGGTGTTATTTCTCACCCACACATCACATACAGTTTTTACCGTTTTTTGACTAATAAATCAAATCAAACTGATAATATCAAAAGCTATACATTATATAATACATTTTTTATTGAATTGTCTGCCTTTTTTCCAAAGAAAAATGAATTATGAGACTGATAAAGAACTGTGAATTGTATTGTTACAATGGCACAGCTTCACTTCAAAACACCATACTGAGCCACTGTAGAGTGAAATTGAAGTGGCTGTAGTAAATATTGATTAATAATTCTCAAACCTATACCCTGCAACCGCCTCTAGTACATTTAACTTTTAACTGTTCATTTATAGAAGTAATATAGGAGATTTATAGAGATATAAGATTTATAGAAATCGAGAAAAATTATTGACATTTTCTTTCAGATGTAGATGAGTGTAAAAATCCCAATATCTGTTCTCAAAATGAAACCTGTCTCAATATGAAAGGAAGTTTCCGATGTTTGGAAACACCATGCCCTGAACACTATGAAAGAAATTCTGAAACAGGTTACTGTCAGAAGTACTGTGATGAAAATCCTTGTGAAGATGGAGCACTTCTTAGTCAAACAATAACCTATATGGTAGTTGTTCCAGAAGAAGAAGTAGTACATCGTTACCAGGACTTAGTTCAGTTGTCAGTTCGTGGAGATGATGGTCATCAATTAGCACATACTCGCTATCGTATAACTGAAAATGAGACAGGTATTTCATCTAGTTTGTTTAATTTGATAATTAGAATTTATCATATAAGTTTTACAAAATTAAAACTTCATTTTGTTATGTTCAAATAACCCTTTCAATTTACATGTTCTTTTCTTCTCCTAGGAAAACCCTTTAGGGTGAGATTTGAAAATGGACAGGGTGTTCTTTACTCCTTAAAATCATTACCATCTGGGAGAATTCACAGGTGAGTGACATAAAAAATATAGGTAAACTACTAATTCTTACAAACAAATCTATAAGAATTATTGTAATAAGCTATTGATAACATCATGTTATTTCCCTTTCAGAGTTGTTGTTCTTGCATTATCATATGATGAAAGTGAAACTAATATCTTATATACAACAAAATTCATCATTTTTATTCATTTACCTGATGGTTGAGGAATAAAAGAATATCTTAAATGATTCTGTCGTGTTTAGTATTTTTATTAACAAAGAAGAAAACACAAGAAATTGATGTCAATTTAAATTAAAACAATTTATTCATATTTATTATTTAGAATAATTATGTAAAATAATTAACTTTAGAAAAAAAATTAGTAGTAAGAGGAGTCATAAAGCAAAAATCTGAATTTTTGGACTAACATTTTCTAAATATTTAGTTTTCTGAATAAAATGATATGCACAGCACTATAAAGTACATATCTGTCACATTTTTGTGTTATTTTCTTCCTTCATGTGCATATGTCAAAATGGGAGTCATTTTGGTTTCAAATTTCTCATTTACGTTATATTTTTTGAGTGAATTTACCTATATGGCGCTGGTTTTCTCTAGGTGCTAGAAGAATTTCTTTCTTTAATGTTGCTTGCACTGAAAAACTTTATCTTTTATGACTATTGATGCGGTAAATATGTTTTATTTGCTTGCTACAGTAACGAGGTGATTTGAAAGAAGGATTAATTGCTATGCTGATAATGTGAAAAATGACATTTTTGAACACATTCTTTCCATTATGTCTGAAACTACTAAAGTGATAATTTTAAATTTTTTGTAGGAGCCAATTAAGTAATAATGAATAACTGATAATAAAACAAGAACAGTAAGTTTCATACTTCATAATTTTTGCATAAATGTACAGAAAAATATAATGTAAAATTTTTGACTTTTACTTCAAATATGGTGAAAAAAAAAACTATTCAAGAGATGTAAATCTGCTTTTAGTTACTTTAAACATTTCTACCAAGCTGCTCCAAAAATTTTACAGCACTAGGTTGAATAGTTTCTGAGATAATGGATCAAATGTGCAGCTAAATTAACATGCAAAAGATAAGGCTTTATGTTTCCTCTTAATATTCCTAAAACAATACTTTGTAACAATGATTGCCCCTCAACTTCTAAATCATATACCAACAAATATACTCAGAAATATTTCTTAACTGTGACTTTAGCCCCAAAATGTCCCAGACCAATAGATGATTCATAACAAACCAGATAAGGAAAGTTGTTATTTTGACATAAAATGTTTAAATTATCATTTAATTAAGCAAAGGATTAAAACTTGTCAGGAATTTTGCATTGCGTGTATTACTAGTCAATAATTGTGAGTTATTACTGTTCTTGTAATGACCATGAAATTGCACATTCAAATGATTTTGAATGTAATGAAATAATAGTAAGAGTAAAATCTGACTTATTTTAAGAAGAAAAAAATTTTCTGAAACCAATAATCCCTCTTGTTATATTTCCTTTTCTACTTTACAAAATGAAAATACAAGAAACACAGACTACAGTCATTTAAATACAAATTTTATGGTATGTGTTTGTGTGGTCTATATACAAACATTTGATCCTTTTTTTTCTTGTAGTACCAAAGCCTTTATTTCTATCATCTCTCACTTTACCATTTGATCTTTCTATCCCATTTCAATTTTTAACTTTGGAGAGTGTAGGTAGTTTAATCAGGCATGGGAGGAGAAGGAGGGAAATCCCTCCCCTCTCAAAAAAATTTCAATATCTATAAATTTTAACTTTTTATTAAACTTTCAAAAATATTGAGAAACTTATAAAAATATTTTTGAACAATCATTAAAACAAAGAAAATCATATTGCAGTATGAGTTAGGTATAATTTGAGTCAATTTACATAAACTGTTATCAGTCAAATTCAATCAAAACTCTTATAAGATACAAACAATCCATTTATACTTCAACACTTTATCACTTGTAGAACACTTTGCTTGAGAATTCGTATTGATATATTGAAGTCCAAAGAATGGTGGACTGATTTTTGAAAATGGAAAACTATAGAATCTACCTTACTAATTTCCAGTGCATGCAAAATTTGAAAAAACATGTTTGTAGGCTATGACTTTTAAGAGGTGTCTGCGGTAATACATCCAGGAACTCGAGAAAACTCCAAAGGTAATGAAACTATTTTGATGTTTTACTGAAAAATGCAAATATTTTATTGTGTTATTCCTTCTATTCTTATACTGAACATACCAACTGAATTCTCATACTTATTGCATCACTGCTTACAATGCTGATGTCATGCAGCAGCAAGAATCCAAGGAAGAGCCCGCCCACAATTATTTGCTATTCACATTAAAGAACAGCAAATTTTTTATATTTTTTGTGTATAACGAACTGTTGCACTGTGTATCCATTTATACTATATTATGTTATTGCAGTATTTGTGAAGACAGTTTTTGTTAAAATATTTAATTTATTGTAGTGTTATAAGAAAGTATTTTACTTGTTCTTGAGCAGTCTGTGCGACATTTTGGAAAAACATTTTGTGTGGTGTTGTTCAGCAATAGTTTTGCTGCTGAAGGCCAATATTTGTATTCTAAAAGTCTATAAGACTAAATCTGTAATACATTGCTGTTATATACTTAAATAATTTTTAATTTGTAAATCGATGTCATGCATTTTTCTATAAATTCTATATGCTCACATCTGTATAATGGAATGAAAAATGGATTATATTAAATCTTCATCATTTTTTGTCTTTGTATTCAATGATTTTAATTACAAACTATTATTATTTTTTAGAAAATGAACCTCCACCTGACACAAACATCAGAAACGACAACAAATACTGATAACAAACCACAAAAACTGATTAAAATGTTGACTTCCACTTTCAACTACACTGACTACCTACTTTCAAAACCTTTTAAATTAACTATAAAAATATTAATCAAGTTGAAAAATGTCTTTGGGATATCAAACAATTGACAAAATCAACCTTCGGCTTTCAGTCTTATTTTTCAGTCAAAACCAGAGTTTTGACAACTACACAATTGATCTCAACAGGGCTCTAAAATCTTTTCCTTGAATTACTGACATAGTAAATAAACTCTGATATTTCATGTAATGATTTTGTCACCACATTTACCTTATATGTACCTACATGAGAACAGACGAGGTATGTCAGGACTTATTTTCTTTTTCTTAGACAAAAACAGTGAAGATTTTAAAGAACAAGAAAATAGTGTTAGCTCAGGCAAAATGTTTTAACATTCTTAATGCAATTTGAAATTTTATTTTTTATAAATATTAAGAAAAAAAACAACAACATAAGCACATATCTGCTTTGACCGTGTTTATATATCGCCTCTTATACAGGGAAATATTTTTGGCCACTCTAGGGACTGGTCAAAAAAAATGTAAAATCAAGGAAAATGTAAAAGAACAAAGAAAATAATTTTTTTGCATGGCTTTTGTTCTAAAATACATTGTAATTCTAATAATGATAAATAATACATTAAAACTTCAATTGAAAAAAATGAATAGAAACTAATAGTGCTATAACCTACTTTCTCGCCCATGCTTTCACGCAAAATTACGAGAAAAGTTCTAAAATTTTTGAAAAGTTGTACATGACCTTATTTCAAAATCTATTTTTAAGGAACAGATTTCATTAAGGGAAAAATATCTATCTTCATAATTGTTGTAGGAAGATGCTGAAAAAGTTTGAACTTTGCAATTTTCGACATCAGCCAGATCGATAGGGGAATATCAATTTTGAACAAAATTGGCTGAATGGTTTAGTCATTAGCATGATACACAGACTGACAGACATTTGGCAGCAATCGATTTTTTGAATTCCAGGGCTCTCCAAATATTGATTCTGGCTACACCATGTGTTAGAAGATTTTTTTTCTAAATTTAGCTACTGGATTTATTCACTTTTTCGGTACCAGAGCCCGGCAATTAAAGTTTTTCTGCCGAAAATTCGCCACTTTTATTCACATTACATAATATTCTCTGTACTGCGTAAGCGGTAGCGAGAAAGTTAAAACCAGCAACTGACTTATCACTGGCGACAAACTAACTCAACAAACACACTGGAAACGAAACACATGTACTTAATCCTGGAAAATTACTCAACCTACCAATTCAGAACATTCACCGATTTGTAAATAGCAAATTTGCTTCTGTTTTTTGTTCAGTTGGGGTTAACATAGAATTAATGAAATACGGAGGTATGTTACTGAAATTTCAACTGCACCACCTAATGAATGAATACTGGCAAAGATGTACAATACCAGATGAATAGTTAGATTTGTTAATTACTCTTCTTTTAAATAAGGAGATCGAAATAAATGTACAACTATAGGGGTATTTGTCTACTTAACTCATGTTACAAAGTTTACGCAAAAATGATGAATAACAGAATAGCTTCAATTGCAGACTGCACTCTACCTCAGGAACAACAGGGGTTTAGAAAAGGTCACTCAACAATAGATGACATAATTACATTAAAATAAATAATTTGAGAAATGAATGGAATTTAATAGAGAAACACATTTACCCTTTGTGGATATTGAGAAGGCTTTTGATAATGTCAACCAATGTAAATTATGGAGCATAATGAAGGAAGGTATGAATGAATGAAGGTACCCATGGCATCTTGTGCAAGTGGTGGAAAGTATGTATGATAATACTAATATCGCAGTAAAACACAATGGATTTGTTTCCGGGATGAGGATTATAAATAAAGGAGTAAGGCAGGGAGACAGTCTTTCGCCAACGCAAAGATCTATTTACCAACTGGAGCAAACTTTTATGGAGTACAATCTGATAGTATCAGTTAATAAAACCAAAGTATTATGGCTTTTAAAGGAAAAGAATCAGTAAGGACAAAGATTGTGCTTAAAAATATGATTTTAGAACAAGTGACGCATTTTAACTACCTGGGATGTGATATTACATAGGGAAGAGAGAGGGAGGTCACCAGCAAAATTCATAAATTTCAAGCATTATGTGGAACTATCAGTAGAACGTTTAAAAAGAAAGCCTGAAAAGAAACTATTAAAATGTTATGATATTACGGCGCACCCAGTTTTACTGTGTGGATGTGAAACTTGGGTCCATAAACAAGAAGATTTTAGGAGGATGGAATCAGCAGAAATGAGATTTTTGAGAAGAGTAAAGGGCTGTACATTAAGAGACCAAATAAAAAGTGAAAAAAGAAGAGAACTAGGGCGGAAAGAAACAGTACTTGAGAAAACCAAGAAGTTCAGACAGCAATGGGTGACACAAATTGGAAATATGCCGCAAGACAGACTACCAGTGCAAGCCTTGAATTATAAGCTGAGAGGAAAGAGAAACATTGGAAGGGAAAGAATGAGATGGAAAGAGGCTGGAACAGGCAATATGCCTAATCTGTAAAGGAAGATGATGATGAAATTAAGAATATAAAAAATTAAAAAAGTTATGATGTATATATTATTACAATAAAGGTAAATATTTTTCAACAATGTTAATATTGATTGAAACTGTTAGATTACAAAGGTAGTATTCAAAACTGACCTATAGTATATTCTAGAATCCAATTAAATTAGCACAGAAGATACGGGGACCATGCGTCATCCACAATGGGGTGTGCATGGCTTGTCAGAAATTTTCTTCACTCCAAGTCCTTTATTTACAAATTGTCCTCAATCTTATTATGTGCAGTCCGCCTCGCCAACTACTTCTAACTTATCATTATTATCATAAATTTTAATATGTAGCACAATACAATTAAAGCAACTTCTTTGTTTCTGCTTTATAATTGATTTTTACTTATTGTAATTGGGGGGAAGGGTCTTATCTTAAGCGTTATGTAATTATGAAGGGGGTTAAGGCGAGCGTTATAGGTGCATTACAGGGGGGAGAGGGGCTTTTCAAACTATGCCAAATTTGTGTTACGTAATTTATGGATGGCTCCTTATGCCTGAGTTCATGGGAAAGCTTTCAGATATAATATTGTTAACTTTTACTTTTGCAGTTTTATGCACAAAGGAAAGTTAAGTAAATTACATTAACCCAAATACATTAAAATGACTCTATGAATTAAAACAAATATTTCTTCAACTACATTTTAGACTAAGCCCTAACAACTTATAAAGGAACAGAAACGAAAGTAATTTCTAAATGAGTAGGCTTGTAAGAAAAAAAATTCATACAGACAATCTGATATGGATTGTCAAATGGAAATGTCAAAATGGAAGTTATGCTTATAGTTCATGTTCCGAACTAATATGCTCATTGGTCCTATTTAGTCCATCCTTTGCTATCAGTTTCTAAAAATTTGGCTATTTTAAATACTTCAGTTATTTCCTCAGATCTCTAAAATAATAATATATTACAAATTCTCTGCTTCACTATATGAAGGATACACACCTACATTAAGTGAATTTTAAATTTAAATGACAACATTGCTATATGGTGCAGTGTCATGTGTCAATGTAAGTTGATTACGGAAAAAAAATTAACTTATGAAATTTAAAAATATTCACTCTTAATTTACTCGAAAAGTCTATAGGTATATCCTCATATGCAAAACAAAGAACCTAAATAAATTCATCCTTAAAAATTTTAATAAACTTGGTGTGCTCAATGAGGGCATAGTCTGTTATTGTGTTAAGTAATCTGATAAATTCAGAAATGAAATGAATTAAATTTGTACCTATATTTTATTTGCATTACAATTTTTAGTCAAACCAACTGACACAATGAAATGTGTAAAATTTCTCACTTGAGATAACATTCAAGCTTCCAGGTGTAAAGAGATTCAACAGTGATAAGCACAAAGGCTCAAAAGTACTCTTGAGGTACGCTCTGCTTTATCACTCAAAGAACATCTTAAGATAAAAACATTATTCAGTTCTCAAAAACAAATGTTAGAAATGGTTTGTAAATAGCAGTAGTTAGTCAGCAACGTCTTGAAAAACACAGATTTACTGAGCAAGAACTTTAAAAAATCAAGAAAGTTATAGGCCTACCCATAGTTTGTGAGTTTTAACATAGAGAGAATATTTGTTATTTCTTGGTTAAAAAAAATTGTGGGAAGTAAAAATTTTAAATAAAAATATGTCGTTTTTCTTTGGTAATTTCCATGAGGTGATCTGGAGCTTGATTATGAGGTGACCTTGAGTGACCCTTCAACGAGATTGCGTGCGTGACAGTGACATAACTGCTCTTCGCCGAGCAAGTGTTCGTCAGTCTGCCGGCCAGCCAGTAGGCCCTCTCCAGCGAGAGTAGAAGGAAGCGTTCGTCTTTGCTGTTTGAAGGGTGGGCAAGTAAAGAATATTATTATAAGCACGATATAAAAAGAAGTACGCATTTGTTGTAAGAAGTTACAACTTACTTTACTGTATTGTAGGACCATGTCTTCGGTTAACGTTGAGGTTGTTTCACGCAAAGCAATTCTGGGAGAAGGGCCTCATTGGGATGAAGTTGAAAACGTCCTTTATTTTGTTGATATCAAGGGGAAAGAAGTTCGAAGATACGATCCATCAAGTAAAACAGAAACCGCTGTCACAATAGGTGAGTATAACGTACCAATATAATTGGTAATTTGCATTGTTCCCTGCGAAAAATACGATTAGTGTCAGGTCCCCAACATAATTTTAAGCAACGCTGCATCGCATTGACAAATACGTATTTGCACAGAAAAATGTAGCCCGTTTTGAAAACGCGCTTATGCACTTGTTTCGACCAGGTTATGTCCCCCTTCAGTACCGTGCAGTGGGGGCAGAGGCAGAGTGCTTCAAGTGACACCCAGGTGACACCATTGCATACTATGGAGTATACTCTCTGCTATGGAGGTACATTATATTACTCGCGCACGTTTTCTTGAGCCCCGGAATACGTACCCCACTCATTTACTAGAATTAGTTGAATTAAGAATAAATGATAGCAACGAGCGTTGTAGAAAAAATCTGACAACCAGAAATATTCGCTGCCGTGAAATGGAAACCATTTTGCATCGAAAACGAGCTACATATTAGATATAATATTCCTTTTGTCAAAATAACCAAACTCCTCACTCCTCTCGCAACTAGCGAAATGAGGGCCCAAGAAAACGTGCGCGGATAATAACAATTTCTAATTACCAGGGCCGGATTTAAGGGTGGGCAGAGTGGGCGGCAGCCCGCGGGCCCCGTATCAAGAAGGGGCCCCTACCAATTGATATATTAAAAAAAAAAAAATTGTCTTTTAACAAAAATCAGGCTATGATTTTTTAAAAATATAGTAACAAATTCATTGCTTTTGCGTCATTTTGTGCGACATTTTTATTATATTTTTTACATTACAAGAGAAATATTGTATACTTACATTTAATATTTGTATAATGCCAAATAGAAGTTCGTATAATTCATTTCTATATAACGATTTTGTGATGAGAAAAGCGCGGAAAGTTCCTCTGTAAAGGTGATTAATATATGTAGAAAAATAATATATATTAAAATAGCATTCTAATTTTGTAATGTACCAATGGTCTACTCAGTAATATATATGAATGATGTATGAACCTCTACCATAGGGGCCCCCGTCAAATATGTGCCCACTGGCCCCCACCTCTCTAAATCCGGCCCTGCTAATTACATCATACTATGGAGGTACATTTTTAGGTATTACAGGCAATTTTTACAAATGTATTATATACATGTTATATTTCATTATTTTCGACCATATTCACCATTGTTACCGTCTAAATCGCGAATTAGCCATAGTCGGGCATTAGCCGTTAGGATCTACGAACTGGCTGATATTTAACATATCAAGAGAATGTTATGATGCCTAATTCTGATGCCTACGCGGGATCGACCTCGCGACCTCCCCAGGCTTCGGCCAGTTCGGACACAAGGGGCGTTTTTTATTATTTTTATTCATTTATTTACTAATTTACTACCACATTACCACAATGGGGAGATCACCACCGGGAAAGTAGGGACGGATCCAGCCGATCATTGAAGGGGGGGGGTGTCCATAGATATTTATCAAATAATAAACATATTTGATATTATATTGTATTTTTGTAGTAAATATATGATTCTATACAATATTATTTTTTAAATAATTTCATTATTCCACCAAATATTTAAATCAATTTTGCCAGTTAAAGGGAGGGAACAAACGAAAATTAGGCCTTGGGGGAGGAAGACCCCCATGCCCCCTCCACGCCTGGATACGCCGCTGCGACAAAGGCGGCTCGGGGCATCAGTCACTGCAGTACCTCTGATCGGGAAGTCATATTATAGGTTCGAGTCCCGACGGTAGCAGGACTTTCACATTAGCTAGTTCGAAAGGTCGTTTCAGCCGCTGTCTAGAAGAGAATTCTGTCGGCCGGCTGCTCTGATCGGTAGTTTTCTGTGGTTTCTTCAATCAACACCAGGCGAATGCCGGAGCAGTATCTAACAAACGGGCCTCAAACCGCGCGCGCTTTTTCCTTCCCCTTCATTGATCTAATTTACCCCTTACTGACATGTACACTCACATGCACTACACTATCAAACTTGTAGGGAGACTAATCGGGAGCTTAGAGGTTGTCCCGGCTGGGGCGGTACTCCGCAAGTGGGAAAGAACATGTTCACAAAGCTGTCTGACACACTACAACAGAACACAAAGAAAACTAGCTCATAACTTTAGGTCCTTGCACTTTTCTCAAAAATCATTGTTCAGTCAGCTTTAGAATATAGCCAGCGGACACAAAATTAAAAATAAAAGTCACAACAAAACTACTTATACATGAATTATAGTCTCACAGAAATTACTATTACTATTATTATTATTATTATTATTATTATTATTATTATTATTATTATTATTATTATTATTATTATTATTATTATTATTATTATTATTTAATTTCGTAAAAAATAACAAATTGCAACTCAGATCTTAGAGTAAATACAGCCAGCTGATTAATTGTGGAAAAGAGAGCTGATCATAAGATACATCTGACAAGATTCATATAATAGTGTAATATTTATTGATTCAAGGCAAGAAGTAAGTGCTCGTCAACTTAAGCTAAAAATGTTCCAACAATACGGCGCAACCGATCAAGTTCACACTGCGGCATGGCAGTGACCTGCACCATTCTCCATTCTTCCTTCGTCCTATAAGCTATCAGAGGTCAAAATTGAATAGAAAAAGTTTGTGCCATTTTTTGAGAAAAAATGTTGAAACAAAATTAAAAATGTCTATATTTCACGCAGAATTATGCGAACAGTATTTTTGAAAAATTGTACATGAACTTATTTTAAAATCTATTTATAAGAAACCGATTTCGTTAAGGGAAAAATTCTTATCTTTAATATTTCAATTGTAGGAGATCGCCGAAAAAAAGTTGAACTTTTGCAATTTTCGAAAAATCAGGGTTTTCAACGAACATTAAACCTGCACCATTCTCTTAAACGTCCTCCGCACTATCCAAAAGTTTAATAAAAACGTTTGTTCACGGACGGACGGACAGATACACTTGCGACAGATGGAGAGACGGACGGACGGACGGACGGACGGACGGACGGACGGACGGACGGACGGACGGATGGGTGGACGGACGGTCCGTCTCCCATCTGTCGCAAGTGTATCGGACGGACGGACGGACGGACGGTCCGTCTCTCCATCTGTCGCAAGTGTATCTGTCCGTCCGTGAACAAAGCTAGCGGCTAAACCGTTCAGCCGACTCTCCAAAATTGATAATCCGCAATCGATGACTGATGATGACGGACGGACGGTCCGTCTCTCCATCTGTCGCAAGTGTATCTGTCCGTCCGTCCGTGAACAAGGCTAGCGGCTAAACCGTTCAGCCGACTCTCCAAAATTGATAATCCGCAATCGATGACTGATGTTCCTTGAATTTGAAACCGACTTTTTAATTTTGGGGAGTACTTTACATGAAGTCCTTGGGACATTTTCAAAATTTTCAAAGAAATAGCTTCAACGTTTTTTATTAAACTTTGGATAGTGTGAAGGACGGTTAAGAGAATGGTGCACGTCTCATGTTCGTTAATAACCCTGATTTTTCGAAAATTGCAAAAGTTCGATTTTTTTTCGGCGTCTTCCTACAACTAAAATATTGAAGATAGAAATTTCTTCCCTTAATGAAATGTTCCTTAAAGATAGATTTTGAAATAAGGTCATGTACATTTTTTTCGAAAATTTGAGTTTTACAAAAAATGATGACATGTTTATTCGGAGAGAAACTGCGGTATAAATAGTATTACTTAAGCATTTCTAAGGGCGAGAAAGTATGTGCTATTTCAGCACCACTAGTCAAACCATATTATTGGATTTGGAAGGTCCTTCCGACACATTCCATATCTCCTTTCATGAAAATATTACGAAAATTTCCATGACTTTAAAAGTTGGAAATGAAAAGTAGATAATGAAAAACGAGTTGCATTGATGCTGGAAAATAATAAATAGTGTACTTCAGACTGTGTCAATTCGAAAGCCATCTGCACATGGATCTATCCTGCACAAAATATACTGCAATTGCAAGAAGGTTATGTGAGAAATTGTAGTTGTAGGAAAGCTGGACTGTTTTGTTCATAGTTATAGCTTAATTGTTGGGACACCTGCAATAATAGGAAGACGCAATCTCTTGATAACCGTGAGGACAATTACTAATAATTGTAATTTTAAGAATAATAGTAATTTTAATAGTATACGAACCAGAGCTACCTGAGTATTTGCTTGAGACCTCATCATGTTTTGATGCCGAAGAGGACACCGAAGATTTTTCAGCAGTTACTGAATCATCCGGTCGAAATCGAACCATCAGACTCAAAGCAGGAATAAGTGTATAAACATAATAAAAATAAGTAGAAATATGAACATATTAGTTAGTATCGATTGCTGCTTTATTATCCTATGAATTCACATCTAAAGAAGTTGGATGTCGGTTAAATAAACAAATCATCTCCAATTTGCAACCAACTCCCTATGGGCCAAATCTAGTGACTACTGATGCTTCAACAATAACTTCGCGCAAAATACAGGCTTCTCCCAATATCGCGACGTCTTGCACTTCCCAGTTTTTTTTAATGATTTGGTCATTTGGACTAGTTCTCCGAGGAACAAATCCCAAACTTTTGACTACTATTGCGGCGCCTTCTGCGTTTACGTCGCAAGTTCGTCTGATCTCGATTTCCAAACATTCTTATCTCTTTTAATTACATAAGGTTGTAGAAGAAGAAAAAGTAAAAAGGAAATCATTAACTGAAGTGTAAGATGAAAGCATTTGTATTTAAATTCTTGCCAACCTCCCTCTTCTCTACCCAGTTTTTACACTGAGGTGACAAAAATCATGGGATAGCAATATGCAAGTATACAGATGATAGAAATATCGCATACAAAAGGAGTAAAAGGGCATTGCATTGGCAGAGCTTTCATTTGTATTCAAGAAATTCATGTGAAAATGTTTCGGACGTAATTATGGCAACACAACGGGAATTAACAGACTTTGAATGCGAAATAGTAGTTTGAACGAGACGCATGGGACATTTCATTTCGGAAATCGTTGAGGAATTCAGTATTCCGAGATCCTCAGTGTCAAAAGTGTATCGAGAATCCCTAATTTCAGACATAATCTCTCACCATGGACAACGCAGTAGCGTTTGTGTAGAGTTGTCAGTGCTAACAGACAAGCAACTCTGCGAAAAATAACCGCAGAAATGAATGTGAGACGTACTAAAAAGGAAGAGTCAACTCTTGACTCTTCCTCACCCCATCCTGTCCGCCCACATTATTACCATATTTAATGTATCCCAGTTATATGATAAAGTATGTGCAAGGATGTTACCCCTTTGTTACTATTTTTCACACCTGTTTATTTCGTGAATACTTTCCATATGTTTGACTAGCTAACCACATCTTTATGGCAAAGATATAAAAATTAACTTTTCTTTATTTGATTCCTCTATTATTTTTAAAATGATTTTGTACTGGCTGTTTTGCATTGCCTTTTATTAAATATTTTATTACTATTATTAGGTCCTTTTATATTAAAAAAACTGATATTAAATAAAAAATTGGTGTCATAATATTTCTCAGTGGTGTATAATTTTTTGCTTAAAATTATATTTTAAGCAAAAAAATAATTTAAATTTATATTTTAAACCCTGTAAATCAACCTGATATTTATGTACACTTTCCAGATGAGGGCACTGTTTCTTTTGTTGTGCCTGTTCATGGTCAGAAAAACAAATTTATAATTAGTGTTGGTCGTAATATTAGTGTTTTGACCTGGGATGGGAAGAGTGAGAAGCCTAGTAATTTGGAGACCATTGCAGTAGTTGATGATGAAGAAGGGAAGAGAGAAAATAGACTGAATGATGGAAAAGCTGATCCTTCTGGTCGTCTCTGGGCAGGTGAGGCATATATGAAAATTCCTCTTAGTTCTGGTAATGTGTATAAATATATTACCAAATATTTTGATATTCTGGGTCTTGGTTCAAAAACAATATTGTTTGTTCTTTCTTGATACATTTCAGCAGGATTTGGGATTGAGTATTACCTTAAAAACATCATTTGGTTGTTTAGTAATTCATGTGCATTAAGAATAGAGCAAACAGATTTGCATAACACATTGAGTGCCACCTTCAATTCTAATCTTTACAAATCTGATTCTAACTCAAACAGAATTATCAGTTCAAATTTTTAATTAATTCATGTACAGAGGTGTAAAAATTGTTAGTAATGAAGCAGATGTGTGTTGAATATTAAGGGTCATTTGATGTGCAGCCTGAGTGGGATGGAATGTCAAATCGTTTCAGGACACTGGCACTTTATATATGGTGAATTTTCACCAATACAGAAAAGTACTAGAAACAATAATTTATCTCAAAGCAGAGATTTCCTAATGGAGATTTTGTATTTATGCACAGTGGAACACAATCTCATGTTAACTAAAATTCAATATAAATTAACTTAATATGAAGACATTGCCATGGCCGGAGAGCAGCGTAGGTATGAACTCTGTAGAGAATAAGTGATCAGTTGTCAAGCAAATGCTGAAACAATTCAAAATTATAATGGGGGAACAACTAGACATTATTTTTTTAGTTATGATGTTAAATAAATAAATTGCCCCTTCTCATCTGAAATACTTTATTTTAATAAATGAATTAATGTGCATATTGAGAAACAAACTGAATGTTTCTAGTTCAATATTGTTCCCTGTCTTAGAAACTAATTCACATATAATCAAATATACTTCATTTTATTTTGAATGAAATTATCTTCATTGGTTGGGAAAAGAAACAGTATGTCAATACATCTTATTTTTATGTTAAATAGCTGATGAATTTTCATTCTAGCATTAAGTTGAATTTTATATTTAAATTGACAATAAATGTTCAAATTATTGGCACTGTTTTTTTTGCAAATTTATTATAATTTTTGCAAATATTAATTATTTTGCAAATTTTTCAGGCACTATGGGCCATGAGTCAGGGCCCAATTTGTTTACTCAAAATAATGGTGCCCTTTTCAGTTTAACAAAAAATAGAGAAATATCTAAGCAAATTTCTGGTATCACATGCAGCAATGGCCTGGCATGGACACAAGATAATAAAACAATGTATTACATTGATTCTCTTACATTGAAAGTTGAGGCGTATGATTTTGATATTGAGAAAGGAATACCAAGTGAGTAAAAGAGTTCCACAATTAAATACATATGTTGTAGAAGATATTGTTTTTATATAAAATTACACCAATAAGTTTTGTAATTGAATTATGATATAGTAGCATCACAAAAAATTATGAATAATTTGCTTTTTCAGCCAACAGGCGAACAGCGTTTGACTTTAAAGCAAATAGAATTGAAGGTTTACCAGATGGGATGACAATTGATTCCAATGGAAAGCTTTGGGTTGCTTGTTTTGATGGGCATCAGGTAAGGTGCCATAATCAACATGTTATCAAACTTTTTTTAAATGGTAACTTTATTGGGAAGATTGTATTAAAATGATTTAATTGTTCTTAACAGAAATTATTTTTTTTGTAGGTGATTCAAGTTGATCCTGAAAATGGAAAATTGCTGCAAAGATTTCCTCTTCCCTCTCCAAAAATTACATCTGTAGTGTTTGGAGGTCCCAATTTGGATGAATTATATGTAACATCTGCTTCTATGGATTTGTCTCCTGATGAATTAGCAAAATACCCTACAGCAGGATGCACTTACCATATTAAAGGCATAAATGCCAAGGGCCTTCCTATGGATCGTGTTAAAATGTAATGTGAATATTCAAGTGAGATTATTACTTTTCTACAATTTGTATTCCAGACTTACGTTGTATATGAATATTTGATGAATTTATACTACTTACTTTTTAATGTACTTTTATTGTTAATAGTGTCTGGTAAATTACTGTGATATTGATAAAGATTAAAGAGATGTTTTATTGTCAATTCAAAGTTATGGGCTGTGAAGGATCAGTGAGTACTTATTTTGAATTTAGATGAATGAGTTGTCACAAGTACTAGGGTAAATCCAGAGGGGAACTAAATGGTACATGTCTACATTTTTTTATTTTACTCAATAATTTCAAAATAATTACATTCCCCATTAATTACACCACATAATTACTTACATAATTACAGATTGATCATATTACATTCAAAGGGAATATTCTGATAATGAATAATATTTCAAATTTCAAACTAAAAAAGAAAGTGGGGCGTGAACGCAGACCTGACTCTACGCTTTTGTGAGACGCGATGAGTGGAGATAGCCTAGGGTTGTCCAACTGGCAGCCCGCAAAATGTTGTTAGTCATTAGTAGACATCAGATGTTCAGGGAAGTGCCTATTTTATTCTAGCAAACTTATGTAGAGGCTGGTAATATATGTGCACAAATCACGACAAATGATGACAAAGTTATACAATGCATTTTTTTTTAGCATAAATGCCTTTTTTTTTTTGCATAAATAACTTTTTTAGGACTTTTTTGCCTTTTATGTATTATTTTTATATACAATGCTAAGATATCGGAAAATTGGCCATGGTCCAATGGAACCATTCATTACAAAATCTTCAATTCATGTCTTGGTATTTGCGAGAGTAAATACGAGAGAATTCCTAAAAGTATACCAACTGATTTTTCTCCATTTCCCTACTTCATAAATACCAGCAATGTTCTGAGAACATGATCAATTGACAATACACTGAGGCCACCAAAATTTTAACTGGAAATAAATGTAAATTCTCATAAGGTTTCAGTGTTGCTAGTGTTGGATTTCTAAAATATATGCCAGTCACATCAGTAGATTTTGAAAGATCCTTCTCCATATTGAAACTGATTTTGCCTCCCAATCATTGCAAATTTGAAATTGTGATCCTTGAAAAGTTATTGGTAATATGCAAATATTACTGGTTAATGCAAACTATTAAGAATAAAATGTAAAAGAGTTGAAAATATGTAAATCTAGTTTTACATTAAAATGTCAAACTAGTTTTGTGCATTTAAGTTTACAAAATAATATAGACAAAAATTACAAACAATTTTTTTATTTTATTGTGTATCATACTTATGACAGTGACTTTTTTCTCCTTATTCTTAACATTTTCAGTGCCTTTATAGGCGCCTAAAATACGATTTTTTTAGTGCCTAAACATCCGATGTCTTGTTATTAGTAGAAGTCCCTTGCTTCCATATTGGGCGAGAACTTAGCGCTGTCGGGGTCAACACCCCCTTAATGTAAAAATTTGCTAAGTTTAGATTTAAGGACTTTTTCCAGTTAATTCGCGAATTAAAAATCATCCCGATATGTTTCACTGCGTTATGCATGATACGACCTGCTATCACGCATGATTTCAACCCTTCAACCCGCTGCTCGTTACAGCAGCCGGGCGAAGTACCGAGATCAACCAACAATGCCAAGAAATCGGGTCGGGATCGCCCGAGTAATGAAAATGTGGCCTGCGACCACATTAAAGTTTTTAGTCGTGGCTTTTGAGGCCTTGCAAGTTGGACACCCCTAAGATAGCCCGTCAATCGCATTCTGTCATTTCAAATTTGAAAACTATCTCCTTCGCGAGTGAATGGCGTCAACAGGGTTCCGTGGGGAAGGGAACTGTCGAATGGGTCGACAGTTCCACTCGAATATCTGGCTCGATATTGTCGGCGGCGTGATGGCGAACTCCTCACATATTTGCTCACATAAACCAATCTTCGCTCGGCAAAAATGCACAATGTCTAGCTTCGTAGCTGGGTACAACTCGCCATGCTACGCTGGCTATATAGCGATACCCCTCATGTTCGTTCGGCGCTTTACAGACGTCTAGCGTATGTGATTTTCGAGTGAGGCCGTCACATGCCAAAGACTCTCAACTCGTCACTTTAAGATAACGACACACTCGTAACATTCGAGGTGTTTGACGAGGATGGTTGAAATTCGAATAGAATTCAGCACAAAGTGAAATTATTTGGACTTAATGATACCCCTGGCTTTGCTAATCTCCCCTCTTCTTTTTATTTGTCGGCATTCTGACTTTCTGGAACTTTGTCACTTCTGAGCAGTGATTCGACAGTCCCCCTCCTACTTGACCTCATAATAGGAGAACGTGTTAGCCTTTCGCGAGCTCTTTTCTTGTGTTTTGTTAAAGAAGCAGAGCAGCGCACGTGTGCGTGGTTATTGTAATGAAATGAGCGATTCTGCTCTGGAGAAAACAAGCAAAGTAGTTGAAGTAGCATCGCACGTGGTTTTGAAACTGGGGTGTCTTTTCAGAAGGTGGGAGCTCGTAATTTGGCAAGCGATTGCAAGAACGATGAATTTATGGCTCTTTTGAAAGACCGGGTTGTTGACCTTAGGCGTAGCTATTTGAGGGCCAGGGACGCGCGGAGGGTCGCTGTATCAAGGGATGAGTACAACATATTAAAATCATACCAATCCTAGAGAAGAGGTTCGTAGTAAGTTTGTGAAACATACAACTTCGTTCTTTGAAAGAGACCATTCAACTTTAACGCGTACAAACATCCAAATTCCGGATAAGAATTTTTCATTTAATATTTTCTTACTAATAGACGAACTGTATTATGTCAAGAATTCATGCCACAACACATACATTTTGGAAAAGTCTTCTCTGTTAGTACTAATTTTCTAATGTAAACAAAGCAGTACTGTATATTGTCTTTGGTCATAAAAAAGACTGAATAAATATGTTTTCAACTCTTCTTTGCTTCCACATTTGTGTGTGCATTTTTCACTTTACTCCAAGAAGTATTATTGAACTCGCTTCATGGGGCGTGTTATCCTAAACTTTTCTCAGGTTAAAAATCGGGGTGAGGTACTACACCTCATGGGAGTGTCTGGGTAAAACCCTGGAGTTTTAAGTTGGGCAGTACCACTGATCATCAAGAGCCAAGACAAACAAATGAAGAGCTGACTCAAGACTTGGCAGTGGCCACTATTTCTGGCCATTAGACTCCGCGGGCATTTTCTTTTCTTTAAAAAAAATAAAATAATTAAAAAATCCTTTGACTAATGAGGCAGTTTTTCAGGGTAAGTAAGCCAGGGGTTTTCAGGGATCAGGGTTTAATGAGGCGGTTTTACAGGGATTAGGGTTCCCCCAAAATTCGTGGAACTTCCACACCAAACTTTGTTTACATTTTTTTCACATTCAATTAGTTTCCTTGAAGGATGTAAAAGAAGTCGCAATCCCAGTGTTGGTTTCTCAACGGAAAGACGGGAGAAATGTCCCCCTGACACATTTTCTTATTTTGAATGCAATAACCAAATACAATATTTTCTTCGATGTAAGAGGGAAAAAGTATGCATTATTTAGTTCATATTTATCGTTAATTGTCTGTGATCGAGTTTTTAAACCGCACGCGCATTTTAGGCGACGCGAAAACTCGAAATCCCTTTGAGAAGGAATTCTCAACGTTTCTTTCTCTCATGTAATACCCGCGCACGTTTTCTTGAGCCCTCGCTTCGCTAGTTGTGAGAGGAGTGGGGAGTTTGATTATTTTGACAAGAGGAATTTTACAAGGAATGTATAGTTCGTTTTTCGGTGCAAAATAGTTTCTATTTCACGGGAGCGAATATTTCTGATTATCATATTTTGTGTACAACGCTCGTTTCTATAATTTATTCTTAATTCAACCAATGTTTTAAAAAGAGTGGGGGGTAGGAGCTCAAGAAAACGTGCGGGTATAATAGTAATGGGTCCATATCGCACAGCGCTGTGACGGCAAGAAGAAGAAGAAACGTTTTTTAATGCAGCTGTAAGGCTTGTGGGGAGGAGATCCTCCTCTTATTGTCAGCTATTGGAACTAATTGTATACTCAGCGCTTGCTTGGCGCTCAGATTCACATGAAGCATTGGCCAGGTCTTAAGTAGAGTCACATAACCCGTGGCAGCAGCTAGTCGAAACCCGTGGTAGCAGCATGGGCTGGCGGAAACCTGGGTGAAAGGGCAAATCGAACCGACACGTCTCCCTCTATCCCTTTTCCAATCCCAAGGCGACGAACAGTGCAATAGCTAACCAAAGCATTTTGATATTTAGTGAATGAAGAGAACTTGCATGGAGAAGAGCAATTTTCTTGCACTCCCTTCACCTGATTCGTGTGATAATGATAACGATCAGTTGTGCTGTTCCGAGCTTCTTTCCTAAAATTGTTAGCTTTTCTACAGTGGTATTTCAAATGTAGGTCGTGGAATTCAGAGGCACGAAAAATCACGGGACATTTTGATTGTTCGCTAAAATTAACACATATTGGTTAAAACGAATATCGCATTGATCTAGCCTTAAGAGAACTTTTAGCAGAGTTCTACCAGTAACGAAATCGCAAAGGTAACGAATTTTGTTTACATCTGCCTGTAATCTAATTTGTATGTTTCATTTAATGTAATAGTATTGGCATGACATCTTTCCTCTTCTTAACCCTTCAGTGGTCGCGTGGATTACTGTTGTAATCTAGTCATTTTCATTCGCTGTTTACAGAGAGTTTACAAACTTTTGGTAGGAACTTTTCAGTACGTTTCGTAGAAGGCCACCGCTATTGAATTATAGCGAAATATGATTCGAGTGGTAACTGCTGCACGAGCGATGAGCATCGGAAACCGCTTGGATTACAATAGTAATCCATGCGACCACTCGCGGTTCAGTTTCTGACCTACGCGGACATGAATATCGCTGCAATCAATGCTGCGAATGTGTATTCAAAGAGCAACAGTAGAGAAAGATTTACTAGGAGGAGATATCTAAAGGATCTCGCTTTGTCCGTTATGAAACCACGAATGAAAAAGACGATCGAGAGAAATTCTGTGCCGACAGCAATGAGAACAAGCGGAAGACTACTGCTGGAAGTCCCGAAGGGACCGAGCGGTCCGCAGAGTCACCGAAGGGCAACCGATTTTTCTCTGTAGACTTCAACGAAACAGAGCATTCGACAGTACTGCGTAGATTGTGTCCAGAGGGTGTGCCCAGAACACATTAGGAAAATATGTGTATGATGTTATCTGTTGTTAACATTGAATCACGTTCAGAATACAGGATCCCAATTTTTAAATAATTCTGTCAAACTGCTATAATAATCGTACTGTATAGTATATCAAGTGCCCTAAACATATAGAGCACAAGACTTTCAAAAACAAACATCTACTCGCAAATATTTGAGTATATTTATTTAAAGGCATAATTTGTGAAATTTTGTGTAGCATTTCATAAAATTTGCAATAGAGCAACGTTCTAATAAATTTAATAGAATTTTGTAATTGGTCAGTGTTTTAGATACCATTACTCGTTCACATTTGAAGTAAAATGTAATTTAATTCGTAAAATATTAATAAGAACTTTAAAAAAAATTGGATTACAAGATCGTAATCCACGTGACCGATCGCGTTTATTGACGCAACGCGTCTCTTCGCCCCTGGTCGAGCGCTGATGGTTAAGAATTCCGCATGAGCCGCCACTGCGTAATCCACAGTTCACATAAGATTGCTAGAACGGTATTACCCGCGCAACTTGTGTTGACTGATGCCTATCTTCCCCCTCCCTGGTACAATGCCCAGTTGAAGGTAAAAGCTCGCAGTGTGCACAGATTTCAACATTCCAAGCACATTTTCATTGGCATGAAATAGAAGCTATTTGCTGTTGAAGACGAGAACTCCTGTTCATATTATTATTATAGAAAAAATGTAAAGAATCGGCTGAGGGAGGTCAAGATCCTTTACAAGAGACACCTCAAACTCCTGAGCAACTTAGATAAACGGTGATGAACCCAAAATTAATAAGTTGCGAAGGCATACGGGCTTCTTCCAACACAGCAAGCATTGCGATGATATACGAAACTAAAAGAGACAATAATCCTTTAAATTCCCTGGACACGGGTGGTAAAAAGTAACATCCAAGAAGACAAATTGATTATAGTCTATGTATGTATAATTTTTTTACATATTTCCACCCATTTTCCTCATCTTCGAGAGAATGGTTGATTTATAATATTTTAATTATTTACAAAAGTTTGTCTTGTTAGATACTGTTTAGACTGACACAGTTGATGAGAAATAATTCATTGTAATAAAGTAAGATTCGTTATTTGAGTCAAACGAAAACAGTGTGCTTCCCAGGTCAAGAAATTAACGTCATGGAATAACACTGCATCTAATGCAGAACGGCCAAAGCGCTCGTGTGCTGTTTCGCATAGGATATGGTGTTATTCTAGGACGCGCGTCAACTCATTGCTCGAGTGCACGGGCTCTCTCAGCCGCGCAGTAGCCTCACAGCTGATATTGCAATCTGTGATCCCCAGCAGTTCGCCTCACAAGGCATTCGAAAGCCAGTACCGCCATGGCCTCCGAACACAGTATGGTAATACTATGGTAACACAGTACGGAAGCCTAATTCATCATAAAATAATGGTTGCTTATTTGAAACAATAATTTACCTTTTCCTATTGCTTGCCACGTATTATTTTATTTGAGGTAACATTTTAGACTTAGCAGTAAATTAAAAGAGAAGTTCAAGGGGCAACATTGTCTTAGGATTATACTATAACCGGAATGATGTGATCATGATCATGAATTAACTAAATCTGATTGTACTATTATCTAATCTTATCAGACCCAATTTACACAAGTGGTGCGATTGTGATGACTTGAGACACTGGTAATGTGCGTGTTAGTGATGACTGTGTGAAACATTGACTCAAGCAGATGCACGGTGACAGTATTAAAGTTACTGAAACGATGTGAAAACGAGTGATGACTATTCAAAATGCAAAGATGCTGTCAGCGACATCGTTCTTACGTCTAAAAAATAAAGTACTTGCAATTTTGTGGGTTAGTGTACTCTAAGACATTCTGTTAAAGAAATTCAACGAAGAAAATTCAACACAAAACTTTTACACATTCATTCTGAAAACATGGCGACTCAAAATCAACAATATCGCTTGAGAGAACAACTTACATCGATTGTGATTTTCTACCAGATTCTCAGAGAGCAGGGACGGATCCAACCAATAATTGGGGGAGGGGCGTAGATTTTTGTTAAATAATAAACATTTATTATTAATTTTATATTATTTATGTATTGCAGATCTAACTCTACACAAATTATTGTTTAAATAATTACTTAATTTGAACATAAATATTTAAACCAATTTTGCCAAAAAAAGAAAGGTAAACGAAAACTTTAGAACTTATGGAGGGAGTATGGCCCCTGTGAGTGAGCCCCCCCAATGTCAGAGATGGCGAGAGTGAATGCTAAAATGTATTCTTTATTTGCTTCTGGAGAAAAGTTTGCTCCCAATGAGAAATATTAAGATGAAAGCCAATTTGTTCTAATTCCTTTGAGTAGTTTGAAAACATGATATTTCTCTAAAAATGTGAATTAATGTCCTTTCATGAAATACTATTTTTCATATATCTTGTTTCTATTCGTTCTGTTTCTTTACTTTATGATCGTCTGTAATGTAACACACACACACACACACACACACACACACACACACACACACACACACACACACACACACACACACACACACACACAGACACAGACACAGACACAGACACAGACACAGACACAGACACAGACACAGACACAGACACAGACACAGACACAGACACAGACACAGACACAGACACAGACACAGACACAGACACAGACACAGACAGTTACATGCGCTATTCTTCCGCACTTCGTAAGACCGGTCGGGAGCTTAGAGCTTATCACGGATGGGGCGGTGCCCGCTGGAGGATACCTGGATCATGTTTCACAGAGCCAATGCATAACTCGGTCGAAAACCAACAAATATTTTTAGAGGTCACTGTCGTATCGGGTTATGGGATTTGGAGGAGAGTTCTTTCACACTCCTCCCCCTCTGGGATCCAACACTGGCTATACGGTACTACAATTAACTTGAACCCCGGCGACTCGTAATCATTGTACATACAACAAACGTTTTTTTTTTTTAATATTTGGAATAAAACTATTTATGTATGGTGTCAACTGTTCAATTGCGTCTGTAGAGGTAGAACTACCTTTCAGCCGCTCCGAAACCGTGCTAAAATCTCATCGACGACGTTTTTTACTCAGAAAGTTCTTGTGTATACCAATTTTAAACACTGTAATTAATTTTTGTTTTATATATTTGATATTTTTTCTTAAATATATTGGAAAATATGAATACATATGTATGTACATATTTCGCTTTTTTTATTACAATAAATTTCGTTTCCTAGGAATTAGTGACCCTTTAGTAGTAGGAAGTGATGTGTAGATAGAAAGATAAATTTATTTTGCAAATAGTTACAAAACCTGGTGGCAGAATTTGATAATAATAATAATAATAATAATAATAATAACAATACAATGAAATGGAATAATAATGCTACAATAATATTATAATGTTAATAATACTATAATAATAAATTAATAATACTGTAATAATATTACACAACAAAATATTAGAAAGCAAAAGAAATGAAACCCAATTTCCTCTCTATACATTTCACTGAACCCAACACTACACTGTAGCTGCACTTAAGTACAAGTACATTTCTTATTCTAAATAGCAAATACAAACTAGTTAATATTGTTAATATAAAGTAAATACATTTTTACAGAGCGAGGAAAGGTTTCAAAGACTGGCGAGGGTAAGCTGTCCCAATCCTTTGTCATCTGATTCATAAAAATTGTTTTGTGACATCTCACCTCTGCTTCTTTCGTTCGATTTTGTAAGGAAGATCCTCTCTGCATTAGTGAAATGATTTCTCGATTCTGCTCTGAATTTCACCTCACGCCAGTTCTCCTACGTAAGCTTTAAATAGAGCGCAAAGCCTGTCCTTTTTTCTACGCGTTTCTAGATTTCCAAATCAAATTCTCGAACGTGCATTGTTTACCGAATGAGATTTTTTCTGCCCGCCTTTGAATTTCATTCATACTGTCTTTTTGATCCTTCTATTAATGTCCCAGCAAGTTACTCCGTTGTCTAAAATAGGGTGAATTAAAGACGTGTAAGATTACGCTTTTGCATTTGGACTACTTTTTTTTAAGAATGCGGATAACAAAGTGTAAATTTCTTCACGCTTTTCCGAGTATGTAATTTATATGCGTATCCCAACTGAGTTTTGTACCTAAGAGAACTCCCAGATACAGCAAGTGACATGAGGTATTACGGCAGAGCCTAATTGATAAGATAAAACGGGATAACTGCGAGTCCTAAATGTAATGGGTTGACTTTTAGAGCAATTAGTTTTAATTTTATTTGAGATTATCCAGTATTCTATTTTGTGTAAATCTGATTGCAAAAGTTCGACATCCATGTTTGATTTAATGACGCAATAGAGATACAGTCATCTGTAAACAATCGGACGCGCGATTCTCCGTCAAGTCATTAATGATGGTAAGAAAGAGTAGGGGGTCAATAAAACTCTCCTGTGGGATCCCGGATGTGATATTCGCGGATTGTGATAACTGTTTACCTATTCGTACACGGTTTCCGTTCGTAGAGAACTTCATGAATCCATGCCACGATCCTTATGTCAGTGCCCGATTGTCAGCGTTTCTCAAATAGTAAATTGTGTGGTACAACATCGACAGCTGTTGCGAAATCTATTATTATAGGGTGAATCCTCCCTCCCAAATCTATTTCTTCAGCCAAATACTGAAAGAGGTAAGTTATGTTACTCTAGCACGAGTACTCTTTCCTGAATGCGTGCTGATTTTGAAAAAAATAACATTCCTTTTCCCACTTTTGACAAATATATTCCATCACTAGATGCTCCATAATTTTGCATACAACCAATGTATGATTAATAGGTTTATTGTTCTCTACTTGAGTCTTGCTCCCTCCCTTAAAAATAGATAACATGATAGCAGTTTTCCAGTCTTCAGAAATTCACGTGTTATTGATGGAAATATTAAATCATTGCACTGAATATGGTATAAGAGCTTCTCTTCCAAGTTTTATATCGGCATCTATGCCGTCCGGGTCGCGAGATTTTTTCTTTCTTGGTGCTTTTATTTCTCTCCTAACTTTACTAGCTTCTATTTTAAAGTCCCTGTTTCCCATAGTTTGAATTTGAACCTGTCGTACGTTGGGATTCTTTACCGATTTAAAATACTTATTAAGTATTGTAGGAAGTGTATGACATTCTCAATATCAAATATAGAAAAATCTGGAACAATTTTATCATAATCATATATTTTTGCACAAAGATTTTTTGGCCATCTTCAATGCTGTAAACTGATAATTTATTCAAATGGAAAACCAACTCTCTTAACACAAAAAAATTTAACATCCGTCATTCCCACTTACGCAACACATACTGATACCAGATATGCCATACCCTTCTTTGGAACACTTTCTCTGAAAATGACACAGAAACTCAGACAATTCGACATATATGTTACTTTGCGTATAGCCAACAATCTGTATTTACTTTACCATCTTAATTGTCTTTTAGATGATGCTGCAGTTTCGTTCATTATACCCGTGGATGGCAAACCAAATGAATTCCTCATCGGGCACGGACACCACGTATGTCTTATGACATGGGATGGCGAGAGCGACAAACCTAAAAAAATTGAGAAACTCGTCGCTGTGGATGAAGAAGACTACAATGCGACAAATCAATTGAATGACGGAAAAGCAGATGCGTCTGGTCGCCTGTGGGCTGGTGAGTATGGCTGTTGGTCTGTAAGATCTACTGATTAGAAGTGGTTAACAAGTATTCCAAATTTTTCAAATTGGGTTTCGACAACTGATCCGTCCCCGGAACTGTTGTCGACGTCATTTTTCTCCTATTGAAGCGGAGACAAGTCGATCGCATAAATAGTGTACAAAGACGAACGGAAGGTCTTCTCTTCTGAAACGCCGACGCGAAAAGTGTTCTCTTTCGAAACGCCGACGCAAATATATTAGCTCTTCTCGTTAGGAAACGTCGGGCTGGAGTGGCCATTTTTGTTAGAAACATTTTTGTTAAACGACGTACGATGTAGCCGTTAGACAGACCATTATGTATAATTGACCGACTAAAACATGCAGCTGAAATGAAACCCGTATGTACTAGGAGATATAGTAGTGCGAGGGAGAAAGGTGAACGTGAAAGAAATTAGTTTCAGAATAGAAAGAAGTGCGAGAAAAACTGTTATGTTCATTTTGATGTCTACAAATCAGACATTCTAGGTTAAGCGGGTTTACAGAATTACATTGAAAAGTGGATTGCATCGGATGATATCGAAAGAAAATCGGCAGGAAGTATTATTCCTTGACGAAGGACATCATGGATAAGAGCCCAAAATTTATTGCTTATTTATCCTTGAAAATAGATTTTATTACATGAGCTTTTTTTTAAATTTTCAAAATTCATGTAGTATATGACTTAGTGTAGGGATCACAGAATTTTGAAAATGTGCTCAGAATTCACTTCTCCCCATAGCACGTCATACGCAGTTTCAACTGTTTTTTGACGTAAAATAAATAAATAAATAAATAAGAACTGTGCGAGCGAGTTAGTGCGTGAACGAGACGCGGAAGAAGAAAAAGAAGAAGAAGAAGAAGACGGAACGTGCGCGTGCGAACTGTGAGGACGCCACGGGACTTGAAGCGCTACGTCGAACGACGTGAAGGACACCCGTACGCTGTTGGAAGCAGCGCGAGCCAACTGCCTTCGCTGGGAGGGCGGCGCAAGGCGGACGCACCGGCACCGGGCATAGACATATAGAACTAGACTGGCAATGAACGATTCTTTTTTAAGCCAACTGATTGCGCCCTCCGCCATATTGGGTCACTACACTATCACTCATGGACATATACTGCTATGCGTCAATGAACTCTTAGAAAATCTAAGAACACAAATTTTCGACGTACAGTTGCTAATAAAAACTCAAATATTGAACAGGAAATATTTTTGGGAAATAAAACAATATCAAAGTTTTAAATCGGTTTTATTGCTTTATAGTAAAAAACAGAACTAGTGTCAATTCTGTATTGACATTTAAGAGGAGGATAAAAAGCTACATTTAAATATCCAGAAGCAAGGCAAGGGACCATCTCAGCATTTGCTCATGGATCAAGGGAAACTGGATGAAAACCTGATCGAAATGGGAGGTCAGCTGACCCAAAAGTAAATTACATTCTTTACACATACAATGACGAAAATGTTGGGAGCAAACATCAGACGCAGATGTTGGTTGCCAGTTTTCCCTCCTAATGGCATTAACCCATGCTTTTCTGCAATCTTCTCGCTTTGGAAAACTAATCAAAATCTGAACAAAACAAAAAGGTATTAGAGGTTAGGTTTACAAATCACTCCTCAGGAACTTTAATCAGCACAAACTTATTCTTTTCTTACTCAATTTTAATTTGTTTTTTAATCATACAATCTTAACATCAAAAATCGTCAACAGTCAGTAAAATTCAGTAACTAGGTAAAGAAAAGGTAGTAACTTACCGGTGTATTGAAATTCCTATTTCTTTTCCCTTGTGTCGCGAATTCGAAAAATTGCATCCAAACACGACGCAAGTATTCACCATGGCGGCGGAAGTGATTCAGAAATCACAAAACACAACGGAAACAATTCGAAATTAAGAAAAAAAGCTCATTATTTTAACACGTACAGCATAGGCAGCGAACGAACCTGTAGTGACGAAAGATGGCGACGAGCGCAAGATTTTGGCTTCACTAGCGCCAATGTTACGAAATAGGACGTTGCCAGTCTAGTACTATATGTCTATGGCACCGGGCGGCGCCGAGGCTGCTCAAGGCTGAACGACGGTACGTCACAGACCGAGGCAACACGACCATCACACCAGGTAACGAGCACCGGTTTTCTAACGGAACCTGAAAGTAACTCCGTGGGCTGAAAGTAACACCTAGGATTGGGAGGCTGGAGCCCATGGAACCGTTAGTGCTCGAGAGCGAGAGAAATGCGCGTTGCACAGAAGTAGAGTTGAGGCTGCAAAATAGCTTCATCAGAGCTTTGGGAGAGCAATAGACGGTGATTCGGGTTGTCAAGACTCCTGTCACTTTTCCTGTCTTGCCACAAGGGAAAATTCCGGAAGAATTATTTAATAACTATTAGTTTACCTCAGCGTAAGAATGATTAAGTATTGAAGACGTCAATGTAATCTCGTCTAGGCGAAAATATCGTTTGCTGTCGTAATTCGGGCGTAATACAATGCCCCGCAAGGCCTGCGCCAAAACACCTGTGTACATGGGGTCTGCACTGCCGTTGCCAATCGTCGAAATCTAATTTTTCAATACAACCAAGATGTGAATTATTTAGCCTTTCTACTGACGTGGCGATCCTTTGTGAAACCGCTCGGCTGAAGGTTCTCAAATAATTGACTGTCGTGGCGTCTTATTTGGAAATGCATCTGATTCTCAGAAGCTGTCAACAATACGAGAGTTCTCAGTAGCTGGCGCAATTCAAGAGTCTATGAAGCAGTTAAAACTTTTCAAAGCAATTTGTCCTTTCAGAGAGTTTCATACGAAAGAGGTTCTCGCATTTCTCTCTCTCAGAAGCCAACCCGAGGTTCATCAGAAGTCCAACGCGGACGCTTGGAAATGTGTGCCTTTTTGCTGTTAATTAGCGCCAAGGAATTGTTATAAATGGCTAGAATTCCAAGTACGGCCACAAATTTGAATTAATTTTGGATGCCTATGTGCCAACAGTAGTGTATTGTAAATGATTGAGAATTTGAAAGATTGAGAAACTACGGAATACATCATTTGTACATACATCATTTCTAAATAAAGATTAGAAACCTTGTAAATCCGTTCATAATGGGAAAATAGGGTGAACAGTAAATGCTGAAGTGTTATACTCCGAATAAAAGAAGAATGTGGTTGACAGTTCGGGGTGGATGGGGGCGGCGTTGCCGCGTACTGCGCGCTCTACCACGTGCTTTGAACAATAAGACGAACAGCTGAGAGAAATCGGGAAAAATCGTAACACGTAAAAGAAAGAAAATAAAGAAGGAACTTACATTTTCTCATCCTTCGCCAATTACTCCCAAACGTCGACGCTCAGCCGATAAACTGCAGCACTCCGGATACGCGATTCATTTGGCAGTTCAAACGTGACAACATCGGGCAAATGGCGATAGTTCTGATTCGCTGTTGCCTAGGTTACGGAGCTGACGTCACCATATTACCGGGAACTGTCAACCACATTCTTCTTTTATTCGGATAATAGTCATTCTATTTAATGTCATATGCTTTGTAAGAATGTATAAAGATTAGTAATTGTTTGGTAGAAGCCAATTTTGTATGTGATTTAATGTTAAGATAAATTTAAATTGAAAGCCAGTGTAAGGTTCAAGCAAGGTGGTTACCGTGCACGGTATGTATGTGAAATTTTATGTTTAAAGATTAGACCAAGAAGCGAGGATAATTTTAGTTCTAGAGGAAGTAGTCTGCTGCTCTGGGCATTTTGTGAAGAATACATACTTCCTTCATATGTATTTAGTGTGAACAATATACCAGCATTGTGTATTCTGATTTGGTGTATGATCTGGAATAACCCCTTTCTTTCACCCCAAAGATCCTACGTCCCTCAGATCAATCAAGCTCTTCCGAGAGCGTCAGTTAGCGTCGCCCACAACAGGCATATTGTTTTAGGCGGGGGTGGACGTTATTACCCCAACCAATGACAAAATCAATTTACTTCTTTTATCGTACACCTACACATGGGAACCCTAGCTCTCCCACAATCTCGAGTGTCGACTGGACCTCCTGCACCCATCGGCATAATGAAATATTTTATGATTTTTCCCCTGAAGAAGACTTCAAATGTATGTTCTAAATGTGTGATTTAGTTCAATTTTTCGAGTTTTCTTATTATCAATTTCATACCTGTTTTGGTTACGCCTCTACGATGGATCATGGGCAGCGTACTAGCTTCCCGTGGTGTGTTCCCAACCCGGTCGAGGCAAAAATAGAGTTGTAGCTTTCCTTTAAAATCGTCCCAGTTTCTGTAGCTGTGTGACGAAGAAAAGCTCATGCAGGCGGATCTTGCTAGTTACGGTGAATAGAATACTCATGTTCGACTCATATCACTTTTACACCCAGGCATGGGAATTTAACTAGGCCCAGGCATGGGGGACACCGGTAACTGGCCGGTGAAGTCGGACTACCGACCCAATTACGCCAAATATATACATACATACATAACTGTTTTGTTTAACAAGTGTTCACTTCTAAGATGGTTTTAATGTGTGTCTTTTAATAAGTGAATTGGTTTTGGCGGATTATGGCCGTAAATTTGTATTGATTCTTCACTAGAATTAAATTTATTAATAATAAAATTGTTTATGTATCTGAATCACTTTCTTGTTACTTTAAGAAATTTGGATGAACTCTTCATTGGTAGTAATGGTAACCCAAATATGCTTTTACAAAAAATGGAGAAGATATTCCTAAACTTTGACGGTCTTCCAAATTCTATGAGATACAGAACTTACAATATCAATGCAATATACCAGAATGTTTTTGGTCCTTTATTTTAAAGATAGACTTTTTTTAGAGTAATGCTTTATATCAATATATAGAACATATATACTGCAATGTTTCGGAAAATTATATTTATTTGTTTTGTCATTTAAGCCTGACGATGGGAATAATTATTTTCCAAAACGTTGCTGTATATAACATGTAATATATATTGATATAAAGCAATTACTTTAAAAAAATGTTCTGTCTTTAAAATAAAGGATCACTAACATTATGAAATATTAAAGAATCTATAGACAGGGAAATAATTAATAATTTTAAAATATTGATTACCTTTAAATGATACTCATTACACATTTTACAGATTATGAATTACAAAGGGCATTAATGATTACAGAAAAGCTTTGTAGAATTTAAACTGTTTAACCTGTGTTGATGTTGTTTTTGTTTTCCTTCAGGCACACTTGGTGATTTCGATTCATTCAGTAAAGGTCCTAAGGGTTCTCTTTACAGTTTCCCAAAAAATAGAAATGCCAGTAAACATGTGGGGGAAATAACTTGTAGCAATGGTTTGGCATGGTCACGAGACAATAAAGTATTCTATTACATAGACACTTGGACTCATAAAGTAGATGCTTTTGATTTTGATGAAAAGAATGGTGCAATTTGTAAGTAATTAATTAATTCATTATTTTTCCTGATAATAGTTTAATATGTTTTCTGATTATAAATAACAATGTTAATAATAATAAATTAATGGATACTTGTAATAAATTTATTTCAGCGAACAGACGAACAATATTTGATTTTAAGGAAAATGGGATTAATGGTCTGCCAGATGGCATGACTATAGACACTAATGATAAACTTTGGGTGGCTTGTTTTTCTGGGAGTCAGGTCAGAAACTTCAATGATTGATTTTTATGTAAATAATAAATTATAGTTCGTTGACCATGGGTTTTATTGTTGATATTTTAATAGTTTTGTTTCTCATTTTAGGTTATTCAAATTGATCCGGAAAATGGAAAAGTGCTTCAGTCAATTCCGATTCCATGTCCACAAGTAACATCTGTGGCATTTGGAGGACCAAATTTAGATGAATTGTATGTGACAACTGGAGCATTGAATATGACTCCTGAGGATAAAGCAAGATATCCTTCTGCTGGTTGTACCTTTCTCATTAAAGGCATTGATGCCAAAGGCCTTCCTATGAATTCCATAAAGTTTTAATTTGATGGGACTCATTATATAAAACTATAAGTAACATAGTTCGTAACATGTTACATAATATTCATTAAGTGTATGTAATATCAGATTCACTGTAAAATGCTTAAAGATATAAATTATTATTGTTATTGTTATTGTTATTATTATTGTTATTGTTATTTTTCCCTCTGATTCACGACTGAAGATGTTATGAGTCGGTTGAATACAAAATCTACTCTGGGTTGTAATTATCTTCCTAAGGAGTAGTGTTAGGGACTGCCGGTGCATCTACAATACTTGGCACAAAATGTGGGTCTTTTCCCAATAAAGCAATGTCTTTCTAGACTTTTGAATGACCTGGGAGTTTAGGCAAGTTTTTATACAAATTTTGCAGAAGAAATCCCAGAGCTCCAATAACTAACGGGACATGTACTTTTACGCCCCTCATTCGCCTGATCTCGATTTCCAAATTCTTGTATTTAAGGCGTTTCTTTGCCTCCGTGTTACATTTTCATTCCAAGTCCTTGCAATATCTACAAGAAGACCGTCTTTCTCCAAATCTCGGAAAACAATATCCAGTTTGTTTGCTGCTATCGTGCGATTAGTTTGAATTTGTTCTTCTGACAATACTGTACACAGTCCAGCAGACGTCCTCGGTTTTCGCGAGTGTTCGTACCACTTGGAGCATGTGTATGGAACTTCGAGGGCACAACAGATCTACCAGTGTACTACTGGCAATTGTACTACTTTTTTAAATATTTAATCTTCGCTAGAATTTGTCTGAGACGATGTTACCAATGGTTTCTTCTTGTTCCTGGCAAACGTGGCGTTTATCATCTTGGAAAATTTTGAGAACCGCTTTCTCATAAAATCGAGTTCTCAACGCCTCATCTTGGGCAGCTATTACAACTGCTTCCGATTCTGGCTTTTTTTAAATTTTTTAAATTTTTGACGCGACGCGTTGCGTCAATATGAGACCCTTACGGGTCGTTGAGAGCTTTGCGCTGTGGAGTAATCCTCCATTACTTTGCGCGCTTTTTGGAGTAATTCTCCATTATCACTTTCTGTCATGTCGCGTCACGTCGCAGTCAGTTGTCAAGAGGACCGCCAGGTAGCATCTCCGCGTACGCGCCTCCTACTACGCGCTCCTGCGTCACTACCCAGCGGCCAGAATTGGGAAGGAGTAAGGATAGGGGCAGGGTTTAGGACACTTCACAAGGGTTGGACTAGCCCTTGTGAAGCAGCCAAACTCGTTTTATTGGAACAAATTTCACATGAGATTCGACGGGAATCGAACCCGGACCTCAGTGGTGAAAGGCTAGCGACTTCGCTATTCTTTCCTTTTTAAGCCACATAAATGATTGATATTTATTTATATGTACCTTGTCCATTGTTTTTAGATACTGTCCATGTAGTGGTTTGTCTCTCCACGATTTCTTTAATATTTTTTGGTCTCATATTACATGTAAAGAAGCATAAGTATTACTACGTAATTAGAACTAAAGTTCATTTTGGTGAATGCTTTTGTTTTTTCAAAAATTAAACAAAGATAATTTTTTGAAATATCTCTCACCGTTAATATGTTCATTTTTATCGATTTTATACATTATTGCATTTGAAAGTGCTTTAAATGACTATAAATGAAGTTTTTTGAAAACTCTATAGATTCATGTGAAAAAGATAATCAAATTCCGCATTTACAGTAACGCTTAATGTCATTTTCTTAAAAAACGGCTCCAAATTTTTCAATGAAAATTGCTATTTAGGACGAGGTTTTACTCTTCTTTGATATTCTTGAAGTAATATTTCGGTTGTTGTAATCGGGAAGCAAAATGTTGAGAAAATGTGGAAAAAAATGTACTTTGGGCGGCGATAGATGTAGCTGGCAAGATGATGGGGCGCGAACGTAAAGGCAGTGCACATCAAGGAAATTAGAAAGCATTACTACGAGAAAGTCTGTGCCATTCTGTTGCATCACTAGTTTTATGACATTTCGGTCTTTGCTACTGCAGAAAAACACTAAACAGTGCGTAGAACTGAGTGAGGTTATAATATTTAGCAGTAAAAGACATGATAAACAACCAGTTTTTGGTTCACTTGAATTTTCTCTTTAAACGGAAATGAACAAGAAAAAAACTTGTGTGAAATATATTCTTACTCTATGAAACCCGTTCATAATGATCAATATAAAAATTTGAAGCAAGGAACTTAAAGGGGTATTTTGAAAGAATTTAATTAATTCATAATTTTCTTAATTCGTATTTATTATTTATGAATGAATTTATTAATTGTGAATTTTTTAAAATTGTTTTATCGTTCATTTATTCATAATTCAATCAATAAATACAGTAAAACAGAGGGGGGGAATTACGGAGCTCAAGAAAATAAGCACAGATTGCACTCCTCCCTTAAAAGTCACGTACGTTCAATTTTTTACATTAAATAATGATTTGTACGCAATGCAGTAATGTATTTCTCTTTAGGCAATTCGAACTCGTTAAACATATGGTTTACGATTATTGCAACTAAACAAGGATTTCACGGGTTTAAGTTACACAAGAGCATTTAATAGAAATGGGACTCGCAGGTGATCTCATAGCTAACTACTGTCCCACTCTCGGCGTGTATGGTATTTCAAGACATCGAATAACCCATTTCTAGTATGTGGACGCAGCCTCGCCGGCCTCTTTCCTCATTTCTCGACGCACATTTCTCGCAACGCATCTCTCGGTGTAGTCTGTTGCGGGCCTTACTTTGGATGAGCAGGCTATTATTTCCCTGAATCACCTCCGGAGACTGCTACATAGTGTTGAACCCGATCTGTGGATTCGCTCCACATCGAAGCACACCTCCGGCTACTGCAGTTTTCAATTACCCGCAGTAATTTCAATTTACCCGCAAGTATTTCAGTGCAATGTTGCCAGAAAAAGCCCAGAATATATTCCGGAATCTCACCCTTGATTAAGATACAAATCAATTACAAGTTCAAAACAAAAAACTCTATAGAGCTTTTGAGATGCTTTTTAATTATTTATTTTGTGTTGCGCCTTCGACATGACGCAATGCGTCTCACCCTTATTGGGCGTTCAGCCCGTAGGAGTAATCCTACGTTACTTTTTAAAGTCATTGCCTTTGGGAGTAATCCTCCATTTCGTAGTCCGCAAGTCCGTTACTCGTCAAGAGGACCGCAAAGTAGCATTTCCGCGTACACGCCTCTCTCTTGAGCGCTCCTGCGTCACTACCCAGCGGCCAGAATTGGGAAGGAATTAGGATAGGGTTTAGGACACTTCACAGGGGTTGGACTAGCCCATATGAAGCAGCTAAACTCGTTTTGTTGAAACAAATTTCACATGCGATTTTGTGGGAATCGAACCCGGACCTCCTTGGTGAAAGGTAAGCGACTTCGCTTGAGCCACGAGACTGCTTCTTACGAGCTGAGGATATTGTCCAAATTCCAAAATGCTAGCGTAGAATAACTCCGATACTGTTAGGTGTTCCTTCACGCAGCGGTGTAGTCGAAATGAACCGAAAAGAACGTTGCGTGGAGCGACCTGCGTTCGCCACCCCTTCTTTCCCCTCCGTTTACCCCTCTCGCGTCAAGACGTCGTCTATTCCCCTTTCTTTGCGCCTCCGTCACGCCGTGCAAACTCTAGGGTTTCTTATTATTCTTAGGTAGTGCGTTCATGTATTTTACGCACGTGAATGTGTCTCCAGCCGACTCAGGCTGGGCGGTCACAATTTGCCCTAGAAGAAATGTTACAAATTTCTAAGGCATGTAGGAGGTCGAAGATGGTAACGTTTTCCAAATGAACATGTGGAAAATTTCTTTCATGGAGTCACGTGTGTGACATTTGTCACTAATAGGTGGGCAACGTATTTTGTACTGGTATTTCGCAGGTTAGGTTCTGACGCAGAGAGTATTTTCACGTACCTGCCAAACACCAATAGCTGGTGAGTTTCGTATCAATGAGGCGCAAATGCGCTGATGTCTCTCTCATACCCCCGTAATTCTACTTCAATCGAATATCAAAAAAATGTATTATGAACTTGCCTGTAAATCATTATTACAAATGAAAACATGTTTATTATGTATGTTAAAATATTTTTTTAATAATTAGATGGAGCCAGGAAATGTCAATGACTGATATAGTTTCACATAAAAAAATAATTAAAATCAACATTTATTTTTATTAAAGATATTGCACTTTACCACAATAATAAAAAAATAAAACTTCAAATATAATTAGAATAATCTCCCTTATATCAATTAATAAAAAATCATTAACGTGGTTACTAGAGAATTAAATGTTATTTTACACATGAGTGAGAAGTTAAATCTCCAAGGTGGGGTTAGGAGACTAGGTGGTATTATTGAGAGCACTTTAATGAATAAAATTTTACTTTACTTTCTTGTAGCATTAATTACAAATACTTCAACTCTCATAACCTATCGTATTATCCCTTTCTACAAGGTATCGGAAAATGAGAAATTTAAAATGAAATATTAAAATATTGCATGCATTCTCAAATGCAGCATGTCTTTTATTGTTTTAATGATATTATTGTCACTGAGACAATTATTATTATTATTATTATTATTATTATTATTATTATTATTATTATTATTATTATTATTGATATTATTATTATTATTATTATTATTATTATTATTGATATTATTATTATTTATTATGAAAAAGATAATAAAACTGATTATGTCACAGAAATGTTTATACTGTTGTAGTGAACACACTTATTATAAGAACATTCAAACTAAATATGATTTAAAATTTAAAAATAAATGAAAATAAGAATAAATATAAAATATGTCTTTAATATTAATTACTGATTATAAATGTTTCACAGAAAAGTATGGATTAAGATTATCCTATTCTCCTATGCATTCTTATGAACACCCTTAATGGAAGTGGAGGTTTAAGGTAAGAATGTAATGTAGAGTTGGGAAAAATTAAACATTGTCAAGGATAAATACAATTTCATGAAAATGTAGGAAGGGCCTACATGTTTATTCATTATTAAGATTAAATTAATTATTACAATCCTCATAATATTTTTCTCCTTTCTGGGTTTTGGAGAAACTGTTGAATTAATGAATAAAAACAGACGATTTTCTGTGTAAATCATTATCATAATTGTTAACACTACTACTACTAATATTTTTATGTTAATAATAAAATTTACTGTTATTATGTGGGTTGATTCACACAGAAGCTGGATCTTTCCCATAGATGACAGATATAATCCAGTCAGTGTAGCAAGATATATCCGTGTAGATACCAGGTACTCCTGGTCTTCCACATCCTACTCCCCAACTGACGACTCCACACAGATAGAAGCGTCCATTTTCTTGTTGGCAAGAAAGAGGTCCTCCAGAATCTCCCTGCAAACATTTTAATTTTTATTATGTATCATGTTAATGCGATATGAAATTTGTGTATAAAAAAAGGTTTTCATTATTATTTACAAAAATATAAACAAATATATTTTTAGGAATTGTAATTTGAATATTTCCATGGATCACTGTTTATGAAATTTCTACTTTTTTAGTTTTTTAATCTTCTTACACAGCAGATTTGCACTTTACCAAAGAATTTGTATATTTGTTTATGAAATGATGTTGAACATAATTCATAATTTAAGACATGTTATATTGTTTTTGTTTTGGAACAAAAACACTGGAAAGGAAGTAATTTTCAATATAAAGTGACTGTGTGTGCAATTATTGAATTCATCTCTGTGAGAAAATATTGAGTATTGTGTGGCCACGTGCTTTCACTTTCTACAACTTAAAAAAGAAAAGAGAAAAAACATGAATATCTTAAAACAAAATCTTCTAACAAAAATGTTCCGCAAATGAGAAAAGTTCTGAATGATTACAATCCAACCAAGAGTACAGAGCAGACTTAATTTTATTAACAAGTTCACACAGTTTTATTAATAAGTTTACACAAACGAACAAGTTTATTTTGTGCATTAAAAATACAGGTACAGATCCTGCTGATCATTTGGGGGGGGAGGCATCATAGATTTTTGTTACATAATAAACATTTTGGTTACATTGTATATTATTTTTGTGTTGTGAATATGATTCTATACAATATTATTTTTCAATAATTACTAATTCTAAGATAAATAAATATTTAAATAAATTTTGCCAAAGAAAAGAAGGAAACAAAAAGCGAGGCCTTTTTTTGGGGGGGGGGGGAGGCATGCCCCTCCTGAATCCGCCACATTAAAAATGTCATGGAAAAATCGGGATCAAGTGTTAGTAATACGATGCGATTGCAAGGAGTTATTCGCACTGAATTATAATTATAATTTTTATTATTGTAATTTGGGACTTGAATTCAAATAGACTTCGTGTTTCGAAGGTGTATATATTAGGATAACTCTGTAGATGGGCGAAATTTTCAATAAGTTAGATGAAGATGGACAGTCGCGCGTTGGTGTTTCATCCGATGCACAGCTAGGGCAATCACGACTGCCTATTAATGTAATGGAAATTATTAAATCCTATAAAGTACCAAATATTTAAGGATATTCGGGAGACATTTTTAATTTATCCTAATGATAGGCAAGAACGCGATAATAGGGATATCGAGGACATTTCATGGACAACATCCAACCCGAATTCATCCGAGAAGGACATTGAGAAGTCATCGCAGTATGCTAACGAACTTTATTCAAAGCCGCACGGGACGTTAATGTTTGTACAGAGAAGAAGTTAATCATTTCATTAATGAACTCAATAGAATTTGTAAAAATGTGAGAAATAATGTTAAATTTTATTTTTTTGAGAAAAGGAAAGATTGATAATTTATACTAGTTGCCGTCAATTCAATAATTAGTTTTAATCAATAGAACTTCCAGGAATCTTAATTCTGTATAGAATTACATATCTACTGCAACGGAAGGTTGTCGAAATGTTGTATTTCGAAGCCCATGATTAAAATTGAAAGTGAAATTAATAAAATAATGCTTAACATTGAGAAAATTTATGAGCATAGCAGGACAACAGAAGAAATAATTATCATGATAATAGCAGAAGAAGTAATCCCTTCATAATATTTGTATAATTGCTTGTAAATAGTATCAATATTTAGTAGTATTAAAAATCATAAAAGGAAAGGTATTTCTCAATTCATTCAATTATTTTAAATAATTGGCGATGCTGATTGCAGATCATGCATATTTAAAATCATGTAATAAATCAATACATAAATTTCATTGTCCACTCCTGTCACAAAGTATGAGGGACATTCCGAAAGTAGCTTTCGCCTTTCTCTTTCTCAGGGGGGCTGCATTATAAATGATAACAATTCACTGCAACAACAAAATACAATCTTTTGGCTATTTTTCCAAATTGTCACCGCCAACATAGATACATTTGTTGGACCACGAAACATACTTCAAGAAACCCTCCCTTGGAAAAATAATTTTTACACAAATCGTTTCCACAGCAACAATACAAAAAGTTACAATACCTTCAAAAACTACCAACAAGGCACTCATTAATAAACACATTTCTCGAACTTAAATAACTTTACAGATAATCTCCAAGAATAAAGTATTCACAGAACTTCCCTATTCACACAGTAGTTTAGTTTTCTTTCTTGTAATATTTATAATGAGGGAAATGTCTATAAAAACACGCGAATTTTTTTTTCACATTTTCTCAATTATATGGTCCCTAATAGATTAATGGAAATAATACTTTGGGAATATTACAGAGGAGAAAAACCTATTTTTGAATTGCAACATTTCGTTAGCAATGATGGGACAGATGTAGGAGAACCTTCCTGGTCGGCTTCTGACTGAGACGTTTTGACTAGGGTTCTACGATCTTTGTCCCATCATCACTGAGGATAAATGCGGCTGATGCAGACGAAACGTCTGTAGGAAGTAGTCGAAATTTGACTGGATCACGGCCTATCAGCCTAACAAGCAATGTCATTAAATGAGCTGTAGCTTTCGATAGTAGATATAAAAATGTAAAATATAGTAAGATATTAATAGTAAGGTTTACGTGTAAGCAATATCAGTAATGATGCCGAGAGTTTTATTCCAGAGTCAGTCAAAAAGTAATGCCATTTTTTCTACTTGAATAAAAGTTAAGTGAAACATTTGAATTTGGCACTATTTCTCAAACGCTCTACAATTCAGCGCAGAAGCAACTTTCCGTGTCAACATGTGGCAGCACAGCAGTCGTTTACATTTATGAAAGACTGAAAAATGTGTATGGTGATACAACAATGTTACCACTGTTCGTCACTGTAGCGAAGCTGAAGGGCAAACACCATTGGATGACGAAAACATGAGCGGCAGGTCGGTGACTGCAGTCACACCACGTAAGCTTGAGGGAGAAAATACGACACAATTCATTTGCAGTCACCCGACGTTTACCGCGAATATCAGTGGTGGCTGGTACCCAAAGAGACTGGAGGTTGCACCTCCATCGAATGATGGAAATGTAATTTCCAAAATTCAAAGTACGAATACATAGTAAAAATGTAAGCAAATCAAATCAATTTAAACTAAGTGAAATAAACGTCTGTATTTAAACACTACTTACATAATTGTATGCGTCTGGTCCGCGCATGTACACCTCCCGGGCACGTAGTTCTGGCTTAGATTTCCGCTGGGCACTTAAATTCGATTCCAGCACAATGCAACAAGCACTATTGCGTCGATACGTTTCACACAAATAAAATTATCTTATTTCGAAAACTTCATTACCCTGGTATATTTGGCAATAATGAGAGATCTTCGGCACACATTCGTATTCAGAAGAACGCTCGCAAACCGCTGGCCAGCTGCAGCCACGCTGGCTTCTGCGAGACACTATAAGCGTTACGTTATTTCAATTATTACGTTAATTCAATTATTAAAATTAATCTTCAACTGCTATTCCCCATAAATTAATTTCCGGCTCACTGGGTTGATGGGTCTTATAAGAAATAATCGCTATTGACTACTAATAGCCGATTATTCGATCTGCCATCTGTACAGAGTGGCCGAGGAATCTGAAAAGCAAATATATACTTCTATCTACTCATTTGCTGGGATTGGCTAAATGAAAATCATCTTTTCTATTCACAGACACTTGTAAGTTTATTCAAGGTTCCTTGGTAACAATACGGAACGTACTTTCGGACATGACCAGTCTCAAACCTTAAATTGCAGTACCTGTCTTCGCGCGCTCTTGACCGATGTCGCCGCGTAGAACCATTTTCAATCTTTCCCGGTGTCAATGGCTCCAGGTCCAAATGCCATCTTCATTTCTTCCGTTCTGGCACAAGTGTACTCACGTCACTGATCCTCACCGCCTCATAAGTTGATAAGACTTAATTAATTTTCCTTTTAAAAGTTCCCAGTTCTTTCTACGCGTATACTTAAAATATTAAAGTTCAGCAAACTATTATCTGCATCAAATACTCCCAGTCCCGTTGCCGACAAATTCACCTAAGTTCACAATTCTAGCTGCTGCACTCGAGATATTTCCCACATTCCCATTCCCATATTTCCCACAAGTCCCAATTTCCGCACATTACATCAATATTCTAAGTCCGACAACCATACGCTCCAAAGTAGATGTTCACAATTCCCAAACTCCGAACATCAATTGTCTACACACGATCCGCACAGCACCACGGCATAAGTCGGAATGAATCCACATTCCCCTCTTTCAGCCCTTCAAAACTAGGTCCATCTTTCTACTGTTTCTTGTCAGAAAAAATTCCATGCTAGCCAATCCCTCAATTACTTACAAATTCAACTAGCCGCGCCCCAGACTGTCATTGCTTTCTCGGCCAATCCCCCTACAGTTTACTTTGTCAACTAGCCGCGCCCCGTGGTTCAAAGCAATGAAGTTTGTTGACCTTGACGACAACTCGTCTACCATTGCTATGCCGCCATATTTACATGCCTATCCTTACCATTCACCCTGTTTACAATAAATGTTACGCCATACAAAGTCCCACGTATTGGTATGTCACAATATCGGACATTTTGTAAGCGACTGCTATGTTGCCACATATTGAGGCAGGAAGTTGCTTCTGCAGTGAAGTGTAGAAGAAGGTTAGAACAAATTTTATGTAAGTGGAAAAAATACATTACTTTGTGACTGACCTACGTACAACTCATTTGTTTCGAATGTTTCGAACGGACACAGGCTGAGTTTAGCTCAGAGTCAACATTGCCGCTGTTTCTGCAGTGAGGGGGACCTCCTGTTCAGAGGCATGCAGTAACATCAGTAAACTCGGATTTTCTTAACGTGACGTCTCAAGGTCACGCGCGAAGGAGGGAGAGGGTACGTAGACTCCAATGGGGAGTCACAACAGCTCCGATTTTTGCGGCTCCTTATTGGAGTCTGCCTTCCCTCTCGCGTGACCTTGAGACGCCACGTCCAGAAAACCCAAGTATAGATGCCCTAAGCGGCACGAGGGCCACGGGCGCACCTGGCAGGCGTCGACGCCGCCGTCGGCCACGCCGGCGCACAGCTGGCACGTGCTGAGGAAGAGCGCGAAGCCGGCACGGCGCAGCTCGCGCGCGCACGTGGCGTCGTCGATGAAGGGCAGCGTGGCGCGGCGCAGCTGGCGCGGCAGGCCGCCGTGCTCGGAGAGGCGGCCCCAGCCGGACAGCAGCGCGTGCGCGACGCGCGGGCGGGCGCCGGCGCGCGGCAGGCACACGGGCGCCACGCGCCGCCCGTCCAGCCGCAGCGGCACGTGCAGCTGCAGCAGCGCCAGGTCGCGCGAGAAGGTGGCGGCGGCGAAGCCCGGCGTCAGCACGCGCACCACGTACACGCGCTGCTCGCTGCCTGCGCACGCACGCACGCACGCGTCAAGCCACGCCCGCTCGCTAAGCTCCGATTTACAGCTAATGACTTGGGTTTCTGGAACCTGGCCGTTGACACCTGATCAACTTTTACGGTTTCGCCCATCATTCGGAAGCTTAAACATCACCACAGTGACGTCACCGTGATGTTTTAGCTCTCGATTAGATGACACTGTAACAGCTGATGAAGTGCCATCGGCCATGTTAAAAAAGTATAACTAAAAAATATATCTTTAAGATGGAATAAGGCACGACTTTTTGTGTCTTTCTCGGGCCTGCCGCTAGAGTCGCTTGATCTACAGCACTGCTTGATACGGTCGTGCCCATACGACATCTTGCGGCAGGATCGAGAAAGACGCGAAAGGTCGTGTCTTATTCCATCTTGAAGATAATACCCTCAGATGCCACGTTAAAAAAAAACAAGTCTAAAGGCCCCTTCATGCATCGTCACTGCCGAGCGCTTCCGAAGTCCGCGGCTGGTAGCAAAGCATTGCTTTAAATAGTGGTCTTCCCACGTGCGGCAGGTTCGCGCTGCTGTGGCGTTCGGCGGCGGACCCTCGCCACCACCAGCGCAGGAGGGCGAACGCGCCACCGCTAGCAAAGCATTAGTTCAAATGGAGGTTTTCACACGTGCGGCTTAGTCGCGCTGCTGTGGTGTTTGGCGGCGTACACCCGCTTCCAGAAGCGCGGTAGGGCGTACTCGCCACCGCTACCTAAGCATTGGTTTAAACGGAGGTCTTCCCACTGGGACACTCGTCGTGGCGTTTTACCTACTGCGACCCTTTATTCGTGGGCGCCGACGGGTCGGCGAACCCTACCCCTGCCGAATTCTCCCCCTTTCACGGCGTGCGGCGGTGCGGCGGTGGCGTGGGGCGATGGTGGCGTGTGGAGGACCATGCCGCTTATCGGAAGCGCGCGGCAGTGACCATGAGTAGCCGTAAGGCTAGTCGCAAAATGAGACGCAGGTCCGTGACGTGACGCAGGGTGACTCATGGTGAGGTTTTGCGGACCACCATGCTTATTGGAGCCGTACACGTTTGGGCGCAGGGTGACGTGTCGCTGTTTCTGCGCGTGGTGACACTGCGGAGCGCCGTGTTTTGCACGGAGTTTCCTGCGAAGGTTCGCCGTGACTCTGCTGAAGATGGAAGACAAACTAGTCGAAGCCGTGCGTTTTCGTTCAGTTCTTTATGACACAAACCATGATGAAGTTATTTTATGAACCGTGGTAACTATAATTCATCAGTTTCAAGGAGCTTGATATATGCATTTTTTAAATTAGCTATTTTTCACTAATATTTAAATAAATCACCAAATTTCCCTTATTTCCAAAAAAATTCGCTGAACGTGCAGAAATATGAAGTATTTTTCAGCGAAAATATGGAAAAATATGTAAAATAAATTTTGGCAGGAAAGTTTAAAAATGGGCTGATTCGTAAAGAAATTTTCTAAGAAAGCTTCAACAAAAAGTATATGCATTTGCTTTCTAATCTGGACTCTATTGATAACTAAAATACTATAAAATAAATTGACTGACTTTAAAAACACTGCTAGTTTTTCCTCGGTTCCAATGGGCCTTGTGGCGTTACAGCCTTCTCTGCAAATTTCATCATGGTTTAATTTAAAATAGTTCTGAAATTTGTCATCAACAAATTTCTTAGAGCTAATTCTCCATGTGTTTCTGTTTTTTTCATGTAGCCGCTTCTTTCTCCTTTTTGATCCAACATAATGGTGAAACATTTGAACTCGTTTTCGGAATCCGATTCAGAACTCAAATCCAACATCGTGGAAATACTCATTTTCGTCAGCGCTCGTACCGGAGTGAGCCCATCTTGCGATGATCACCGCTGTGACTCACTCTGCCGTGAGAAATTCGGCGAGAGTCACGCTGCGTCACGTCACGGACCTGCGTCTCATTTTGCGTCTAGCCTAATGGTCCAATTCTAAACGGTTGCGTTCACACTACACGCACCGCTGAACCCATCTTCACCTGCTTCGGAGCCCACAGCAGTGTGTCACACGAAACCTTCTTCTCTCATGGTCTGGCTCTCGGCGGTGGCTGCATGTGAAGCGCTCTGTCGCTTCTCTGTGGTGCCAGTGAGTGGCCTTAGACTCCCTTCACACGAAGGCACTCGGTGGCGCTACCGAATGGCCTTAGGTTGCCTTCACAGTGAGCCACTCGGTGGTGCCACTGAGTGGCCTAAGGCTGTCTTCACACCGAACCACTCGATAGCACCCCCAAGAAGCGCCAGAGCTCCTTCGCATCCAGCCATCGCCGACCGCCATTGACCACCAGAGGGATCTGGTGGCTGAAAGGCAGCTTACAGGTAAAAACCGATTAAGTGGCGCGCCCGAATGGCCTAGTGTGAAGTCTGCCATTTAGGATTGCGTTCTGCTGGCGGGGGCGCCGCGCCACTGGTGTCGAGAGTTCTCCACCAAACGCCACCGCAACGCGACAACGCCGTTCGTGTGAATGCTTCCATTTAAATCAATGCTTTGCCAGCAAACGCGCCACTCGGAAGCGCTGCTGAGTGGCGCTGTGTGAAGGGGGCCCTAACAGCTGTGACACGGTTATCCAATCGGGAGCATCGTTACCTAAAATTAAAGTCGTTACGAAGCTCCCGATTGGATAAACGTGTCCAGCTGATGATCTGTCACAAGTCACTATATTTAAATCGGACAGTACAGCGCTGGAGAGACAGGCATTAGTCCGTCTTCACTCGGAACCAGCAGTGCCTCTCAGGAGCGCCGGGCCTTTTCACATACAGACTCCGACCAGCGCCACTGAGCGAGGGAAACGAAGGATTCGTGAATCCCACTGTTTTGGCGGCTGCGGCCGCATGACAGGTTACTCTCAGTGGCGCTTTCGAGTGGTTGGTGTGAAGTTTGCACTTTATTCTCCGATTAAAACAGAGAGCAAGCTGGCGTTTGATCGGCTAGGAAACGGTTATCCAATCGGGAGCTTCAATTTCAAAAATTAAGTAATAACGAAGCTCCGAATCGGATACCTGCGACCGATCTGATCAAAAGTCAATTCGACCTGTTTTAATCGGAGTATAGAACTGTGTTCTGCCGGCGCGGCGGTGGCGCGAAAGCGAGTCTGTGTTGGTGGTAGCGGCAGAACGGCTATAACCGCCATAGCGCCACTGCACTTTCGTGTGATTACTTCTGTTTAAACCACCGCTTTACCAGCAGCAACGATACTCGAGAGCTTTACTGAGTGGTTCCGTGGGAAGGAAACCTTTAGAAAGTTTTTGCACAGTGTGAAGCACTTTATCGTATAGACATTTGAAACTGCGCACGCGCGAACTCCAACGTCACGTTTAAGTGATAGCGAAAAACGCTCTTCCACGAGACATAGCGAGGGTAATCACGTACTTTGTATCGCAAACTAAATCTGTCTCATGAACACGCTCCGTAAAATTTGTTTCCAACTGTGGCGCCTGATTGTGTTCTACTCTCATGATTCAATCATTTATTTAATAATGTAATAAATGTGTAATAATACAATAAGATATACAATTCAGCGGTCAGTCCTGATAGAAAAATTGCGAATCAAGAAGAGAAGGCATAATAGGAATTTAGCGTAATCTCTGCCGCCACTAATCAGAACGACTTTCATGTAGAAAGAAACGTTGTGCATAATCTCTTTTTACTCTTCACGCGTTACCTAGATGACTCATAATGTTTTTCGCTACGCTATGCCAAACTGTCTCTTCTCAACCGCTACATACCACCACCACCTACACACAGGCCTTAGCGCCCTACACGCTGGCGAGGTGCGAATTGACGGGGGATGTCGCGGATCTTCATCCCCACCCCTTTTATGTCCCTTGTTGGAAAAGTAATATTTCTTATGCGCACACTAAACACATGCCTCAATTATGATTTCCACACTTTGAAATGTCCAAAGCAAAGAATCCTTATGAAGGAAATTGAACAAGAAAAGAGCCGGTGGCGATCCCGAGATCATTCTTAAGGTTCATACAGACTGTGTGTGTTAGTGAAGTGCTCACTTTCTTCGATTCTTCCCGTCCTAGAGTTTTGAGTGTACTCATCAGGGGGGGGGGAGATGCGAACAAAAATATTACCTCGTCACAAAGGCTTCCCAAGTAGGAAAGCAGTTCATGGCTGCCTCACCCAGCCAGAGGGAATGGCTTACCGTCATCAGCGTAGAGGTCATAGTCACCGGCCACAACGCTGAGGTCCCGCGGCTTGAGCCCGTGCACGCAGTGAGCAGCCGTGATCGCCCAGTAGGCCGAGATGACTGCTCCACCGCACACATGGCGTGCCAGACGACCGGCCAACAGCTGCACGGACACTTGCCACGGGAACTCACCTGCGCATGCCACGAAACGTTGGTAATAACAGAAAGATGAGATGGGGAAGCGCACTTGGTTGAACGAACTGCTGTACAAAAACTAATAGAATTTTCAAAAAACCTACATCACATTAGTTAAAGAACTAATAGTAGTGGAGAACAAATTTCCTTTCAGAAACTAGTGGTGATACAACAGCAGGTACTTTCTTGTTAATAACCGTTTCGTAATGTAATATCGCTGTTACTGTCCATATTGACACAGCCCAGCGATCATTTATAAAACTCATCACCAATCGAAACGCATTGGATGTGAAAACTAATACTTTTAAAGCTAATACATCAACACAAATTCGACAATCCAAAACCGCCTTCTATAATCCAGAAACATTGCCAAACAATGAGAAGTTATTCTAAGAGTTTCAAGCTGCCATGTTGTGCCATTGCCATTGTATTGTATTGCGACATGATAACTCGTGACTCTTCGATAAAAGGAGTTCGGGAAATCCGAATGGGCAATTTTGATGATTTGCAAAAAATTATGCGAAACTACTCACATTTTAAAAAAACATGTCCCTGGCTTATTTAAATATCTGAATTTGAAGAACACATTTCGTTAAGTAAAACACTCTAGCATCAATATTGCAGTTTTGCAATGTTTTTAATTTTCGATAATATAGAATTCGCCGAAATGGCACTAGCACCACTTTCTTTACCGTTGTTTTCTACATACGAGGAAAAAATAAATAAAGATCAAATTTGGAGCGGGTTTAGAGAAAATAATTGTTTACAAAATGTGTATTTCACGCACCCGAAAAATTCACATAAAAATTCGCGAAACATTCACACAAAAATACGTTAAAATTCACGTAAACGTACGTACATACGTAAAAATTCGTAATTTAGCGAAAACTCATATTTACGAAAAATGTACAGGACCTTGTAGAAAGATTTGTGCTTGGTAAAAAGATTTGATTAAGGAAAATCTTTACCTTAAATATTGAAGTTGTAGAAAGACGCAGAATAAAACTGATCTTTTGAAATTTTCGAAACTTCAGAGAGGTCAACGAAAATGCGACTTGCGTCGTTTCTTTAAGCGTCTTTTGCTCTACCCGAGGGAAAAAATTAACAAAAAAAAAAAAAAAAAAAAAAGATTTGTAGCCATTTTTGAGAAATTTTGAAAATGTTGAGGCTTCATGTAAGCCTAAAGTACCCCCATAAATCAAAATATCCATTTTAAATTCAAGGGGCCGTGACTTTCGCCAGATCAATTGGGTCAGAACCAATTTTTGTGAAATCTTACTTACACTTAAGCCGCTCGCGCTGTTTGCAGGCAGATGGACAGACGTTTTGCCGTTAACTATGTTTTTCGGAATCAAGGCCCACAAAACGTGGATTCTGACTTCACAACGTGTTAGAGGTAGTAATTTATTGCATACAGGAAATAATATTTTTCCACTTTATCAGGGTTCCACAATACGATTCTTTCGTCGAAAAATCGTCGTTTTCCCGCAGCATTACTATTCATCCCTATATTGCGTTGCAGTATGTGAGAAAGTAAAAGGCACGAAATTGCCACATTAGCTGGACGAGCTCTCTGAGATCAGACGTTTTAGAAGCCGTACCGCCTTAGAGACCTGCAGCTGGAGTTCCCACTGCAGCGTATGTATCCGATGGGTCCTAGGTATCGAGTCCCAACAGTGGAGGATTTTCGACACTAGCTAGTGAAAGATTGGAAATTAAGGATTGATTGCAATCTTGATATTTTTGTGTGGGCTTTGTCAGCCGCTGATTTAATTTGATCTTTTCATGTTGGGATTTCTTGTATATTAATACTCCTAAATATTTAACTGGGATTTTTTTTTTGGTATCCAAGTAATAATGGAATCCTTAATATTTAAGTGCAGGATATCAGTAGGACGTCGCAGCGTAAACATTTTAGCTTCTAGTTTTTCTGGATTTACCTTTACTCTCCAGTTTTCGGTCTGTTTAATGTATCTATCGATGTCATATTGTAGAATGTCGAATGCTATTTTGACATCGGCATCTCAGGTAAATAAAACTGCTTCATCTGCATACAATGAAATGTTTGAATTTATTTCCGCTTATTGTGAAGTATTGTTACCAACTTGAGCATAAATTTACAAATATAATCTTAAACGAAATACCTCCCGTTCTTCTATATCATAATCCAGAATGATACGGGCGAGCCGTACTGTATGAATACTTGTTTACTAGCGATCTTCCCTTTGGAATACCCATGCATATGGGTCCTGGGAACCCTCACTATCCAATACCAAAAATTTCGAAAACTAGTATGGTGAATTATATTTTATTTATTTATTTATTTATTTATTTATTTACTTATTTATTGTACGTCAAAAACAGCTAAAAACTGTGTGACGTGCTACGCGAAGAAATGAATTCTGTGCACATTTTCGTAATTGTGTGTTCCCTACTTTAAGATATATACTACTTGAATTTTTAATACAGAAAGAAATGAGCGTTGTTTGCAAAGATTGTCAACAAAATATTAGCTCCAATGTAATAAAATGTATTTTTTAGGATACATCAGCTACTAATTTGAGCTTTTATCCATCATCATGTCCTTTGTGAAGGAATAATACTTTATGCTGCGAAAACATAGAGAACGACACAGATAATGAAGTCTGTGTCCAGAAGCAAAACAAGAGGCCATCTCAGCATTTGCTCAAAGAATCGGTGAAACTGGACGAAAAACCTGATCGAGATGGGGGTCATTGACCCAGAAGCTGCGGCTCGTATCATCCGCAAACAGAACTGTTCTTCCGTTTCGAATCGTCGAGGGCATATCGTTTACGTATAGTAGGAAGAGAATAGGGCTTAAAATCGATCCCTGCGGGACTCTACGTGCAATTATCAAAGAGTCCCATGCAATTATCAAAGATATACAAAGGTGTGTACACAATGTTCCGTCATTCCAGGAAGGTATTTCGACTCTCTGAGATCGTTGTTTAAGGTATGGACATAACCAATCTAGAGCAATACCACGGATTCCATATGAAGGTAATTCTGAAAATAAAATGTTATGATCAATAACGTCATGAGCTTTTGAAAGATCTAAAAATAATCCAATATTTGCTTCGTTCTAGCGTCCCACTGTTATGATCTGTCGTTTTCTGTGGTAACTCCGGTCAATATCAGGTGAATTCCGGAGAAGAACCTTAACAAACGACTTTGGACCGCTCTTGGTCTTTCCGTCTTTCCTTCTTCACCCTTGTCCCACCATCTCCTCTTACACACACACACACACACACACACACACACACACACACACACACACACACACACACACACATACACACACACACGCATTTACACTTACATGCACTACAATGCTAAATGTAACAGAAGAACAGTGTGGAGTTAAGAACTTGTCTCAGCTGGAGCGGTGACTCACTGGGGAGAGATACCTGCATTGGAAAACCGCGAAAGACGACGTGCTGGTCGGCGACAGTCCTCATTTCTAGAGGGGAGAAACACCTCCCGGGAGCTTGCTTTACCCTATGCGATCCTTTACCCACATGCTTTACCCTATCAGGGATAATGACCGCAGAAATTGACGAGCCAGGAAATTGAAAATAACCCAATAGGAGATGTTATCGACAAAACGCAAGCGTAGTAGTAACGCAAAAAGTAGTTTGTGGCTCGGAAGTTAAGCTTTGGGCGCACTGAGGCAAGTTGATTTTGCACCTCGCCCCATAAATAATTTTAATTTTTTTTATTGTAAGCTTCAAATAAATAGTCTGTATTCAGAATGGGGATTCTAATTTGGATGTCTTGCTACCAATATACGGTAGTTGTTTTAAATAATTTTTTTTTAGAAAAGTGTTGGCTTTGGAGGAGGTCATCCCGCACCTTTCTGGACCCGTCACTGTTTTATAAATGGTATGTCAATTGTATGGGTCATACCTGCTACCACCAAAAAATTGTAATAATTATTAACATTACAAACTAATAATTATTAATGTTGATATACCGAGGTTTATCATCATCCAAGTCCGCTTTTTGTGTTACCGGCCGCGTGTAGTAGAATGCTAGTCGGTTGTGGGATATGTACCATCTTCTCATCAGAAAGAGCATACAAATAAGAAATGTATTTTCTTTGAGGAGGAATCTTTATCTCTTACGCTGTCTTTAGATGCAAATCATTTGTTTCAATTGTTCTTATCGGACAGATGACTGTTAAAATACTTTAACGGACGCCGGCCTTTAAGAGTTGTACTTTGTCTGTTTGGCGGCATTGTACCGATATATCAGTAAAGTATTACGAAACATTATTTTTTCTCACCTGGCGCAGCGTTTTCTGCACCGACGATCCGCGCACTTTCTTCCCTCTGCAACCCGCACGGTGTGGAATACCCGATTGAACTGCACGGACGGACACAAACATTAGAGACAATCATTGTGCCTTGGAACATATATTAGAATAAATAAAGAAGATTGAAATGCGATATATTTTAGTTATTTATGTGACGTAGAAACATACAAACGCCGTTTTCATAGAAGCAACCTCCTGCCCGCCTTCTTTTGGGGTTTCCACCTATTTCCCAGCTATCCACAGGGCCAATGCTCAGAATCTTCCGTTTTGATTCTGGAGTCATTTCTCTCTCCCCCTTCCCTCCGACATCTTTCACTATTTATTTTTACATGTCATTCACTTTTAAATACACGCCTCAATTGTAATTATGTAAATGTAAAAAAAATTAAGTGGTTAGGGGAAAGAGCAGAACTTATAACCTAAGCCTCGCCAGAAATAATAATAATAATAATAATAATAATAATAATAATAATAATAATAATAATAATAATAATAATAATAGAATGGTTGAATATCTTCCTGTTGATCCCGTTTTTATATTATAGAAAGATGGTTCTTTTTCAAATTTATTGGACCAAATAGGATCAATCTACGATGATACGATGATACCAGGAATTAAGATGTGTAATTCATAGACATTTATTGCTGCTTAACGTTTCGCACATTTGGCATGTGCTTTGTCAAAAGCATTTGACAAACGGTTGATAATAAACATTACATTTTTGTAGTGAAAAACAAAGGAATAAATTAAATATACGTATTGAAGAAATGTTTAACAACATTCTCATGTAAAGCCTTTTTAATAATATGCAGAAGGCGTCGTCTAATTTAGTGGCTAAAACATTCATAAGTAAGCAACACAAATGAGATATATCAAGGAATGGACGTGCAAAAATTAGGTAATAACAAACACATACATAATTGCTTTTTACCGCTGTTCAATCCTAATTTTTGCACATCCATTCCTTGATATATCTAATTTGTGTTGCTTACTTATGAATGTTTTAGCCACTAAATTAGACGACGCCTTCTGCATATTATTAAAAAGGCTTTACATGAGAATGTTGTTAAACATTTCTTCAATATGTATATTTAATTTATTCCTTTGTTTTTCACTACAAAAAATGTAATGTTTATTATCAACCGTTTGTCAAATGCTTTTGACAAAGCACATGCCAAATGTGCGAAACGTTAAGCAGCAATAAATGTCTATGAATTATACATTATATTACATATATTACATATATTACAAAATTCCTGGTATCATCGTATCATCGTAGATTGATCCTATTTGGTCCAATAAATTTGAAAAAGAACCATCTTTCTACAATAATAATAATAATAATAATAATAATAATAATAATAATAATAATAATAATAATAATAATAATAGAAAAACACTTCTAAGAATACTTATTTATATTTGTAAAACTTACCAGTGTGAATTTACGTGTTTTATATTTTCCCATAACATAATATATTTTAGAAAGACATTTTTAAAAAAATTGTGCGACTGGTAGTTACAACCTTGCCTGAACCATGACACATTGGCTCCCTTCACGTGAGTCTGACGAAGCCGCACGACACTACGACGATATGGAATTGCTTTAATTGGGTTAGTTTTCGAGCCCGTATTTGTAAAACTTTGTTAAAAACAATATTTCAAGATGTGAACTGCAATATACTTTGCCCAAAATATTTTTAGAGTAACTGGAAATCGATATTATATTCCAAATGTTTTCCCTAAATCTAGAAAATAGTTCAATAAACAATTGTAATTCATATAATTTTTTATCATTATATTCCTTGCTAGTGAAATTAGACTTCAGTTCTGAAATATTGGGATTGTGGTTATATGTTCTTCCTGTTTATGACACTGTACCTCAGCACCAGTACTATTTTCTATCTTTCTTCAATTATTTATCACTATATTCCGTCTAGAATAGTTATATTTACCTTTCCAGAGGTACATCATCATTTTCCGGATCGTTGCCAATGCTGTCAATCAATTCTTCCCTGCCACTGGATGGAGATGTGATAGACGTTACCATCAATACCGAAGTGCCATTCATGACAACGCTTGTTGTTGATTTTGATGTTGAGGATGATGAAGATGGTGCATCCGATGAAATTTCTTGGTTCGTCGCGAAAGCTGAAAGCAAATCATCACTTGTGTTTTGTAGAAATGGAAAATAAAGTTCTACAAACGTACTGGATTATTTGGCATTTTACCATTGTTTAAGAAAACGAGAATGAAATATCTTCCAGTATTCGTCCACACCCTCATACTTACTTGAGATGACTGAGGTGTCTACATTTACTTTCCTATCATTAAGGCCCAGAAGGCCTAATGAGTGGGTATTTCCATATTCGACTGTCAGAAACTAGAACTCGCTGAACAAGAAATCTACTCGAAAGAAAAAGTATGCATTAATTTAAGGATCGTAAACTCTAGTAAATAATTATTTTAAAATAAAACTGTATGAAAACTGCTCTGAAATTATTTTGCAAAACTATGTGTATATTACAGTACGAACATTTAATGCAATACAGCATACATATTATTATAATATATTTGTATGCGTGTGGTTGTGTTTTTTGTTTTTTACTTACGCCAAAACCAGAACTAGTACTATGTGATATTTAAAAGGAACTCAAAAACAGTTAATTTGAATATTCATTATCAAGCCAAGGGGCTATTTTAGCATTTGATCTAATGGGGTCATTGACCCCGAGGCTTTTGTAACAATGCTATTGCTACAGAACATACGCATGCGCGACCAGGGTCAGCAAGAGGAGCCGTGGCTCCCCCGAAAATTTTGAATGGATCCCAATATCCTAACGTACTGAACGGTTTTATTTGCGTAAAATGTTAAATATATTGTTGTTTGTATGCATAGCTTTATAGACTATCAGTTTCCAACGAATGACATTAACAATATTTTACGAAGAACGATATGCTTCACGTGGGTTTTTATATGCACGATGTTTTGTAATCTACAACATATCGTTGTGGTAACCCGATACGTCGTATCTCAAATTTACCGAAGTTTTCAGGAGGAACGAAAAACGTTCTCTACATCTCACTGTTTGACTGTCGCTTTCACAAATGAAAACTCATGATATTCGGTTTTTCACTAGTCCGTCGTCTTACGACGTATTGCAACTGCTGCAGTTCTCTAGACAGAACACAATGGTGTAATAAACAAAAAAGTGATTTTTTTGACACGCGACCTATTGCGGTTACCACGACGATATGCTTCTCCAGGACACGCAGTTGTGTGCGCAATCTTTATGTGTAAATGAGGATCTTGATCCCTACACTCACAACGATAGCACAAGGACAGAGATGAGACCAAGGGACACCTTGGGGAAGAAAGTAAATATACAAGACAGAGATATATGTTATTAATGTTCGGGGAGCGTGAAGATGCTCTATTTTACTTTCTCGCTACGGAGTACAGAGAGAGTTATGTAAATCTGCGAGAAAATGGCGAATTTTTGACGTCCGTTAAGCTGGCAAAGCCATTTTCAAAAACCACATTTTCTTTATACCCAGAATTTTGTGCTATTTTTGTGCTTTTCCAACATATAAACATTAATTTTTTGGCTCTTACCGTTTTTCCAAAATGAAAAAAACAACAATTCTCGAAATCTCGGACAGGAGTAATACCAACGTGTAAGAAAACGACTCATAGGGGGGGGGGGGAAGAAGATATTCTTGACACAAAATAAACCACAAAACAATACACTATTCAACAATATTGTTTTGCAATTTTCAACATTTAGTATTCCCCCAATTAATTATAAATTTTACCATTACAGTCAAAAAACAACACGTTCCGAAGTACACAAATCCTCATAAAAACTAAACTACTCAACAGTACGCATTGACCTTCACCAGCAGCTAGAAACAAACATTTCTCTAATAAACTCAACCAACAATGATTTTTTTGCTCTCGCCATTTGTTGGAAAATTGAACAAAATCACTTATGTGACATCAGAACTGGTGCACTACCGCCATATAACAAAAATACTCTTGGAAGGAAAACCATCTTTCAAAATAAAATTATTTCTACAGAACATGAACCACAACATATATCATCACAGAACAGTATTGTTTTTATAAATTTTGACTTCCGATACTATCTATAAAAAATGATTATTCATTACACTGTGTATCGAAAAACACATTGAAGGACGCACATGTAACCTAATTTTTACTAAACTATTTAACAATTCCATTTGTCCATCCCGAATTAACAGAACCGAAAATTATTCTAATAAACTATCCCAACAAAGATTTTTTTCCCACGCTTTTTTGGAAAATTGAACAAAACCGTTTATGTGTGATCCGGGCTGACGCACCCTGCCGAATACGACGATCGCTCTTTGAAGCAAATTAAATTATATTTCAGTAAACCATTCACAAAACGTTACACTTCACAACAGTTCGACAACAGACTTCTAAAAGTATCCATACAAAATTATAACTCTTGATACTGATTATCCAAAAACACACGGATGGTGGCACATAAATACTAAACTACTCAACAATTCGAATTGTTCTTTACCAACAATGAGAAACACACATTATTCTAATGTACTGCACCAACACTGAATTTTTTGTTTTTACCGGTTTTTTTTGTTTCGGAAATTGTGCAAAACCACTTATGGATGACCTGGACTGGCGCACCTCCAGCGAATAAGTCAAACACGCTGGAAGTAAAACCATAATTTAAAATTAAATTTTCTTAACAGAGCTTTAAACAATACCTTACAATACACAACACTGTTGTTTTTAAAATAATTCACTTCCGGTTTTACCCATAAAAAAATAATTTTTTTATTGAGAATTGAAAAGCACAAGAATAGAGGGGCATAAATCCTCGTAAATATCCTTATAAGCTTTTTTTTAAATGTCACAAATCTGAATAAAATTTTGTTTCTCTAATCAAGACTAGTTTTATGATAAATGCAATATTTACTAATCCATATTTTGAAGCGTACAGTTTTAGAATTTTATATACTTTTATATAAAAATGAATCTCTTCGTTTTCTTACACAATTTTTTTTTTCATGCTAGACCATTATATGTTACTCATGCAAATTTTGAGAATTGGCAATAGAAGTTGAAATGGAGAACTTGTCCTACTGCGAAAGAATTGTAGAGGACTCTTTCTTTCGGGAGGGGGCAGTAATCGTCCCTTCCCTTTCATTATAGCTGGTCGATGATCTCTTTTCCTGAAAAATGGTAAGTAGCTTGTTGACAGTTTCTTCAGTTTAAGATTGTAGAAATATCTACCGGTACCTGAGAATTGAATGAAGCTTCATTCTTGAGCACTTTCCGAAGGTTTCCAACATATTATCTTATTAAACGCTCTCGAGAATCTGTAACCCAAGCACATATTTCTTCGAATATCGTAGTAGAGATACATTGTAATATTCGTATGTACGGAAAAATCACAAAAGTGCAATTTGTTTTACATTTTACGAGATTTTGAAGAATTTTGAGAGATACTGAAATATGTTTGTTTTCTCAAATGTAACTATATTTTCACTTTTTTGTACACGTACGTTTATATAGTATAAAATACGTGGCATAGAGAAGTTTGTGTAATGTTGCGGCGAAAAGTTACCTTTTTCGACAGAAAAACTCATTTTGGGGCTTCATGATACCGTTAAAGAAGAGTTTTTTTGCCCCTGTATGTTGTAAATTACTTTATTTAACACGTATCGCAGTCAGAATTTGCATTTTGTGGTTCCTTAATACCACAAATCTGGTTATCTAAACCTCCGTTCGTCAATGAACAACTCTAGTACTTCTAATAGTACTACAACTCTAGTACCATTCGTAGATTTTGGCCGAAATGAACGTTTCCAATTCCACCCGGATTGACTTAAAAATATTTTGAAAACAATTCCGTAAATATTTGCCTGAAATGAAGCCCCTGGATCATTTTCGAAATTTCTCTAAAATTGCTCCAAATTATTTCTTTAAATTGTGAGAATACACCGAAATATAATATAAAGATAGTAGAGATTTTTACTGTAAACGCTGAGAATTTGAAACACGCAACAGTTCAACATTTTTTGATTCATCTCTTACAACTACAATATTGAAGATAGAAATGTTTTCTCAAATGAAAAATTCTCCACAATTAGTTCTTTAAATAATGTATTGAACATTTTTTTAAAAATGTTAGTCATTTTCACGCAATTTTAATGAAATATGGGCAATACTTACGAAAGTTTAAATTAATACTGCAGTTAGGTATCATAGAGATCTTTTACGTGTGCAAATTTCAAAATTTAATCTGGTTCTGCCACAGAGATATTACAGGTGAAACAACGAAGAAAAAAAAAAAAATAATAATTCCAATTTTTGGGAGGGTTTAATTTTTAACTTGTGCGCTACCTATCATTCATATTTTACGTAATGTAACTACTTTGTTATTATTTAAAAAAGGCAAAGAAATTAAGGTTGTGACTCTATTCCTTTTTTGAAAAATTACTTTTTGAAAATCGAAATTGGTTCTTTAGCGTCCCATAGATTTTGTTGCAAATATTACCTGAATAAAAACATGCTATATATAACGTAAATATAATTTTGACTTGTAGGTCAAAGTTTAATGAATCCAATTTATTTTAGATTAAAAAGCTACAACCTAGCGCTGAGTAATTAAAAACCCGTAAATGTCTACGAACGCGAAACGTTGCATGAGGCTTGTCTGCATGGTCAGCATTTGTGAACAACTATAATAGAAATGTTTGTTATCGTTTTTTGAACAACCAAAACTTAAGGAAATTTATAAATAGTTTAAGGATGGATTTTTTTTCTAGATAGGCGACTAATTTAATTCTTTATCACTTCAAATGGAATGACACAATAACAAGAGTAAGAAGCTTGATATTTTATCGCTACTACTGTTCATTTGCTCAATATTTCTTGTTTTAGATATTTCTTCAATGCTTTTACTAAACGTGATTCTTTTAACAACTCTATACATATATGAGAGAAGTGAAATCCATGTTTCAAATGACAGGACGTATTAGTTACTCAGGTAGAGGGTTTTTTCTACCCCACCCAGAAGGAAGAGACCAAGCCCCCACCCCCACCCCCTATTTGAGGTATTTCCGTTGTAATCCGTACGAAACAATAGTACAATTGCATGTCAAACCGTGTATCCAGCCTGGTGAGTGTTGCGAGTAAGAATTGACCAAGAGACAGGCCTCATTTGACGAGTAATGAAATTATTGATAGAGGAAAAACTATAGCTACAGTGAAGGTAGTTCTGAAACAAAATATTACGGACAGAAATGTAGCCTGGGGTCCAAATCCTCTCAATGGACCTCTCCAAACTCTCGTTACTTGTCTTTCAATAAATATTAATAACGAAGATAAATAAGGAAATAACGTTTCTAACCCAATGCAAGGATATTCACATTCGTTTGAGTAAAGAAACAAAACTTACTTCAACGATCAGTTCATTCGGTAACGAAACTAAATTCACACAGAATTTCGTTTTGTTATTTGTAACGAAGTATGCAGTGGAGCATGTAGTGTTGTGGTTGATATTCTGTAAGGATAATTTAATTTTGAAAGATGGTTTTCCTTCCAAGAGTATTTTTGTTATATGGCGGTGGTGCACCAGTTCTGATGTCACATAAGTGATTTTGTTCAATTTTCCAACAAACGGCGAGAGCAAAAAAATCATTGTTGGTTGAGTTTATTAGAGGAATGTTTGTTTCTAGCTGTTGGCGAAGGTCAATGGGTGTTGTTGAGTAGTTTAGTTTTTATGAGGATTTGTTTATTTCGGAACGTGTTGTTTTTTAACTGGAATGGTAAGATTTATTATTAATTGGGGGAATATTAAAAGTTGAAAATTGCAAAACAATATTGTTGAATAGTGTATTGTTTTGTGGTTTATTTCTAACACGTTGCTATTGCGCCTGTCCGAGATTTCGAGAATTGTTTTTTTTTTTAATTTTTGAAAAGCGGTAAGGGCAAAAAAATGTTTAAATATTTGAAAAGCACTAAAATAGCACAATATTTTGTATACAAAGAAAATTTTTTGGTCAATTGGCTTTGCCAGCTTAACATTAAGCCAGCAGAGCCGTTATACCGTTGGAGCAATAAAATTAATTTTTGGATATTTGGAAAGCAGAAAAATTGCACAAAATTCTGGGAATAAAGAAAATGTGGATTTTGAAAATGACTTTGCCGGCTTAACAGACGTGAATTTTTGGCAGAAACATTATTTCAAGGCCATGGTAACGAAAAAGTGGATGAATCCAGTTGCTAAATTTGGAAGAAAAAAAATCCTGTAACACGTGGCGTCGCCAGAATGAATGTTTTGTGGATCCTTGATACCAAAAACTCGAATGACGGCAAAACGTCGATCTGTCCGCCCGCCTGTCCGTTTGTCTGTCTGTGAACAACGCTAGCGGCTAAACTGTTCACCAGATTTTCTCTAAATTTTATATTTCTCAATCGATCTGGCTGATGTCGCGGCCCCTTGAATTTGAGACCGATATTTTAACTCTGGGAGGTACTTTATATGAAAACCCTGGGACAGTTTCCAAATTTTTTTAAAAAAAGCGGCTTCGTGGTTTTTTGATTAAATTTTGTTGTCGGATAGTGTGAAGGACGTTTAAGACAATCATGCAGGTCTCATGTTCGTTGAAAACCCTGATTTTTCGAAAATTGCAAAAGTTCAAAATTTTTCGGAGTCTTCCAACAACTAAAATATTAAAAATAGAGATTTTTATCTTTAATGAATTCTATTCCCTGAAGCTAGATTTTGAAATAAGGTCATGTACAAGTTTTCGTAAAATTTTATTACTTTTCGCGTAATTTTGCGTAAAAATACGGGCGAGAAAGTACGTGCTGTATAAGTATCACTAGTTTTTCTCCGTGAAACTATAAGAAATTAATACTATTTAAATAGTAAATTGGAAGAATAAAAAATATTCAGTACTAAAACTATAGCGCCCCATCATCCCAATCCCACGATTTGTGTCAGACCTTCCATGCGGTATATTACTGATAGATCCAATATCCATATGCGTTCCGCGTCTTTTGGATTTTATCCTCACTGATCTTTCGGTGAACTCAATATTGCCAAGTGGGAAACGATCAGTAGAGAACTGATTTCAACGGGCTTTATTTGATTGGAGAATATAAATTTTGGAAAAAATCGGCTGAACGGTTTAACCGCTTGCGTTGTTCAGAGACGGACAGACGTTTTGCGGTCATTCAATTTTCGGTATCAAGGACCCACAAAACATGGATTCTAGCTACACCACGTGTTAGAGGATTTTTTCTTCAAAATTAAGCAACTGGATTTATCCACTTTTTCGTTTCCAGGGCCCTGTATTAAGAGTGTATAACTTTCTCTCCACTAGCATAACTTTCTCTCCACTCCGTTGCGAGAAAGTAAAAGGCCAATAACAGTTGTAATAAGGTAGTGATTATACGTGTTGTTTGTTTCTTTCGCGAGACAATGCAACGGAAGAATTAACTCGCGTTTCATGAAAGAAAACTGGCGTTCGAAAATTGACTGGACATATGGCAGGACGTGACACTCCCAACATTTGACGGAATTGACTCTTGTTTTATTGCAACTATTCTATTGCATTACTTGGGAAGTAATAAATGAAAACTTTCCTATTGTCACTCTAAACTCTGAAAATATTTACAACAGTACTTTCCTGGATATCTTCAGTTCTTGATTGTCCTGTGACAAGGGCCTTCTCACTTTGACGTCTGACATTTCTATAATCACAGTCATTAAAAGAATAATTAATATCCAAGAAGTGTCATAGCAATTACAAGGAAGATGGACTATTGCGTTAATTTTTATAATAATGACATTTTCTTGAAGGTGAAATCAGAATGATGTTCGACAAATTCGACAAATAGGTGTGTGGTGTTTTCTCTTAGGTGAAACATGACGCTTACATCGGGAGAAGACAACTCACACGACAGAGCACACACCCCACACACCTTTCCTCGCTCGTATGGAACGCAGCCTGTAAATGACTGACTTATTTTCTACTTGAGAAATGGCGAATGCCACGGACGAATTAAGTGAGTTTGTCTTTGCAGTCCTTTCAACAAACTAATTCATTTACGTACTAATTTTATGTCCTACGACACCCAATTTTTTGCTTTATTAATTTATTGTCATGAGCACTCGGTAGGCACAGTGCTGTACGGGTTGAAAATCAAAACGTAATACGAATGCCGCTTTGGTTATTTATTGTTAATTTAAATGCGATTTAAATATTGTATCGCTACAATAAATATTTCTGAGAAAACTGGATAATTCATTTGCAAATTGCCATGATTTTTTTTCTTCCGATTGCAGCTCTGTTGGAAAGAGTGTTCCTGCGGATTGGGTCAGCAGATACTGACGAACAACTTCAAAGTGCTGTTTCAAAATTTCTGCCACCCGTATTATTAAAGTTATCAAGTCAGCAAGATGGAGTGCGTAAGAAGGTAACCTGTCATTGGCAAATTCTGGAAGAGTATTGATTAATTACTTTTTACCTGTCAATTTTGATTTTGTTTTCATTTTTCTTCTCTGATATTAATTGCCTTACCTCAATGAAGAGTTAAGTTTTTCCAAATGCACTTAAATTTTCGGTTTTCGAATAGTTAAATATGCAGGCAGCATATGTTACTGGGATATTCAGAATAGAATCTGATTACTGCGACTGCTTATATATCTTTTGTCTTAGATTGGACATTTATTCTGTGATTGAAAAGATTAAAGTAAATGTTGCAAATGCAAATGTTTCAGGTTATGGAACTCTTGGTACATATTAATAAGCGAATTAAGAGCAGGCCTCTTGTTCAACTGCCTGTGGATGCTCTTCTTCTGCAATATCAGGATCCGTCAGCAAGCTCTTTTGTTACGGTACGATTTTTTTCATATATTGCGTCATGGTTTGATTTTGGTTTTCAAATATTCTAGAGAGTTGTTTGTCGACAACAATAATAAACTGAACTTCTGAATCCCTCATTTCAGAACTTTACTATCATCTACATAAAATTGGGTTATCCTAGACTGCCTATTACTAAACAAGCTGAATTAGTACCTTGCATTTTAAATGCTTTAGAAGGAAAACCTCAGAGTCATCAAGATAGGCAAGTTCATTTATTATTACATTAGCAATTTTATACATCATGGTTTCATCTGTGTAGTATTATTTATTATTAACCTGAGTGTTTTCTGTTATGAAGTGCTTGTAATTGCTTTGTTTTTTCAGTGATAGCATTCTTTTTATGTAATTACAGCTTGTTATTGATTTTGATGCCTGTCTTGGGTCATGTGTCAGTGCCTTCGGATCCTAAGAAGCGCAGTGCATTATTTGGCCTCAATGATCGACCTCACATATCGAAAATGCTTGCTGATTTCATGCTAGATCTTTTGCTATTGCCATATGGGTAAGCTCTCTTAAATAAATGGTAATGTTTGCTTTTTTTGTTTTTATTACATCTTCTCAAAAGTTGTGTATTAGCAGCTGACAATAAGAACCTGTGTATGGGCTAAAAGCATTTTGTGTGTCTTAGGGCTACTGCTCAACAAGATCAGCAACAACAGAGTTCTCAACAACAAGGAGCCTCTAGTAGTAATAGTGGTGGCGGTGGTAGTGGTGGTGGCGGCAGTGGCAATAGTGCCAATAATTCCTTTCCAGTGCCATTAGGCATGAGTGAGTACAGTTTTAAACGTGTCACTGGAGAAAATCCAATGAAACCGGAAGAACTGGAACAAGTATGTATTTTTGATTTTTAGTGTCAAGTTATAAAATCTTGAGTCAAAAAGTAATATAGTTTTTGAAACCTGTTTCTTTTCTGAATTAGGCTAAACTAGGAGTGGTCAAGTTCTTGTCTGGAGGTGTTATGCCAGACTCTGATATCCTTATCCACCTGATAGTTGCAGCAGCTGATACAAGGTTTAATGTTGCTAATGCTGCTGACATGGAACTCAAGAAAATTGTTGGGTATATAATAGCCATAAATTTTTCTGCTTTACATATTTCTGATTTCCCTTTATACCTTGCACTCTTGTAATTAATTAGAACATATTCAAAAAAATTTTTTTGTTCTTCCAATAGAAATTTTTAAGCGCTTTTTATGTGACACTCCAACCTATTGTTATAATTCTTTATTATAGTGAAAATATAGATGGGAGCTTGCATACAATTTGTTTTATCTGTAGAACAATTGAACTACTACTTAAAATTTACTTTGATAATTTTTGTTTCTCATTTTACTCCCTATTACAAAAATATTCAGGTTGTATGATTTTTATGATCTTTGTGTATGTCTGTGTGGCCATGTAGGTCCTTGGACTGGGGTAGCCCTGCTTTAATGGCCCCTCTGTATCAACTTTTTCTGGGCACTCAGTTATTAGCAACAAAGGCACGCCCCAGTGTTACTAAACCTGAGCTCAGGAGACAACCTGTTGGTACTAGAATCCGTCTGAAGATCCTTCCATATTTATGTCGAGCACGTGGTCCAGCTTTGATGTTTCCTGCTTGTATTCAGGTTTGTTTAATTATCAAAAGAACTGTTATTTTATGGTTAATTAACTGAAAAAGCACTCTTTATATTAGTATTATTCTAACTTTCATTCATTTACTTTTATTTCTGTGTTACTATTTTCTACATACAAACATCAATTGGTCAAAATGTATTTATTGCAAATGTGAAAAACCAAGAGTCTGATAAAGAACAATATGAAAATTAAGTAATTATATCATTTGAATTTGTTCCTTTAAAAACAGTCGATAATTTCTTGATTAATAGTCATTACTTGTTCATAATTTCTAGTAACTCCCAAACATTTTTTCTCTCTAGGTGTTTTTTGATTCACTGTATGGAGCAAACACTAATCCACGATTAAAAAACATGGCATTGCAGTTTTCTTTGTTGATTATCCTTGGGTAAGTTATCGTATTGAAAATTTTGTGGCTACCTTTGTTTCCAGAACATAATACAGGTTGTTAAAAAAAGTTATTTAAAATAAATGATTTTGCTCTTTGATTCAGTTGAAAAGAACATGTATTTCAGATCTAATCTGCAAAGATTGGCTCCTGTGGCTGGAGTGTTACTTTCTGGATTGTTGAAGCTGATCTCAGAGGAAGATGGTTCACTTAAAACATTGGCTTATAGTGCTGCTGGCAAACTGGGTCACAGAGTTCCTTCTCTAGTTAACAAAGATTTGGCTCTCTTACAGACATTTTTCGAAGCCCTCTCTCAGGTTTTTGCTAATTTTTTTATTCAAATTTTTGTTTCACCTTCATATTTGATTTTCAATTCTTCAAGTATCCGAGTAATTTGTGTGATATTTATCATAGGAAGAACCAGATACGCGAATGTCAGTTCGAGAAGCTCTTCTCAGCATGGTGGATGCATTTAAATTGGGATTACAGAACTCAGCAGATGCTTCTAGTCGGGCTGTTTTGATGGATGCTCTACTTGCTAGCCAAGTAGAATCTGTGGAACCAATGGCTCGTTTTGTAGCAGTTCGATATGCTGCTACAGTTTTCCCAGCTGATCATTCTCCCTCTCGATATTTATTGCTTCTAGCTAGTGGCGACAGGTTAGTATTATTCATAAAAATTATATTGATAATGAGTAAGGCAAAAAGTGTTACTCCACTTTTATTTCTTTTTTAAATTATATTATGTTTTTCAGTAAAGACGAAGTGTCCACTGAAGCACTGAAAGCTTTGTATAATCCTAAAACCAATCAAGAGCCAGATCAATCTCAAAGATCGAAGGAGGTTTCAAATGAAAGTACAACGGTACAGTTGGTGTTGCCGTCATTTGAAGAGATGGTAAATTTTATTTTTGAGAAGGCTCAAGCTAGGATGCAGAATATCAACACACGGCATGTGCAGGGGACTCATACTTTGCCTTTCAGCCCTAATACTTTTACAGAGGTGAGGACCAATGAAATGTTATAAGTTTGTTCCTTGTAAATGTTATTCTATCTCTTGTAAGGATTTTTTAATTTTTCAGATAATCAGATAAAATTATACTTTGTAAGAGAAAAATTGAATATTTAAAAATTCTGAGGGCATAGAATATAATTGTGTTCCCCACTTGTTGCACTGAAACCCACCCCTAGTGCAAGGCAAAAACGTCATTGCTCCACAACAGTGCTGCTCCACACACGTGAAGGGGTCTGTCACAATGATGGAACTCAAAAAATAATAATTTTGAACTATGATCATTGTTATGATTTTTATGAAGTCTTTGGTAATTCTTACTCCTTAATTCATAAATTATTAACCTGTTATTTCCTTATTTAAAGACTAGCGAAAACTTCAAATGCGTTTCTGTCAAAATTTCATTTTCTGAGATTTGCCAGTGATCAATATAGTACACAAGATTTTGAACTGAAAGGCTTCTGCAGAATTGTTTGGTTATTGGAAACCATAAAAATATTAGCATGTGCATTTGGGTATATGTAAGAATGTGCAAGAAACATTTCTTGGCATATAGATTTGAATGATTTTGTAAGGGTCACTATTTTTATTTTCACTTTATTAGTATTTTGAAATTGAGACGTACATACACTTCGGTTTCTAAATAGCACGGGATTTGTTAACATGAAGCTATTAAAGGTTAAATTTTAGGAAAACAAACTGATTTTCTGAATTTTGCGTAAGTCACAAAATTTATTTTAAGACAATTTCTTGCAAAATGTAATATACTCTATTAATCGAAGTATCCCTGCGTGACAGAAGATCCTCAATTGCTTTCACAATTTCACCACGAATCCAAATCAATGTTCATAACTTCTGCATCTCACCTCAAAATAACCTAGTGCAATGGACTGCACTGATGAGCTCCTCAGAGCAGGTTAGGGTGCCCTGAGTGAGCCTTGGTTCCGCATCATAGTGCATAGCACAGAAACTAAGCTCCTTTGCACTGGTGCACCCTAGCGGTCAAAGGGAACACGAAAGTTGCCCTGGCCGCGCACTGAGTGCGCACCAGTGTGGCGTATGGGGAACACTACTCTGAAGAATTTATAGAATGGAGATTATACTAACCTTCAGTGAAAAATCATTGAGATTCTTAGTCCTTACACTTTAAAATACTGTTGTTTACTGTTTTCTGTTTTTTTCTATAATGCAGACTTTGTTATTGAAACCATTTTATGATGAAATGAACATTAGAATTTCTTAAAAGCCATATACAAAAAACAAACACATTATTGAACCTAGAAAGAAAGTTAAAAAAAATTGTAAATATCAAATAAGATTGTGAGTCTGGATTATTACTAACTGGGCCAAATTGGAAGTGAAGTGTATATTTATAATGTGTCACAGATAATGTGTCACAGATTCGCAAAACATTTCTAATGGTATGCATCTCCCACAAAACATTAGTTTTCTCCCTTCATTCCAAAATTGAATTCAATATTGAAGTGATGACACCTAGTTCAGGACAATATTGAGTAATTTTGATTTTCCTTTATCACAAACAATTATTTTTAGAGCTTGGTGTGAACAACAAACCTAAAAGATTCTAAAAACACCTTTGTGTTACTTCTGTGCAACTTCTTTGGTGGAAAAGTGTATAAGTTGGCAAATTTTAATTTTGAAAGTGTAAAAGCTGCAGCAAATTTACATTGTAAATATAACAGAATTGAAGGGACTGGTAAAAAGTGGCGTAAATGGTAAGAGAACGTAAATTCTGGGAATGGAAAAGCGGGGTTTTACTGTATCTGTAATTTGTAATACACTTTCAGGTTGTCATGTATTTACATCTTTGCTTGGGAAAAGCAGCTGAAGTGCCAGTAGTTTCACGTGAAGCCACTGTACAACAGCATCCTTCAAAGCATACACCACTTATTGGTCGTTTCTTGAGACATCTGTGTGAAACAACTGCTGGTTATAACACTACAGAGCACTATCTTCAGTTGATCCAACAATTAGTTTCCGCAAATGCTAGTGCAGTACCTTTGGCTTGTCTACTAGAAGCAGTGGGAAGTGCTCCAGAACTTCTTGCTTCAAGATTTACTGAAAAATTGAGTTGGTTGCGAGTAAGGAACTACATCATGCTTTGAATATTTTGTTTTTTCAATAATTTATTGTGACAGAGTCATTTCAATGTTATTCAAAATGAAAGTTAAGTACAATTATACTAATTGTTTATAGGGATATCTGACTTCTGCAAAAGAAAAAATGCGAGAGGCATCTGCACAGATGTATGGTATTGTTATTGCACATGGCTTGAATGATCAACAGTTTGATTCTTCTGTGAAGGAGCTTATTGCTTCCATTAAGGGAAAGGTATGAAGCTTTCTGAGAGCTAAAGTAAGAAAGAAATAATGAGATTATTTGAGTATTAAAGCTGTTTTATATTTTTAGAACTTGGAAGCTCAACATGGTTGTATCTTAGCACTTGCTCATGCTCTTGAACGAAGAGTTACCCTTCTTAAAAATGAGGAGAAGACAGACAAGTTGTTGTCCTGGCCTGCTTACAAAGAAGGAGTTCACACTATTGGTACAAAAAAAAATTATTACAAATTTTTAATTTCACCTGATAAGTGTCACGAAAAAATACTGAATATGTGAGGTACAGTGGTGACAAAACAAGTTTGTGTTGTTTTGTCACCACTGTATCAATTGAAATTTTGGGATCTCTTTAAAAGAAAAGACGTTTCCTCTAATTAGTAGTTTAAACATTTCAATTATTTGTCAAATGTTTTGGGATTTTCCTTCATCTTCTGAAACAAATTGATAATTAAAAAAGGCCATGGAACCCACAGAAATAAAATTTATATGAACTTGGTGGAATTTTATTTATTTATTATTTTTAATTTTAAGACTAATGACATTTTGTGCATGCATGCTATGTGGGAATTTCAGGAAGTTCAGCAGGCTGGGCTAAAATGACACCAGTCATGAGAACAGAGCTCAGGAAGTAGATTTTTGTATGGATTTCCATTTATTTATTTCAAATCTGAACTGCATGTGGATGTGAAATAATCAACCGTGTAGCTGTGAAGGTATCAGTATGTGGATTATAATGTTTCAAAATTTGCTGACCTTGACTGGGTTTGAGCCTGCACTTGAGAGCTCTTAAAGCAGCTATGCTAACTACTGCATTGTGTGCATGGTGCATAGATGCTACTCATGGCTTTCATTCCACATGTATATTAGCTTTTGTTACCATGTCTGAACAGTGTCCTGGTAAATTTGTTAAATTCCGTTGTTCTCACTATTCCCTTCATTTCCTTATTTTCTGTATGCCACTCTCAAAGTGATGTGTTGTCACATGGTATGAACATTCCAATGTTCTTAGCTTAACATTACAGGCCAATCAGTGTGAATATAGTAGGAAAGGAAACTTTCTCTTTGGAATTTGGAATATTGTATGTTATTGTTTTCGTTTTCCAAGAAATACCTAGAAATTGTGTGAATCCAATGAAAAGATTGGTTACGTTTTTTTTCAAAGCAGTTTCCAATAGATGTATGCATGTCCAAGCTTCATGGGAGTTTCAATAAGATTGTTAAACGGAATACATTAACCCTCCTCCCCCACATACACACACTCCTTTTTCAATACAACTACAAAAGTGGTGTTTTGAAATGCTTTTTGGAAGCATGTTTAATTGGAAAGGAAAATCCAAATTTCCTACCTACCCTAACAGATGTTTGAACTTCAATATTATTTTATTATTGCCTTGCTCCGCAATGAAAGGTACCCATTTAATAGCAATTTTGAGAAAATTGCCACACAATGCCTGATTTTTTTCATTCTCAACAGATAGTAATCACAATCAAGATATCTTCTGTTTAATTTGCCTCTAACATTCTGCACCACAGATTATTATGATATGAACTAATAGTCCATATTTATGTAATTCATTTTGCTATAACCAATGATAGATTCTTTTTTTATGCTTCTCTGTATTGGGAGCGTTGCATCTCCAATGACTTTCATCTCTTTCTAAGAGACATCACTGGGTCCTGAGTGACCCCAATTAATGGAAAATGGGGTGGGGTCGATGCATTGAGAAAACAATCCACCCAAGAATTAACTTTCACCATAAGTTATTTAAATCCTGAACAAAATTCTTGAAATAAATTCAATAAATGGAAAAAGAATTATAACGTGTTGAAGTATTAGTTATGGGTATTTTTGACCACAAACCATTGTCCACCATTATTTTTGTTGATATGAGGAGACATCTGGACATGGTACACAGTCAGATGGGCTGATCCTCACCTGCCTTTGCTTACTGTCATATTTTAGACTGATGTAATTGTGATAATTGCTGTGAATTTAGGAAGCATCAACTTGTATAAAGATGCTTTTTACAGGAGGTTGGAGGAATTGTTTATTGGTGAGGGAAATTATTCATGGAGGATTGCAAGAAAAACATATTTATGATGCTTCCACAATGATACAATTGAACAATTGTAGCATCAGTTGCTCTTTAGGCAGAAAGATCTTGATAGATTTGAAAAGTTATCAGTTTACTTAATTATTCCAATCATTTTCAAAATCTGTGCTTGCCATAAATTTCTTATGGAAGTAGCGCCCATGACTGCATCATATTAGTTTGATTCTGAAGATTATGTGAGAAATCCCCAAATGATTTTTGGTGAAATAAAATTTGAATAAATGCACTGGTAATAACATTTTCATGAGATAATTCATTATTTCTTTTAAATGTTTTTGTTAAATTTGAGGAATATAATTTTTTGTGTTTTTTATTGCAATATATTATCAGTATTTCTAGATATATTAATTGAGAAATATTTTTCTAATTTGTTATTTTTATAGTTTTGGGTAGAGAAGGGTGGACTTCTTCACATGCACATGCACGCGTGTGTGCGTGCGTGCGCGCGCGCACACACACACACACACACACACACACACACACACACATACACACTTGCTTTGTGCTGATCAAAGTTTGAATTTGATTTAGTGTCAATGTTGAACCATCAACACGTCCTGATTCTTGGTGCTGCTTGTGTGAGTGTTGGGATACTGGCTCGCTGCTATGCTCTTCCTCTTCCCAATGGATCTTGTGAGAAACCAATGGGGAAACAAGATGTTGTGAAAAGACTCCAGGAAGTAATGAGCAATGCAAAATTAACCACAAAAGTATGTTCATATTTTAGTTCTTTATTATTGTAAATGATGCATGATTTTTTTTTTTTTTAAAGAGAGATTGCTTTATGCGTTTTTCTAATAGGTGAAGGAACGTGCAGCTTTAGCTTGTGGATTCTTGTGTGTTGGTGAACAATTCCCTCATAGCAGGATTATTATGCAGGGATTTCTAGATATGGGAAAAGAGGTATACTTTTAATGAATTGTTTCTTTTATATGTTTCTTCTGATTTATCCCTGTTGACGATTTAACTGGATCGTGTTCCTTTTGACAGAGTCGTGATGTGGAAATGCATTTTACAATTGGAGAAGCCCTGGTATGCTGTGTAAAAGGTCAAGCTTCTCCTGATGCACGTGATGTTTGGAATGTGTTGGAATCTGAATATGCTCCTCTAGAATCTGTAGTAAATGCAAGTAATGTTGATTTGGAATGGTTGCTAGATCAGCTTCTGAAAAAGTTGGCTCCTGATCCTCATCCCAATTTAAGACAGGTGTGTGGTTTGCTTCTGTTCTCTTGCCTCAACAGAGTATTGTTGATTGGTGGAATTAGTTTTTAATTGTATATCTCATTCATAGTATGTATTGTCTGTTTCTTTTTGTTTCTAGGCATCATGTATCTGGCTCCTTGCAGTGTTGAAACACTGTCCTAATCAGCAACCTGTAATAGATCGTTTAGAAGCTATGCAAAGAGTATTTTTAGATTACCTTTCTGAAAACAATGGTACTTTCATAATAAGGGTTTTAATATTTTATTTTTTGATTATCACATATAACAACATGCAAATTATTACAGATATTGTTCAGGATGTTGCTTCAAAGGGCTTAGGCCTTGTGTATGAAAGTAGCAGTGGAGAATCTCGCACTCAGTTGGTGAACACGCTATTGGATCAACTCATGAGTGGTCGTCGCTCAGTGGTCCAAGTTACAGGGGAGACAAAACTGTTTGAAGATGGACAATTGGGAACAGCTCCAACTGGGTTTGTTGTTTGACAGTACATTTCTGAAGGAAGTCATCTGAGCTTATTTTTGTCTAAAATTTTTGTTAGGACTCACACAATCATTATCCTTTGCACACTGTCTTTTTTTGAAGAGTATTAGAAGTATTTTAATGTTTACAAAGTAAGTTATTAAAAATCTCAAGCTAAATTAATATAAAATCCAACCAATGGAAACAACTGAGTGATAAATTTTATATTACTCTTATGATTGATTCATTTTGTTAATAACAACAGAAACTGTGCAATTTGATTTCATTCTCATATTCTTTATGCAGAGGCAACTTGTCCACATACAAGGAACTTTGCTCTTTGGCATCAGATCTCAACCAGCCTGACCTTATCTACAAATTTATGAATTTAGCCAACAACAATGCTATTTGGAACTCAAAAAAAGTAAGTTATTTAGTTTTGTTCATTTTAATGTAAAGTTTTAGAAAGAAAATAATTTACTTAAATTTATCAATTTATTGCCTAGTTTTGCAAAAGCTGAAGCAGAAGAAGATAGGAAAAATGCTCTCAAATGTGTTGAACCAACTGTATATGGAATATTTTGAAAGAAGAAAAACTGTTTTTATAATAATAATAGTTGTAATAATAATAATAATAATAATAATAATAATAATAGTTGTAATAATAATAATAATAATAATAATAATAATAATAATAATAATAATAATAATAATAATAATAATTTAATTAAGAATAATTTCAAGAACGTTTTCAACTTTAGATAATGATTTGAGTTACAAAATAGCTAATGCATGTTTGGAAATAAGATTAAATTTGAAGAATATTTTTCATTTTAGTCTTAATGATGGTTAATGGAATTCTAGATAAATCTACCTTGTATATTCTTCAGTTTCCATTTGCTTGATAAGGGCGCATGATGACTCAAATTTGTTCGAACTTTACTAATTTCTTTATTACAGTCTGTATACTACAAATTGATTACTTTATGAAAATAATAGTAATAAATTTGTGCAAGGAATTAACCCTGTATGTGTGCCTGCAAAACCAACAGAAAATACATGCATATTGGAATGGTTTCTTATAACTTTTTTTCAATTCTTTATTAATTCAATGTGCCTCACTTGGGCAGTCATTGAAATGAACCTAATAATTCTGACAGATATTCATTAATTTAACCAATTTGATCTTTCCATATATTTGCCAACTTTTGCTATCCATATTCATATTCATATTGATACATTTATATAATTCAGTTGCCCTGCTCTACTCATGTTCCTATTTTATTATGTTATTATCATTACTTTTAATATTTTCTTACTCGTGGGTATCGACATGTGATGTACTATAGCTTACCTTGTCGCATACAGATGGGCTGTCTGTACAGATCACCGATTTCTGGAAGTTATGTTTGTTTAAATAATTCTTTGATTGATGGCTATTAACTACAATTTATTAGCCTTGTTTTTGAAATAATAAATAAAATATTTATTCATAATTAAAATGTTCACAATTCTTAATGAGCTCATTATTTATTTCGATAATTATCATTCCTGTACAAATTCATTCATAGTACATTCCTGTACACCTTAAATGTTTGTGGCTTAACTTCATGTCTTTGCCCGCGTTCCAAAACTTTTCGGTTGAATTCTGGATCAAGAACATCTAATGTTCATGTCGTCTTCTCTTTTCATTTGCCGCGTTCATGCATATTATTACATGCATATATAAACATCCCTGTATTTCACCTTACCGCAACACTCCCTAATTTTCAAATAATTATTCGAGGAATGAAAATATCTTCAACTTCTTCCCTACTCTAATAGCTTTTACAAATGCATGTCTGTTTGTTATTCAATTGACAATTAGATGACATCAACATTATTTGAATTCTTACTATTACAACTCTGAAAATAATAATTATAATCTCATCCTAGCCCAGTCCTCTCCTTGTTGTTATGTTCGATGTTCTGTCTTAACTAAAAATTGCAATATCATTCATTGTGAGGGATATTGCAATGTTTAGTTTATTTATATATATTCTTTTTATTACAAGGGGCTTTGCTATATTTGCATATTGAACAACTGCTTTATTAAACATGGGGGAGGGGGTCAAGTGGTTTTTCACAATATAAACCAAGAAAATAATATATTCATGAAAATAGTTTTTTCGTAAGAACTAAAACAAGTTTTCATAGTTAATGTGTTTGCATGGACGTTGTGAAAAACATAAGGGATGTTACGTAATAGAAATAGTATAAGAAATTGTCAAAATCTTCAGTCATATCAATCAATATTTTTCTTATATTTTTTCTTACATCTATTATTTTTATTTCAGTTTTTTTAAATCTAATCTTTTCATATATTTACTCATGCTATTACAAACTCTATAACTGACAAACATCTCGATTTCTCCTAGTAATTTGCTTATTAATTATGGGTGGGACTAGTATTTTACTTCGATCACTCTAACACCATCTGTAATATTCTTGTGTTAAGATTGCATAATTATCTAGAAGGGATATCTCAAAAAAGAATTTCCTTATAGGTAAGATTACAGAATCTTTGAGAAGTGATTCAGACAGGTAATTGTGAGGTTTATCAAAAATTATTTTCAAAATTTACTTTTGTATATCTAGAGTAAAGTTCAATGGCTACATCACATGCATCACCTCATGTAATAACTCTGTAGGTGGCACGTGACCAAAATTAGGAATAATAAATAATTAATAATTGTGTTTGGTTCAGTATAGTTTTCATCCTGTAGAAAATCTCAATCAAATGTCTCAGTTTATTTATTATTATGTTTATGTGGACCACTTTAGTTTGCGATCACTATACATCCCAAAATATTTGAAAGGTTAACTCAGTTTAAACTGGGGACATGCTCAATGAATGTTTTCTTGTGCTATGCAAATGTTATGTACGTACTTTCAACACAAATTAATCTGTTATAAGTTTACATTTAATCTGCTATTTATCTAACTTTTTCTTGCGCAAGTGATTTAATGTTGTTCCAACCTACTCCTTTAATGGATAAGCACACACTGTCCATAAATGAAATAATTTCTTTTTCAGTAAAAATTTAATACATGTTAATTTGTATAAAAAATAAATAGTAAGGGGCCCAAAATAATACCTAATGGGATTCCACATGCAACGATTAGTTCATTACTTGTGATGCTTATTCTGACTACTTGTTTCCTGTTGGTATGATAACTTTTTACTTTCTCGCACTTACTAACGTAAGAAGAGAAAGTATTGTAATCATGTGCTGGGAATGCAGCGGTAATCACGCACTGCTGTAATAATTTTTTTTATTAGATTTTGTCGAATAGTGCAAAGGATGTTTAAGAGCAGTGCACACATCTCATTTTAGTTGAAATCCTTGATCTTTCAAATATTACAAAATTTCAAAATTTTTTTTGCGTCATCCAACAACTATAATATTAAGATTTTTTTCTTTTCCCCTAAATGAAATCTGTTCATTGAAAACAAATCTTGAATTAAGGTCATGTCAACTTTTCGAAAATGTAAGTAGTATTTGTGAAAATTTTGACCAAAATATAGGCAATTTTTAATTTTTTCTCAAAACAGTTCAATTTTTTTAAAAACAACTCCAATTTCTTCTTTAAATTTTCTCCACATAGGTAATAAGCCTCTGTCAATTCGTCGGACTGTGCCTGCCTCTGTCAATTCGTCGGACTGTGCCTGCCTCTGTCAATTCGTCGGACTGTGCCTGCCTCTGTCAATTCGTCGGACTGTGCCTGCCTCTGTCAATTCGTCGGACTGTGCCTGCCTCTGTCAATTCGTCGGACTGTGCCTGCCTCTGTCAATTCGTCGGACTGTGCCTGCCTCTGTCCATTCCTCGGACTGTCTGCCTGCCTCTGTCCATTCCTCGGACTGTCTGCCTCTGTCCATTCCTCGGACTGTCTGCCTCTGTCCATTCCTCGGACTGTGTGCCTATGTCCATTCCTCGGACTGTCTGCCTATGTCCATTCGTCGAACTGTGTCTGCCTATGTCCATTCGTCGGATAGTCTGCCACTGCACATTCGTGAGACAGTGTCTGCCTCTGCCCATTCGTCAGCCTGTGACTGCCTCTGCCCATTCGTCAGCCTGTGACTGCCTCTGCCCATTCGTCAGCCTGTGACTGCCTTTGCCCATTCGTCAGCCTGTAACTGCCTCTGTTTCTGTACATTCAGTGACAGGCTGCCCGTACGTATGATACGCTGCATGCCGTCCGTCTGAGGCCTGCCTGTCCATGAGACGTACTGCCTGCCTGCCTATCTGTCTGCCTCCTTGCCTGCCAGTACGTCTGCCTGCCTGTCAGTACGTCCGCCTACCTATCAGTACGTCCGCCTACCTATCAGTACGTCCGCCTGCCTGTCAGTACGTCCGCCTGCCTGTCAGTACGTCTGCCAGCATGTCATTACGTCTGCCAGCATGTCATTACGTCTGCCAGCATGTCATTACGTCTGCCTGCCTGTCAGTATGTCTGCAGGCCTGTCAGTATTGCTGCCTGCCTGTCAGTATTGCTGCCTGCCTTTCAGTATTGCTGCTTGCCTGCCAGTATTGCCGCCTGCCTGTCAGTAGGTGTGCCTGCCTGCCTGTCAGTAGGTCTGCCTGCCTGTAAGTAGGTCTGCCCGCCTGTCAGTAGGTCTGCCTGCCTGTAAGTAGGTCTGCCCGCCTGTCAGTAGGTCTGCCTGCCTGTAAGTAGGTCTGCCCGCCTGTCAGTAGGTCTGCCTGCCTGTCAGTAGTTCTGCCTGCCTGTCAGTAGTTCTGCCTGCCTGGCAGTAGTTCTGCCTGCCTGGCAGTAGTTCTGCCTGCCTGGCAGTAGGTCTGCCTGCCTGGCAGTAGGTCTGCCTGCCTGGCAGTAGGTCTG